>ML797620.1:95142-123073 GCA_009831015.1 Picea engelmannii | reverse complement strand
AAATAATGTAACTGCGAAGAGCATTCTTATTATTATTGGATTAAATCCCCATTGTGGATTAATCATGTCATTATTATTATTATTGTTATTGGATTAATCCCCATTGAGGATTAATCATGTCGGTAATTGTATAAGGACCAAATACCCTTTTGCGGATTGGTCATCGGACAATTACAAAGTGAAGAATAATAAGTCGTCCCCAACAGTTATAATGGAAGACCCAGAATTAATTAAAGGTGGGTTTACCCACCCAGAGTGAGAGGTCGTCCCTTCCAGATTGTGACCTTTCACATGTGCCAGTTTGATATAAATAAGAGGCTAGTGTCTCACTTCTAACACACAACTCACTTGCTCATTCTCTTATGAGGCAAGCTGCAATTATGAGTTGGAGAGAGGGAGAAGAGTGGCACATCTCTTGGGGAGGACTATCTATATTGGTTTGAGTTATCTCTTGAACATTGTATAAGCCATTTATGATAAGGAAGTTTTTGCTGGGTTTTCTTCCCCTAGAGGGTTTCCCAGGATAAATGTTGTGTCTCTTGTGAATGTGTATTTCTTAGTGATCTTGTTCTTATGATGATCTTATCTATTGAAATGCAAATAACTATAATAATGGCATAAAAATTAACACAAGGATGGGCACAAACCAACCCCTATGTTAATGACGCCTGATTGGGGATTGTCAATCATCGGGACCATGGATGCCCCTAATGAAAGGTCAGGTCTAGAGAAGGATAATTGATCAATGGTCATGATCCGACCTTCATGTGGAAACAACAAGATCCAGAAAACTATAGCAACCACTACTTTCATGGCATATGTCCAACTCCTACCTAACAACAGATTGTAGTCGAGGGATGTGTCGACAACTTCTACTTCGACACACACAATCTTCCCTCCTAACTGCACGAGAAAAGAGGGGATGATGCCATGTGGTCAGAACAAATGACCTTCGAAATTAGTAATAAGAGTAGGTGACGAAGACAAAAAAGGTTGGCCAATGGCCTTCCAACACACCAACGACATGACACATGTCAAGGTGCCCTCATCAACCACCATGCGGAAAATGTTTCGAGTAAAATTTTTCATGGGGTAAGCCACTACTATCTGAAATTCTATGTGGTAAGGGAGATGAGGTTTTAAGTTTGTTGTATCCAGCATGATTGTTCCCAGATTACAAGTCTCAGCAGATCCTAAAGCAGCTAGCAAATATTTCCTCTGGGAAGGGCAGCTCTGGAGGACCTCCAAAGCGGACATCACACAAGGGGTTTGAGATAAATCCTCCACCACAAAATAGTTATGG
This sequence comes from Picea engelmannii, assembly GCA_009831015.1. NCBI lineage: Eukaryota > Viridiplantae > Streptophyta > Pinopsida > Pinales > Pinaceae > Picea > Picea engelmannii. The sequence continues at coordinate 121,770 of ML797620.1, read as the reverse complement.
GCGGCCCTTTCATTTGGGTTGTGAGAAGCTTTATTGAATGCACCTTTTGGGATGCGTGTCACTGTTTCACCCAAATTCTTCTCAATCTGGAGAGGAAGAGATAGGATTTCAGCTTCTTTTCCTTTCTCAGAGGTGCTTGGATTACTATAGTCATGTGCTCTAGTCAATATAAAATCATCACCTTTCATCATATACACATTAGCGGATGCAGGATTATTCGAAGATGGAGAGGGTCCTTGACTGCCCCCTTCTGTGCTTGTAGAGGCTTGGGTTAGGTTTTGCCCATGTTGGAATGGATTCGTTAACACAATAGGCTATTGTTGTGTCACAAAATTTTGGGCCTATGCAAGCCGAGGGCACTGGTGGGTCGACTGGTCCTCCACTCACAGGTTACATAGATACTTCACCTTCTATTTTTCAATGTTTCCCTCGCCAACATTATTAGTGGGTTTCTTATCCCCCTTACCCTTATTTCATTGTTTTTTCTTTCCATCAGGCTACTGGTTGGCCTTTGGATTTGTCGATTGCACACTGTGTACATCCGATGTTTGGGTAGGGGGAGCAGCAGAAACAATAGTTTGGTTGGACATTGTATGTTGTATAGACAATTGTTGCATTTATTTTGTCAATTGTTCAGCGGACTTGGTTTGTGTTTAACCTACAATACCATCGACATGTGGTCCAACTCATTGTCTAGTTTTATCAAGTATGGATCGTGGTGCATCAAGAAAAACCTCATATAGTAAACTAGACTGAGAATAAATTAGCTCAAGCTGTTGAGCTCTCATGATGGCATCTTCTTCGGAAAACACTCCCGACGTTGCGATGTCTTTGGATAGTTGTGGGACCAAAGACTTAAGGAACCACTCAAGCAGGAATGCTGGTGGGCCTGGTACCTTAATCAAACTCCTTTGGCATCTCCACTCTCGGATGTGGTCAGAGATATGATCCGCTTTTGTCTGTTTGAAATTGGCTAGCAATTCTGTGTCAGTGTCGTATCTCACAGGTAATTGGAAATGGTTTAGGAATTCCATTGCGAATTCACCGAAGGAAGAATATCTCGAGCGGTCGAGCTCGATGTGCCATTTTGCAGCACTCTCGATGAGAGTGTGTTGAAACAATCGAAATTGTACGGAGTCGTCTTTCAACGAATTATATGAGCACCAAATATGGAAGGTGGTCACATGATCCCCTGGATATTCGTTAGGCTTGGGCTCGAACTTTGGTATGTCCGAAGGAAATTTCGTCGGCATAGGAGGCCAACATGGATTATGATAGATGGGGTCATTCAACAATCTTGTCAAGTATGGAAAATGTAAGGTTGTCAAGAAAGGTAGCTTTGGTTGGTGTTGCTGATAACCATGGAAAAAGGGGCCTGGAATTTGGTTGGCACTAGGTTTCCAGGAAAAGTTGGGGTGCTGGCCCGGGTTCTAGTAGAAATCATGGCCATGACCAGCATACAGATTTTGCATGTGATGAGACATCATTGGTTGATTCACGAAATAGGATGTAGATGGTTGGGTGTGCATTACATTCATAGGAATTTGGGAAGGGTTTCCCCATGCCGATCCCATGGGAATAGACATAGCACCTTGTCTGAGGTTCCATTGGTTGTGAAAATAATTTCCCTAGATCGACATTCCTGACGAGGGAACTGATCCTTGCCAAGAATTCCAAGGTCCTGATGTTGAAGAAGTTCCTGGGTTTTCCCCCTGTGCAGGAATAGTACCCTACATAGGATTAGGTTGGCCATAACTGAGGTTTCCCCGGGTCGGGAAAGCAGCTAACGAGAAAGTGTTGTTACCAAATGCACTGAACAAAGAAAACAGTGTTGACCCTACCAACATATTATGAGAAGTTGGTCCTTGACTCCCTACTCCAATTGAACTATGGTGTGTGTTTGGCCCGACGGATTTCTAGTGGGTATCGCTGAGTGAAGGGGACAAAGGAGGTATATGACCTCCTCTGTAAGGGAAATCATTAAAAGGAGCTGAACTGCCCCCCATGGGTCCTTGCAGAGGAGCGTTAGAGCTCCCTGCCCCCAGATCTAAAGTCTGTAAAGTGGAGTAAGATAGTACAGGATTGATACCTGTGTTAGGCATCTCGTATGATAATGGAGGGTCAGTCGCATTCTGTGTGAAAGGAGAAATAGCCATTGCCAAAGATGGGATCGGGCCACTGCTCGAGGTAGAGGCAGTTGAGACCGTGGTGGCTCAAACTGGCAATAGTGGGGTAGGAGGTGGAACACCCCCTATGACGACAACCATGATGGGAATATCAGGATTCCCAGAAGAAGAGATAGGATTTACCCATTACCATCCTCTTTAAAGGTGTTGAAAGGTCCTTTAACAGAGGTTGGTCAGGTGTGATTTCCGGTGACCCGGTCGCTTCAAAAGACCCTTGTTGGTCCAGCTTTCTCCTTAGCGGTGGCGAGGGTGGCTCCAGTGTACCGGTGGAAGGCCAAGAAGCCTTCGTGACCGGAGAAGCTCATGATCCTCCATTGTGTGAGAAGATCAAAGACACACTAGGGCTTTCTTATTCGTTCAAAAACAACACACACTAGAAAATTCCCTACAAGATAAAACAAGTAAACACTAAACTAGTTGGAAGAATAGTTACAACAACCAACACTAGAGAAAATTACCCGTGCAAGTGAAGCTCGATTACATAAGCACCCTTTGGGTATACTTTGCAAAGCGTGGCTTGATGTCTGTCCTAGGTACTGTAGTATACCCCCGCATTCACCTGTGTATGTCCCTAAAAAAGATAGGCAACTAGGTTGCCAGCGCACGAACAGTCACCAGGCGGGTACAACCGACATTCAGGTAGACCACAATGAGCAGGGTATCAAGCCCGAAACCTGTCAAGGGTATCGAAAGCAAGTGGTTCGAAAGACAACTGAGGAACTCGAACAAATTTGAGACCCATGAAGCTTCGTGGCAAATGCAATCGATGAAATCCCAATACAAGCCCTCTATATGTGTTCTCCACTATGATTGGTCCAGCTTTGGAGGGGTTATCTCTACTACCTTTTCACACACGACCTCGTGTTTAGCCCCTGTGTTAGAGGGGGTTCCCGGATAACTTTCACGATACTGGAGTTTTAACACTCCCTAGCTTAGACTCCAATGTTTGATTTAATGGCCTTGAAGAGTTTCCTCTCCAACCTAATTCAAGGCCCTAACACTAAACTAGTTGGTTGACCCTACAAACATAAAAAGTCTAATTATTTTTAGATTTCGCGTTAATTTTTATGGCCTGTGTTAAGTCAAAGGTTATGAAAGTTAAACTAGTGATGTTTGAAAGACGAAAGAAAAATAAACAGAAAGATGGAAACAAAATAGCTTCTTCTTGACTCAAATCTTAATCAACTTTTCAAACTAAAAATTTCTAAGATCTTTGAAAAAAATACATTGCACTCGACTACGAGATACTTATCATTTAAGTAAACAGTCAAGAACTTATGAAAGAAAATACTTTTCCTGGTTACTAATGCAAACCAACACAAATAAATAAATAAAATATATTTTTTTTACTTGAATGCTCACAAAGCAAAAAGGAAAAATATCAACAAGTAAAGACCAAGAAAACCTCTGGCCTAAGCGCAGATCGCAAAGAGTCTCTCTAAAAACAACACGCAAGCAGATTAAAAAAGGACTCTCACACTTGTCTAAAAACCTTATAAAAGGAAAATTTTGAGGAAAACTTCTTAATGACAAAGAAAGCTATAACTGTGATCAAACCTAAGTTACTGACCGCTATGACAGAGACCAAAAACCCTGAGAGGTATAACTCTTGACAAAAGAAAGGATGACTTCCCCTCCTTAAACAACAATTTTCTCAACAGGCACGCTGTTGACAGTTCGACAACTAGTGTGTGCACATGAGATGTGTAAGGTCAGAGCGCATGTACACGCGTGCAGTTCTTCTGCAGGCCGCATGTACCTCTGCAAATCTTCAAAAATGAAAATAAAAGCAATCAAGCACTGGAAGAGACTACTAGTATTGAGGACCATACACTCTTGAAGACTCAGAAACTCTCCTAGACAAAAAAAAGAAAACAATTCAAAGAAAATTTCATAGCACAAAACAATTTGAGGTGAAACCTAAGCTATAAATTGCAAACAACAAAGACTAGAATGATTTGCAGAGAACCTTGAGAAGAATTACTTCTGATAGGGGAGAGGATGACTGCCTCTCTAAAATAAATTTTTTGAAATCATACATGCGACTGGCACTTCCTCAGCTAGCGTGTACAGGTGGGATATGTGAAGGTAGGGCGCGAGCACATGCCTTGAAACCTTATATAGGCCGTGTGTACCTCTGCGAGTCTCAAAGAAACAAAGATAACTAGTATGGAAGACTAGAATCTCTACTAGCTCATACTTTTGCAGAAACTTTAAAAACAAGGAATGAAACCAGTTTTTTAAAAATACCCAAGAAAAAATGTTCCTAGAAACCCTAGGGTTCCCCAATACGGTCTCCAATTCTGTTGTGGGTGGGAATCCCTCCTACGGACTTGCACTTAGGGTTTTATCATGCATGCAGAAAAGACCTAAAGATTCCTACTTTTTACCATCATCCTGGACCTAAACCCCATTATTCTTAAGCAAATACACAGTTAAGAAGATCAAGTGAACATACCTAATTTCCGGTGTTTGATATTTATCCTTCTTCACGCTTGGTCTCTCTTTGACTACAACTCTCCTCCTAAGGCTGAACTGTATTCACAAAAGACAAACAAAGAACTCCACATGCATTTGATCTATGGATTGATGGGTTAGATATTTAATCAACATGTATGCAATAAAAAATGAAAACCTCATATGGTGGGACGAGAAAAGTACTTCTTTATTATTAAATTTACTAAAGCAACTTACAATGATGAAGCCGACCATTGCTCCACGAAACTGGTCCTGGGATCCTCTTCAAATGTCCTCCAACTGCTTTTCTCTATACTTCTCTTTGCACAAGGATGGCTAAAGGTTGGGACAAGGGGAATGATTAATTGGGTATAGTCTTTTTACTATGATTTTCCTCCTTTCAAATGGGACCCCTACCACTTCTTTTATAGGCTAGAAGGAGCTAGGTATTTGGTCGAATGATTGGCCATGCATGGATGAAAGGTTTAGTTAACTTTCCCAAAGTTGTGTGTTCCATCAACAACTTTCCTTTTTTCGTGCTTTTGTAGGTACACGTGGGCTGTATTGGAGCAACTAGCGTGTACACGCTTGCAGTAATGGAGCAGGGTGCGTGTGCCTTTATAAAGAGGGTTTTTTAACCATAGTTGTTCAGTACTGGCTTGGCAAAGAAGGCATATGGGATGGCATGATGTCAGGTAAGTATGTTTGGTGAAAATTAGGGTTATAACACCCTTCCAGGGCTTCAACAACAGGTTGGACCGGAAGTCTCGGAGCATTGTAGTTACAGTCTAGCACCTTCAGGAATCAATCCCCATAATTTCTCTCACTCAAAGAATTTCTCACGGGCCTGACAAATCACTTCTTCAATCCTGCTCCAAGCTAACCAGGTACACAGACCAAAAGGGCTATGGAAACAGGCTTCAGAATGGTGAAATGGTTGTCTCAAGGATAACGGAATGCATGAGTGAAATGGTCATGGAATCATTGATTGGATAACTAAGTGTGTAGGAGAATCACTGTAAAATCTTCATGGAAGTCATTTTGTGAATAATGGTTGTTGGGATGCTGGTAAGGTATATGCGTGAGAAGTCCCCCCCAAATGAGCTAAGTTCCCCCCATGATATGAATGCATGTCCCCAAATTGACACTTGTCATATCATAAGTTACTTTGGTCCACTTGTTCCCAACTTTAGAACTTAGGATAAAATAATTATCCATACTTTGTGTTTTTAGGAAATATTAATATAATATTCCCTTGACTTTTGGCCCTCCCTTTCCCTAATTGGTGAAGTTCATTCCCCCATCTCTTTTATCATGGTCGGCCTACGCATAGCGATGTATTTTATATTAATCATGAGTCATGTAGAAAGTAGGCGCATTGGCCTTTGACATCTAGGCGTTCTGGCCTAATACCAAAACATAAGCATCCCATCTTATAATAACCGGCTCAACATCCTATAACACATATCATATACATGAGGCTCGTTGTCCTCTATACTGCGCGCAGTATCCTGGAATGTACATATTACATCATTTAACTACACATTTAATGCGCGCACTATGCCACATGACAAGCATTACCAAATGAGGTTGAAAAAACTCACCAGCTTAAGTACATTCATATTATATTTACAATTGGGTTCGAACGAGGGATATTACACCTTGCGCACCAAGTTGGTTATGAAAGACTCCAAATGACATTTGGTTCTGAAATATCATGGGGCTCTACACAGATACATCCAAACTGATATGGATTTTATGGACATCTCATCACTCAGTGCTTCCCATCGATATCATGTTAAAATCGAGTAGAAATTTAAGCACCAGAACAAATGGGAGTTCGGGTATGCAAATCCGCAACAACCAAAGTATGAAAAAGACAACCCTAACAAACAGTATCTCGAAAACCAGTCCAAGCCACAAGAAAAGAAGGGTCACGGGAAGACAACGAAGGACACTGGAAAATGGTGTGATTTCCACAAAATCCTCTGGCACAACACCGATGAATGTCGCTCAAAATAGTCATTGGTGGCTGAGATCAAAGACAAGGAGACAAACCCTAATTCAGAATATAATTATGAAAATACTGGTAAAGGACAGATCATTGATGAAAAACCCACTACTATTGTTGCGATTGTAACAATTCAACCAGAAGAACCAAAAGATCCCAAAGAGGGGTAGTGCCTTTTTAATTCACAAATGTGGGTGAAGGGGACCCCGCTGCATTTTATTGTTGATAGCGGAAGCCAAAAGAACCTCATCTCAATAGAGCTCGTCAAACAATTGGGATTGTCGTCAAAACCACACCCGCAACCATACAACATCGGGTGGCTTCGCCAAGGACGAGATATCTGTGTCAGCTAGAAATGTCAATTTTCATATGACATCCAGCCCTTGAAGGATGAGGTATTATGTGATGTTGCCCCACTGGATGTATATGATGTTCTCTTGGGTCAACCATATATGTGGAAGCGCCATATTGTTTATGAGTCTCGACCCCGTAGTGTCATTATTACTTTGGTGGGTCATCTCTACAGAATACCATAGGTAGTTCCAACTACTATTCTACCTAAAAAGTGTCACAAGGTAGTATCTCATACTGCAAAATTTAGCTTCTTCACAATCTATTCAAAAGAAGAGTAGAAGGACACTGCAACCACTACAACCTCGCCCCAAACACCGCCTATCCAAAAAAAGTAGGTCAACAAGGCTGCAGTAAAGCGCAAATATTCCTTCTTCACACTGTCCTCTCATGTATCTTGACTTGTTGAATAGCCTAAGCCTCAACAGGTTCGTGATAGACTTCCACAAATTGAGCAGTGCGACGTCTCCAGCAAAGCAAGCAACTCACCAAGATTCAGATTCAACAAACACTTGTTCCTCTCCCTCGGGGACTCAACGCAATGGAGACCATTTCTTCCTAAGGAGGGAGGATTGATATAGGTGGATATCGGTGGCCACCCACCTTGTCTGACTGGCTCAAAACAATTTTCTAGCAATTTTGGCAATTTAATATGTTTAGCAATTTTTAACTTTCGGGGCCATTTTGAGGGCCTAAATGAATGTTTTTAGGGATAGACCTAACTCAATGATATCCAATGGAATTATTGAGGCCCCAAAATGAATCTCCTCGATGATACCTTTCCAACATGCTATCATACGCCTAAAACGAAGATTGTATGCAAAAGTTACGGCCTAAGGAAGTTAATGTACTAACTTACCCAAATGGGGCCCACATGACATTTGGCGCTTCATCTCCTAGGGTTAGGTTTTTGGATGTCTATGGTTTTTGACATTATAGTTTATTGTAAAAAGGCTTTCAAATCCTCATTGTAATCATCTTCTTGCGAATGCGAGTAGCCATCACATCTCTTCTCAGAGATAAGCTGTCACCATTCTAACGAGTCTTTCACTCTGTATTTTTACAGTCTCTATACATTTATTTCATTAATAGAAATTGTGTATTACTGTATATCTATGTTTATGGTTGCATATTTGATACATTTCTGTTATATTATTGAATATCTGTGATATCTCTATGAATTTCTTTATTATATCTCTTCTCTCATTTTGTGCAGAAAATAATCCAGATCAGTGGTATAAGAGAAGGTTGTTCTTGATCATTTTATTTCAATGCATGTCCCCGACGAGGTTTGAGTATAGAAATTTGGGTCTCAAGCTTTTCTCTATTGAGAAAAATCGCTCTCGCACACCCAAGAAACCCTCAATGGAAGAAGAAAAGAAAAATGATGGAGCAGACAATCCTATAAGTCTGTTCCTTGAGCAAGCTCTCATGTGATAGAGGGACGAAATGATGGATAATTTTTCCCATGTCCTTCAACGCCTCCCGATAGAATCAGGCACGTCTTCATCAAGTAGCCACTTTGGAGGCACCTCACCTTTTAAGGTACAGGTCAATTTTGATATTCCTATATTTGAAGGTCAAATAGATGCGGATGCCTTAGATAAATGGTTAAACCTGCTAGAAGGTTATTTCTCTGTTCACGATTTTTCTGATAGAGAAAAGATCACCTTCACACTCCTTAAATATCTCCCCCATGTCAAACATTAGTGGGAAACTTACTGGGAGAAAAGTTCCATAGAAGAGTTTGGTATGGGGCTGAGCCCATTTGGGATTTTTTTGTGGATGCGGTAAAGGAACAGTATTACCCTATTGGCAACTATGAGGACTAGTACATGAGATGGACCACACTGTGGCAAGAGAGGGGCCAAGTAGTTCTGGAGTTCACCAACACCTTCCATACCTTATGCACCAAGTTGGGTATCAAAGACTCTAAATAAAATTTGGTTCTGAAATATCGTGGGGCTCTACACAGATACATCCAAACTGAAATGGATTTTATGGACATCTCATTACTTGGTGCTGCCTATCGATATGTTGTTAAAATCGAGCAGAAAATTAAGCAATAGAAAAAACGGGAGTTCAGGTCTGCAAATCCACAACAACCAAATTATGACAAAGAAAACCCTAACAAGCAGTCTCTTGAAAACCAGTCCAAGCCACAGGAAAAGAAGGGTCACGGGAAGACAAAGAAGGACACCAGAAAATGGTGCAATTTCCAAAAAATCCCCTGGCACAACACCAATGAATGTCGCTCAAAACAGTCATTGGTGGCAGAGATCAAAGACAAGGAGTCGAACCCTGATTTAGAATCTGATTCTGAAAATACTAGTAAAGGAAAAATCATTGACACAAATCCCAGTGCTATTGTTGTGACCGCAACAATTCAACCAGAAGAACCAACAGATCCCGAAGAGGGGGAGCGAATTTTTCATTCACAAATGTGGGTGAAGGGGACCTCACTACATTTTATTGTTGATAGTGGAAGCCAAAAGAACCTCAACTTAGAAGAGGTCGTCAAATAGTTGGGATTGTCGACAACACCACACCCACAACCATACAACATCGGGTGGCTTCGCTAAGGATGATATCTTCATGTCATCCAACAATGTCATTTGTCATATGACATCCAGCCCTTCAAGGACGAGGTATTATGTGATGTCGCCCCACTGGATGTCTGTGATGTTCTCTTGCGCCAACCATATATGTGGAAGTGCCATGTTGTTTATGAGTCTCGACCCCATAGTGTCGTTGTTACTTTGGTGGGTCATCTCTATAGAATACCAGAGGTAGTTTCGACTACTATTCCACCCAAAAATGGCCACAAGGTAGTATCTCATACTGCAAAATTTAGCTTCTTCACAATATTTTCAAAAGAAGAACAAAAGGACACTGCAACCACTACAGCCTCGCCCCAAGCACCTTCTATCCAACATAAGCAGGTCGACAAGGCTGCAAAAAATATCAAATATTCCTTATGCACACCATCCTCTCATATATATTGACTTTTTGAATAGCCTCAACCTCAACAAGTTTGTGACAAACTTCCACAAATTGAGCAACGCGACATCTCCAGCAAGGCAAGCATCTCACCAAGATTCAGATTCAACAAACGCTTTTTCCTCTCCCCCGGGCACTCAGCACAATGGATATCATTGCTTCCTAAGGAGGGAGGATTGATCCAGGTGGATGTCGGTGGCCACCCACCTTGTCTGACTGGCTCAAAACAATTTTCTGACAATTTTGGCAATTGACTATTTTTAGAAGTTGTTAACTTTTGGGGCCATTTTGAGGGCCTAAATGAAGGTTTTTTGGGATATAACCAACTCAATGATATCCAAATGCATGATTGAGGCCCCAAAATGAATCTCCTCGATGATACCTTTCCAACGAGCTATCATATGCCTAAACCGGAGATCGTATGCAAACGCTATGACCCCGGGAAGTTAATGTACTAACTTACCCAAATGAGGCCCACGTGACTTTTGGCGCTTCATCTCCTAGGGTTAGGTATTTGGATGTCTAGGGTTTTTGACATTCTAGTTTATTGTAAAAAGGCCTTTACAACCTCATTGTAATAATGTTCTTGTGAATGTGAGTAGCCATCACATCTCTTCTCAGAGATAAGCTGCCACCATTCTAGCGAGTCTTTCACTCTGTATTTTTACAGTCTCTGCATATTTATTTCATTAATAGAAATCGTGTATTACTGTATATCTATGTTTATGGTTGCATATCTGATACATTTCTTTTATATTATTGAATATCTACGATATCTTTGTGAATTTCGTTATTATATCTCCACTCTCATTTTGTGCCGAAAATAATCCGGATCAGTGGTATCAGAGCAGGCTATTCTTGATCACTTTTTTTCAGTGAATGTGCCCGACGAGGTCCGAAAATATAAATTTGGGTATCGCGCTTGTCTCTCTTGAGGAAAATCTCTCTCGCACACCAAATAAACCCTCAATGGTGGAAGAAAAGAAAAACAATGAAGCAGACTATCTTATAAGTCTGTTGCTTGAGAAAGCTCTCACGCGACAAAGGGAGGAAATGATGGAGAATTTTTTCCATGTCCTTCAACGCCTCCCGATAGCATCATGCACATATTCATCAAGCGACCACTTTGGAGGCACCTCTTGTTTTAAGGTACAGGTCAATTTTGGTATTCCTATTTTTGAAGGTCAAATAGATGCAAATTCCCTAGATAAATGGTTAAACCTGCTAGAAGGTTATTTCTCTATTTAAAAAAATTTCGGCAGAGAAAATATCACCTTCGCACTCCTTAAATCTCTCCCCCATGTCAAACATTGGTGGGAAACTTACTGAGAGAAAATTTCCATAGAAGAGTCTGGAATATATGGGGTCGAGCTCACTTGGGATTTTTTTTTGGATGCGATAAAGGAACAATATTACCATGTTGGCAACTATGAGGACCAATACATGAGATGGACCACACTGCGACATGAGAGGGCCAAGAAGTTCTAGAGTTCACCAGCACCTTCCATACCTTGCACACCAAGTTGGGAATCAAAGACTCCAAACGACATTTGGTTTTGAAATATCGTGGGACTCTACACAGATACATCCAAACTGAAATGGATTTTATGGACATCTCATCACTCGGTGATGCCTATCGATATGTTGTTAAAATTGAGAAGAAATTTAAGAACTAGAACAAATAGGAGTTCGGGTCTGCAAATACACAACAACCAAAGTATGACAAAGACAACCCTAACAAACAGTCTCCCAAAAACCAGTCCAAGCCACAGGAAAAGAATGGTCACGGGAAGACAAAGAAGGACATCGGAAAATGGTGCGATTTCCACAAAAGCCCCTGGCACAACACCGATGAATGTCGCTCAAAAAAATCATTGGTGGTCGAGATCAAAGACAAGGAGCCGAACCCTAATTCAGAATCTAATTCCCAAAATACTGGTAAAGGACAGATAATTGACGCAGACCCCACTGCTATTGTTGCAACCACATCAATTCAACCAGAAGAACCAATAGATCCCGAAGAGGGGGAGCGCCTTTTTCATTCACAAATGTGGGTGAAGGGGACCCCGCTGCATTTTATTGTTGATAGCGGAAGCGAGAAGAACCTCATCTCAGTAGAGGTTATCAAACAATTGGGATTGTCGACAACACCACACCCGCAACCATACAACATCGGGTGGCTTCTCCAAGGACAAGATCTTCATGTCATCCAACAATGTCAATTGTGATACAACATCCATCCCTTGAAGGATGAGGTATTATGTGATGTTTCCCCACTGGATGTCTGTGATTTTCTCTTGGGCCAACCATATATGTGGAAGCGCCATGCTGTTTATGAGTCTCGACCCCATAGTGTCATTGTTACTTTGGGGGGTCATCTCTACAGAATACCAGAGGTAGTTCCGACTACTGTTCCACCTAAAAAGTTCCACAAGGTAGTATCTCATACTACAAAATTTAGCTTCTTCACAATCTATTCAAAAGAAGAATAGAAGGACACTGCAACCACTATAGCCTCTCCCCAAGCACTTTCTATCCAACAGAAGAAGCTCAACAAGGCTGCCGTAAAGTGCAAATATTCCTTCTGCACACCATCCTCTCATGTATCTCGACTTGTTGAACATCCTCAGCCTCAATAGGTTCGTGACAAACTTCCATAAACTAAGCAGCGCGACGTCTCCAGCAAGGCAAGCAACTCACCAAGATTTAGATTCAACAAACGCTTTTTCCTCTCCCTCGGAAACTCAACACAATGGATACCATTTCTTCCTAAGGAGGGAGGATTGATCCAGGTGGAGATCAGTGGCTACCCACCTTGTCTGACTGGCTCAAAATAGTTTTTTGGCAATTTTGGCAATTTACTATTTTTAGCAGTTTTTAACTTCCGGGGCCATTTTGAGGGCATAACTGAAGGTTTTTCGCAATCAACCCAACTCAATGATAACCAAACACATTATTGAGGCCCCAAAATGAATCTCCTTTACGTTACCTTTCCAACGGGCTATCATACGCCTAAAACAGAGTTCGTATGCAAAAGTTACGACACCGAGAAGTTATTGTACTAACTTACCCAAACGGGGCCCACATTACTTTTGGCGCTTCATCTCCTAGGGTTAGGTTTTTGGATGTCTAGGGTTTTTGACATTCTAGTTTATTGAAAAAATGCCTTCAGAGCCTCATTGTAATCATCTTCTCGCGAATGCGAGTAGCCATCACATCTCTTCTCAGAGATAAGATGCCACCATTCTAGTGAGTCTTTCACTCTGTATTTTTACAGTCTCTATACATTTATTTCATTAATAGAAATCATGTATTACTGTATATCTGTGTTTATGGTTGCATCTCTGAAACATTTCTCTTATATTATTGAATATCTACCATATCTCTATGAATTTCTTTATTATATCTCCGCTCTCATTTCATGCCGAAAATAATCCAGATCAGTGGTATCAGAGCAGGTTGTTCTTGATCATTTTTTTTTTCAGTGCATGTCCCCGACGAGGTTTGAGTATAGAAAGTTGGGTATTGATATTGTTTCTCTTGAAGAAAATCACTCTTGCACACCCAAGAAAACCTCGATGGAAGAAGAAAAGAAAAAAGACGGAGCAGACGATCCTATAAGTCTGTTGCTTGAGGAAGTTCTCACACGAAAGAGGGACAAAATGAAGGAGAACTTTTTCCACGTCTTTCAACACCTCCCGATAGCATCAGGCGCATCTTCATCAAGAGACCACTTTGGAGGCACCTTTCCTTTTAAGGTACAGGTCAATTTTTATATTCCTATATTTGAAGGTCAAATAGATGCGGGTGCCCTAGATAAATGTTTAAACCTGCTAGAAGGTTATTTCTCTGTTCACAATTTTTTCGACAGAAAAAGATCACCTTCACACTCCTTAAATCTCTCCCCCATGTCAAACATTGGTGGGAAACTTACTAGGAGAAAATTTCCACAGAAGAGTCTAGAATATATGGGGTCGATCCCACTTGGGATTTTTTTGTGGATGCAGTAAAGGAACAATATTACCGTGTTAGCAACTATGAGGACTAGTACATGAGATGGACCACAATGAGGAAAGATAGGGGCCAAGCAGTTCTAGAGTTCACCAATACCTTCCATATCTTATGCATCAAGTTGGGTATCAAAGACTTCGAACGACATTTGGTTCTAAAATACCGTGGGGCTCTACACAGATACATCCAAACTGAAATGGATTTTATGGACATCTCGTCACTTGGTGCTGCCTATCGATATGCAGTTAAAATTGAGTATAAATTTAAGCACCAGAAAAAATGAGAGTTCGGGTCTGCAAATACACAACAACCAAAGTATGACAAAGACAACCCTAAAAAACAGTCTCCTGAAAACTATTCCAAGCTACAGGAAAAGAAGGGTCACAGGAAGACAAAGGACACCGAAAAATGGTGCGATTTCCACAAAAGCCCCTGGCACAACACCAATGAATGTCTCTCAAAAAAGTCATTGGTGGCCAAGATCAAAGACAAGGAGCCGAACCCTGATTCAAAATATGATTATGAAAATATTGGTAAAGGACAGATCATTGATGCAGACCCCACTGCTAGTGTTGTGACCACAACAATTCAACCAGAAGAACCAATAGATCCCGAAGAGGGGGAGCACATTTTTCATTCACAAATGTGGGTGAAGGGGACCCTGTTGCATTTTATTTTTGATAGCAGAAGCCATAAGAACCTCATCTCAGCAGAGGTCATCAAACAATTGGGATTGTCGACAACACCACATCTGCAGCCATACAACATCGGGTGGCTTTGCCAAGGACGAGCTCTCCGTGTCAGCCAACAATGTTAATTGTCATACAACATCCAACCCTTCAAGGACGAGGTATTATGTGATATTTCCCCACTGAATGTTTGTGATGTTCTCTTAGGTCAGCCATATATGTGGAAGCGCCATGCTGTTTATGAGTCTTGACCCCATAGTGTCATTGTTACTTTGGGGGGTCATCTCTACAGAATACCAGAGGTATTTCTAACTACTGTTCCACCTAAAAAGTGTCGCAAGGTAGTATCTCATACTGCAAAATTTAGCTTCTTCACAATCCGTTCAAAAGAAGAACAGAAGGACACTGCAACCACTACAGCCTCGCCCCAAGAACCTTCTATCCAATAGAAGCAGGTTGACAAGGATGCATAAAAGAACAAAGATTCCTTCTGCACACTGCCATCTCATGTATCTCAACTTGTTGAACACCCTCAGCCTTAACAGTTTCGTGACAGACTTCCACAAACTGAGTAGCGCGACGTCTCCAACAAGGCAAGTAGCTCACCAAGACTCATATTTAGCAAACGTTTTTTCCTCTCCCCCGGGCACTCAAAACAATGGAGACAATTTCTTCCTAAGGAGGGAGGATTGATCCAGGTGGATATCAGTGGTCACCCACCTTGTCCGACTGGCTCAAAACAATTTTCTGGCAATTTTGTCAATTTACTATTTTTAGTAGTTTTTAACTTCCGAGGCCATTTTGAGGGCCTAACTGAAGGTTTTTCGCAATCGACCCAACTCAATGATATCCAAAGGAATGATTGAGGCTAAAAAATGAATATCCTCAATGATACCTTTCCAAAGGGCTATCATACGCCTAAAACGGAGATCATATGCAAAAGTTACGACCCTGAGAAGTTAATGTACTAACTTACCCAAAGGGGGCCACATGACTTTTGGCGCTTCATCTCCTAGGGTTATTTTTTTGGATGTCTAGGGTTTTTGACATTCCATTTTATTGTAAAAATGCCTTCAGAGCCTCATTGTAATCATCTTCTTGCGAATGCAAGTAGCCATCACATCTCTTCTCAGAAATAAGCTGCCACCATTCTAGCTAGTCTTTCACTCTGTATTTTTATAGTCTTTGTACATTTATTTCATTAATAGAAATCATGTAATACTGTATATCTATGTTTATGGTTGCATATCTAATACATTTCTGTTATATTATTGAATATATGCAGTATCTTTGTGAATTTTTTTATTATATCTCCTCTCATTTTGAGCCAAAAATAATACAGATCAGTGGTATCAAAGCAGGCTGTTCTTGATTGTTTTTTTTCAATGCATGTCCTCGATGAGGTTTGAGTATAGAAAGTTGGGTCTCGAGCTTGTCTCTCTTGAGGACAATCTCTCTCTCACACCAAATAAACCCTCAATCGAGGAAGAAAAGAAAAATGACAGAGAATATGATACTATAAGTCTGTTGCTTGAGCAAGCTCTCACGCGACAGAGGGACGAAATGATGGATAATTGTTCCCACGTCCTTCAACGCCTTCCGATAGCATCAGTCACATCTTCATCAAGTGGTCACTTTGGAGACACTTCGCTTGTTAAGGTACAGGTCAATTTTGATATTCCTATATTTGAAGGTCAAATAGATTCGAATGCCCTATATAAATAGTTAAAACTGCTAGAAGGTTATTTCTCTGTTCACAATTTTTCCGATAGAGAAAAGACCACCTTCACACTCCATAAATATCCCCCCCATGTCAAACATTGGTGGGAAACTTATTGGGAGAAAATTTCCACAGAAGAGTCTGGAATATATGGGGCTGAGCCCACTTGGGATTTTTTTGTGGATGCGGTAAATGAACAGTTTTACCCTGTTGGCAACTATGAGGACCAGTACATGAGATGGACCACACTATGGCAAGAGAGGGGCCAAGAAGTTCCACAGTTCACCAATACCTTCCATACCTTGCACACCAAGTTGGGTATCAAAGACTCCAAACGACATTTGGTTCTAAAATACTGTGGGGCTCTACACATATACATCCAAACTGAAATGGATTTTCTGGACATTTCATCACTTGGTGCTGCCTATTGATATGATGTTAAAATCGAGTAGAAATTTAAGCACTAGAACAAACAAGAGTTCGGGTCTGCAAATCTGCAACAACGAAAGTATGACAAAAACAACCCTAACAAATAGTCTCCCGAAAACCAGTCAAAGCCATAGGAAAAGAAGGGTCACGGGAAAACAAAGAAGGACACTGAAAAATGGTGTGATTTCCACAAAAGACCCTAGCACAACATCGATGAATGTCTCTCAATATAGTCATTGGTGGTCGAGATCAAAGACAAGGAGCTGAACCCAGATTCAGAATCTGATTCTCAAAATACTGGTAAAGGACATATCATTGACGCAAACCCCACTGTTATTGTTGCAAACCTAACAATTCAACCAGAAGAACCAACATATCTCAAAGAGGGGGAGCTCCTTTTTCATTCACAAATGTGGGTGAAGGGGACCCCGTTGCATTTTATTGTTGATAGTAGAAGCCATAAGAACCTCATCTCAGCAGAGGTCGTCAAACAGTTGGGATTGTCGATAACACCACACCTGCAACCATACAACATCCGGTGGCTTTGCCAAGGATGAGATCTCCATGTCAGCCATCAATGTCAATTGTCATATGACATCCGTCCATTCAAGGATGGGGTATTATGTGATTTTTCCCCACTGGATGTCTATGATGTTCTCTTGGGCCAACCATATATGTGGAAGTGACGTACTGTTTATGAGTCTCGGCCCCATAGTGTCATTGTTACTTTGGGAGGTCATCTCTACAAAATACCAGAGGTAGTTTTGACTACTGTTCCACCTAAAAAGTGTCGCAAGGTAGTATTTCATACTACAAAATTCAGCTTCTTCACAATCTGTTCAAAAAAAGAATAGAAGGACACTGCAACCACTTCAGCCTCGCCCCAAGCACCTTCTATCCAATAGAAGCAAGTCGACAAGGCTACAGAAAAGCGCAAAGATTCCTTATTCACACCTTCCTCTCATGTATCTCGACTTGTTGAACAGCCTCAGCCTCAATAGGTTCATGACAGACTTCCACAAACTGAGCAGCGCAATGTCTCCAACAAGGCAAGCAGCTCACCAAGATTCAGATTCAACAAACTCTTTTTTGTCTCCCCTGGGAACTCAACGCAATGGAGACCATTTCTTCCTAAGGAGGGAGGATTGATCTAGGTGGATATCGGTGGCCACCCACCTTGTCCAACTAACTCAAAATAGTTTTCTGGCAATTTTGACAATTTACTATTTTTAGCAGTTTTTAACTTCCGGGGCCATTTTGAGGGCCTAAATGAAGGTTTTTCAGGATTGACCCAACTCAATGATATATGATGGAATTATTGAGTCCCCAAAATGAATCTCCTTGATGATACCTTTCCAACGGGCTATCACATGCCTAAAACGAAGATCGTATGCAAAAGTTATGACCCTGAGAAGTTAATGTACTAACTTACCCAAACGGGGCCCACATGACTTTGGCGCTTCATCTCCTAGGGTTAGGTTTTTGGATGTCTAGGGTTTTTTACATTCCATTTTATTGTAAAAATTCCTTTAGAGATTCATTGTAATCATCTTCTTGCGAATGCGAGTAGCCATCACATCTCTTCTCAGAGATACGCTGCCACCATTCTAGCGAGTCTTTCACTCTGTATTTTTACAGTCTCTGTACATTTATTTCATTAATATAAATCATGTATTACTCTATATATGTGTTTATGGTTGCATCTCTAATACATTTATGTTATATTATTGAATATCTTTGATATCTATGTGAATTTCTTTATTATATCTCCACTCTCATTTCGTGCCGAAAATAATCTGGATCAATGGTATCAAAGCAGGTTGTTCTTGATTGTTTTCTTTCAGTGCATGTCCCCGATGAGGTCCGAGTATAGAAATTTGGGTATCGAGATTGTATCTCTTGAGGAAAATCACTCTCACACACCCAAGAAACCCTCAATGGCAGAAGAAAAGAAAAAAGGTGGAGCAGACGATCCTAGATGTCTATTGCTTGAGTAAGATCTCACATGACAGAGGGATGAAATGATGGAGAATTTTTCCCACATCCTTTAATGCCTCCCGATAGCATCAGACTCATATTCATCAAGCGGCCACTTTGGAGGCACCTCTCCTTTTAAGGTATAGGTCAATTTTGATATTCCTATATTTGAAGGTCAAATAGATGCAGATGCCCTAGATAAATGGTTAAACCGGCTAGAAGTTTATTTCTCTGTTCACAATTTTTCCGACAAAGAAAAGATCACCTTCACACTCAAAGCTCTCCCCCATGTCAAACATTGGTGGGAAAATTACTGGGAAAAAAGTTCCACAGAAGAGTCTGGAATATATGGGGCCGAGCCCACTTTGAATTTTTTTGTGGATGTGGTAAAGGAACAATATTACTCTGTTGGCAACTATGAGGAACAGTACATGAGATGGACCACACTGCGACAAGAGAGGGGACAAAAAGTTCCAAAGTTCACCAATACCTTCCATACCTTGCACACCAAGTTGGGTATCAAAGACTCTGAATGACATTTGGTTTTGAAATACTATGGGGCTCTACACAGATACATCCAAATTGAAATGGATTTTATGGACATCTCATCACTTGGTGCTGCCTATCAATATGCTGTTAAAATCGAGCAGAAATTTAAGAACCAAAACAAACGGGAGTTCGGGTCTACAAATCTGCAACAACCAAAGTATGACAAAGAAAACCCTAACAAACAGTCTCCCGAAAAATAGTACAAGCCATAGGAAAATAAGGGTCATGGGAAGACAAAGAAGGACACCGGAAAATGGTGTGATTTATAGAAAATCCCCTATTACAACATCGATGAATGTCGCTCAAAACAGTCATTGGTGGACGAGATCAAAGACAAGGAGTCGAACCCTGATTCATAATATGATTCTGAAAATATTGGTGAGGGATAGATCATTGACGCAAACCCCACTGCTATTGTTGTGACCACAGCAATTCAACTAGAAGAACCAACAGATCCCGAAGTGGGGGAGCACCTTTTTCATTCACAAATGTGGGTGAAGGGGACCCCACTACATTTTATTGTTGATAGCAGAATCCAGAAGAACCTCATCTCAGTAGAGGTCATCAAACAGTTGGGATTGTCGATAACACCACACCTGCAGCCATACAATGATGAGGTTTTATGTGATGTTGCCCTTCAAGGATGAGGTATTATGTGATGTTGCCCCACTGGATGTTTGTGATGTTCTCTTAGGCTAGCCATATATGTGGAAGCACCATGTTGTTTATGAGTCTTGACCCCATAGTGTCATTGTTACTTTGGGGGTCATCTCTATAGAATATCAGAGTTAGTTCTGACTACTGTTCCACCTAAAAAGTGTCACAAGGTAGTATCTCATACTATAAAATTTAGCTTCTTCGCAATCTGTTCAAATGAAGAACATAAGGACACTGCAACCACTACAGCCTCGCCCCAAGCACCTTCTATCCAACAAAACCAGGTCGAAAAGGATATAGAAAAGAACAAATATTCCTTTTGCACATAGTCCTCTCATGCATCTCTACTTGTTGAACAACCTCAACCTCAACAGGTTCATGAAAAACTTCCACAAACTGAGTAGCGCGATGTCTCCAACAAGGCAAGCAACTCACCAACATTCAGATTCAACAAACTCTTCTTCCTCTCCCCCGGGCACTCAACACAATGGATACCATTGCTTCCTAAGGAGGGAGGATTGATCTAGGTGGATATCGGTGGCCACCCACCTTGTTCGACTGGCTCAAAACAAATTTCTGGCAATTTTGGCAATTTACTATTTTTAGCAGTTTTTAACTTTCGGGGCCATTTTGAGGGCTTTAACGAAGATTTTTTCGGGATCGACCCAACTCAATGATAGTCGAGGGCATGATTGAGGCCCAAAAATAAATCTCCTTGATGAAACCTTTCCAATGGGATATCAAACACCTAAATCGGAGATCGTATGCAAAAGTTACGACCTCGGGAAGTCAATGTACTAACTTACCTAAACGGGGCCCACATGACTTTTGGCGCTTCATCTCTTAGGGTTAGGTTTTTGGATGTCTAGGTTTTTTGACATTCCAGTTTATTGTAAAAATGAATTTAGATCCTCATTGTAATCATCTTCTTGTGAATGCGAGTATCCATCACATCTCTTCTCAGTGATAAGCTGCCACCATTCTAGCGAGTCTTTCACTCTGTATTTTTACAGTCTCTGTATATTTCTTTCATTAATAGAAATTGTGTATTACTGTATATATGTGTTTATGGTTGAATCTCTGATACATTTTTGTTATATTATTTAATATCTACGATATCTCTGTGAATTTCTTTATTATATCTCCGCTCTCATTTTGTGTCGAAAATAATCCGGATCAATGTGGGAACAAAAGAACAGGTTGCAGATATATTTACAAAATCGCTTCCAAGGGAAGTTTTTGAGTAGCTTCGACAGAGACTTGGAGTAATTTATACTCCAAAATGAATTCTTTTGAATTCTTATCTTTATGTCTTATATTTACATGAGGAAGCACAATATAGAGGGAAGTTCATTTTGGGGGAGTAGTTTCAGGAAGAGTTCAGTCAGGGGGAGCAGCCCCAAGGAAAATTTAGTTAGGGGGAGTAGCCCCGATGGGAAGTTACATTTTCCATTGATGTCAAAGGGGAGAGATTCATCATGTGCATGGATAGATATTTATATTCTTGGAGAGAGAGAACAGAGGCATGCTTCGAACAGAGGGAGCATGAGTGATATGAATTCAATGTTGTCATCAATTCCAAAGGGGGATATGGTTGATTAATTAGGTTGGTTGTCATTGATGTCAAACCTTGAATAAATTATGGTAGAAAATTCCTAATTGGGTTGGTTGTCATTGATTTCAATACTTGAAGCAAGTCTGGTAGAAAATTTCGGTAGCTCCAATAGTATGGTTAAAGGAATTAATTTTTTTTGATGTATAATGGTATAAATATTAGTATATGTGTAGGTAAGACTATTCTATATGGATAGTACATGTCATGTCATTTTCGATGATATGTGGAACATCACATAAATCCTCACAGTTATAGATTTATGTCCTTATGAAGTTGGAGAACCCTCTTGATTTATCTAGAAGCCCCTAGAAGGTCAAAGAAGTCAAATTATTCTAGAAACTCCTAGAAGACATTGACTAGTCATAATGGGTGAAACTAGGAGTTAATCATGGGTTAAGTTGTTGCAATAAGAAAATAATGAAAAATAAATTTGTTGCAACTAGAAGTGGAGAGTTTACTATTTATGGATAAAATGGTTATAAGTGTACAAGTGGTTAGAAGTGGGTTAGACCTAAAAACATGGAAGTTGGGTTAACTTGGTTAGAAGGTAACCCCTTGAGGAATATACATGGAAGTATAAATAAGAGAGAAAGGATCTCCTATTAGAACCTATTGAGCACATTGAATATATATTATTATGTAAGGTTTATTGTAAGTACTCATTGATACATCTGAAGTTACACAAGTCTGAGGTAGTATGAAGGGTTGACAACGAAAGTTTCAAAATTGCAGAAATATTGAAAAAACCCTAGTTTTTTAGGTGTAAGTGGACTGCAATGGAGAAGGGCACGTACATATAGGGGCTTGCAGTATAAAAGGGCACATACATGTGGGAAAAGACATGAAATCTTGATTTGTTGAGGATTCCAGGTTCTTAGAGTTTGAAAGCAAGCTCCCAGGAAGGTCTACAGTGATTAGGGACAACAAATTGATCTACAGATTCAAAAGGTATGTCATATTCTTATGTGTAGTTGGATAGTGTTGTCTCCATGATATATGGTTATGGGAGTTTGAGTTTTTACCCTATAGAGGATGTTGGTTGTATGGAACTTATGGTATGATCTAGATCTACAGAAATACACCACTGGTATGTTGGTATTATTCAGTGGTTCATATTGTTGGTTCAAGTGTGAAGACATAGTTGTATTTATTGGTACATGTTTGAGGGTTTTGGTTGTGAAGTGGTTGTGAAGTTGTTTGTATGGTGTGAGGCTGCATGTCAGTAAGGGTTTGATGTCTAGTCCATGTGAGGATTATTACACTTTTTTAGGATTGTACACACATGACTAGAGAGACATAGATGCATTTGGTTAAGGAATGTATAAGATGATGTACGCACATGGAACAACTACATATAAGACATAATGACAGGTTGTAGGTTGTTGTGACAGAGGTAGAAAAGTGTTTGAAGGTTTAGAAAAGGTGAAAAACCTAGTTCTCTGAAGGTGTATGCAGGTTGCAGTATAGACAAGTCATGTACATACATAGGTTTTAGTATAGACATGGTTCTTACATATGTGCGGTGTATCATATACAGGTCACGTACCTGTTGGGTTTTGTTGGTACATGCTGAGTACAAGTACAGGTTGGTTACAAGTTAGTGGCATAGGTTGGTTACAGGTTGGTACAAGTTTATAGTGGTATATCTCACAGTGATAGTGTGGCAGTGGTTTCATCATTTGAAACTTATATTTCAAGGAGGAAGGATGGGGCAAAGATAGGTGGTTGTATCCACCTTTCAGTTGTAGCTAGAGAACATAGGGGGTTGTAGCCTCCTTCTGGTTGTAGCCAGAGAATTGGGGAGTTGGAGCTTCCCTCAGGTTGTAGCCTAAAAATATAGGGGATTGGAGCCTCCTTTCTATTACAGCTGGAGAACAAAGGAATTTGGTGTTTCCAATGAATGTAATTCTTAAATACATATAAGAAAAATCCTTATGTGGTTTTATCCCGCATTGGGTTTCCACATAAAAATATTGGTGTATTGTGTATGTATATGATTGTTCATTGTTCATGGTTTATTTACTCTGCACCTGTTGAATGATAATGGTATATTGATCATAAATATAAATAACACTTACATATTGTGGTTAAAAGGATTAAAAAGATCTATTACTAATTCACCCCCCTCTTAGTAATCCAACACCTATTTCACTTCTAGTTTTTTCCAATTTGGAGCAGTTTCTTCTGTCGTCGATTATGGTAGTTTTGGGCCATCTTTATCCATTCTTTCTGGACCACGTTGGTGGTATGGTCCTCCTCTTTCATTTCCATTCTTTTATTTTGATTTCCATATGTTATTCAATCTTTAATGTGCATTTTTATTACCTCCATGGCGCCCTACAAGTTCAATGCTCCCTTAATATTTTTTGGGGGTGCCAAGATAGATATTGGCACCTTGGTGCTCTTGTAGAGGGCACGTCGATGCCCTGAAATGGTCTATAGAGGGTCATCGAGCGCAAATAACAAAAAAAAATTATTGTTTTACCCATGAGAAAGCATTTCTTTGTCTTGAGATCTTGACTAATGAAATTTAATGATGTTTTGCAGGTGTTTTATAGTCAAGATGTTGGAGTGGAAATAAAGAGAGCATGAAAATGACGATATGGTTTCTTTTCATGATCCTCAAGAAAGGGAGGTGCTTTGAAATTGTGGCCTATTGAAATATTTCAAGATACAAAATATGAGGAAGGAGGTGCTTCTCCTTGAGCACTTGATAGGGCTATGGGATGAAAATGAATAGGTTTCCCAAGTAGGATATTAATCTTTGGAGATCGATATCGAGGATGTATATTTTCTGATAGGGCTCTCCAAGTGGTGAACACCCATCACATTGTCCAACCATCGGAATACAACATTGCAGATTGATGATTACCTTGCATGGTTTTGTAGGTCGGGATCCCATAAAGTGTTGGTCAGTTTGCACAGGGCTTGGTTTTGTCATTGATGTCAAACTTAAATCCATAATACTGAGAGAAGCAGTTGCACGGTGGTTAGCTGAGAGTTCCTTTGGAACTCAGGAATTCAGAAAGGAAGGAGAGCACATTAGAAGAGAATGGATCTCAGGCGTTAGATCTGAGCACGGGGCCCGAACGTCGTCAGATCCAGGAGAACCTTCATGTTATTTAAAGTGCAAGGTGAAGCAGGCTTATAAAATCCTGAAAGCAGGAGGACCATCAATCTTTGGGCAGGACACATGGTCACAAATCATCTTTTCGCTGACTGGAAAGTCAAATAAAGGAGGTGCTCCAACCTTCGATATCGCGATACACGAAATCATGAAACGCAAAGTCTCGATGAGATTAGGACTGTTTGATCACGAAAGGTCATGGGTTGTTGATTGGTGAAAAGTGGATATCGGGGATCATGACTTGGAGTGTCGAAACACTTCATCACAGGAATGCCGAAATGCCAAAATGCGAAATTCATTTTTGGCGTAAGTAGTGGTTACCATCGATGGTCATGTGAGAGGGAAGAGCTAGCATGAAGCTATGCTCCATTTTGGGAATCACAACTTGGAGTGTCGAGACCCTTCGAAATAGGGTTGCCGAAATGCGAAATGTGAAACACATTTCGATTATCCTATGGTCACAACCAATGGGCATATGGTTTAGCACAAGTGTCTTGCTGAAGCGCTCGAGGGTTATTCTATGTTGAAAAGTAAAAACAAACGTATTTTCATCGAATGGTGCTGATTAAATATTTAAAATGATCATGTGGATGTTGTTCTTCTTGATGCCTTGGCCAATAATGATCATTGTAAGGTAGTTATTCAGTTATTGTAACTAAATCTTCGAAGACTGAGGGTTCTAGTGTACGCTCTGAATGTACAAGGTAAATATAAGTGAAATTTTGTGTGATTGAAATAATGGAATTAATGGTAGAGATGTAGGTCTGAAAAAAAAACATAGAGGAGAAAAGTAAAATTCATTTCTGTAAATTAAGATGAACTGAAATAAAATTATACAGGGATAGTGAGAAGAAATGATGATGATAGAGCAAAGATTAAGGAGATAAGACATATGCATATATTGATAAATCTAAGTGGTTTGGTCAAGAATGGATTCTGATATGAATATATAAACATAGAATATTTGAATGCTTAATCTTTGACAGAGAAGATAAAGATTTGGTTTGCAGGTTCTTAGTGACAGAGAAAGATTCCAGGGTGTTAAGGAGGAGCAAGGGGAGACTGTAAAAGTCTCATGTACAAGTTGGTGCTTGTACATCTGGGAGTTGTAGCTTCCATTCATTAGGTGTTGAAGAAAAAGAGGTAGCAACCTCATCTAGGTTGTAGCTCAGATAAAATAAGAATGTAAAGAAAAGTTGGAGCTTGCCTTTCATTCATAAGAAGAAGATGTTTTTTCCCTTTTGGGTTTCCTCATGAAAATATCTCTGTCATTTTCTATTTATGTGAGTGCATATTAATTGATCTGAATGATTTGTAGAAAGACATATAGTAAAAGCTATAATCTGTGTTCATTGAGTAATATGTTTTAAAGAAAAGAAAGATTTTTTATCTAACTGATTCACCCCCCCCCCCCTCTCAGTTAGTCTATCCTATTTAAAAATTGGTATCAGAGCAAGGTTACTTCAAGATTCAGTTTAATCACTGGAAGTTTGATATTTAATAATGGACAAGAAATCTGATTTTACTAAACATGGATTACCTCTATTTGATGGACATAATTATGCTTTTTGGAGTATCAGGATGAAGTTGTTTTTACAATCTCAAGGAGTAGATGTTTGGCAAGCTGTGTTGAATGAATATAAGGCTCCAACAACAGTTCCAACAGATGTTGTAGGGAAGAAAATCTATGAGAGTAATTCCAAAGTTATGTATGCAATACTTGGAGGATTGGCAGGTTCAAAATTTGTTAAGGTAATGCATTGTGAGTCAGCAAAAGAGTTATGGGACAAACTAAAGAAGGTATATGAAGGAGATACTAAGGTTAAGAATGCTAAATTACAATCATATA
>ML797620.1:77063-87611 GCA_009831015.1 Picea engelmannii | reverse complement strand
ATATGGGTTTTGTCTCAACTACTTATTTTTAAATGATGTGATGTTTTTTGTTTATGATTTATGATTTTGAATATTCATCTATGTGTGAGATGCCAATCCAACATATAATTTGGTAATGAAATTAATTTCTATTGATATGTGTCGTTATTCTATGTGAGAAAAATACCTCTCAAGATGGCGAACCCTCAAATAAAGATGTAGCAATAATGGATTGTGAATAGCATAAACGCGATTAAGTTGACAAAGCACAGGTTGGGAATAAAGACTAATGATTATATGAGATATTTTAAGAGAGGTGACCTCAGTCAAAAGTCCAATTGCAGAATGATATTCTGCAACATTATTGGTTCCAGGTCCCAGACACATCCCTCCCAAACTTACCAACTTTCCAGAATGGTAAATGGTCCAAGTTGTAGAAGCTAAGTTCTGGGTGTGTCGGCTAACACCATCCACAAATCCAAAATATATGGGGAAATATGCCAGCATATGTGCATTCAAGAAAAAAGAAAAGTATAAGAAACTAAAGATGAAAAAAAACCATTACACGCAAAAGTAAAGACACACCAAACCAAATCATATGGTACAATAATGTACAAAGCACACATGCAAGATTTCCTAAGCATAGTACTTTCTCAGATAGAGCCCATTGTGAGGCTCATTGAGAGGGATTCCATCATAGTAGTATAACTCATAAGAACCTCTTTGTAGCACACATTTTATGATGTAGGGTCCATGTCACATAGGTTCTAAGTTTCCTGCTCCAATTTTATCATGGTCTTGGTCATAGACCAAAACTAGATCTTCTTCTGTGAAAATGCGAAGTCAAACAAACTTATCATATTGTGTTTTGATATGTTTTTTATATGTATCGTTAATGAGAGAAGAATCATCATGGGTCTCATCCATCTTCGTTAGATATAGGAAGTGTTCCTCTTCAACAGAGGTGTTGGGCAGGAGTTCTATGACTAGTTTCAGAGATTGAATTTCACATGCAATTGGCAACATCACTTCTAAACCATATGTCAGCTGGAAAGGTGTGAAACTAATGGTGGTTTTGACAGAAGTCCAATAGGCCTAGAGTGATGAATTTTTTTGTAAATGCCAATTTGTTTTGTTCACCCCCACCATGTGTTGAAGCATGTTTTTCAAGATTTTTTGGATGGCTTCAACTTGTCCATTGGCTTGAGGATAATATGGGGATTAACTTTCATGTCGAAAACCCAATTTGGTACTCAACTCACTCATCATATGATTTTGGAAATGAGATCTGTGATCATTTATGATAGCTCATGGGACTCTGAATCTAGAGATGATGTGGTTAAATATGAAAAGAGCAACATTTTGGACATTGTTTAGGAATGTAGGCATAGCCTTAGCCCATTTAGTAAAATAATCGAATGAAACGATAATATAACCATGCCCCCCGACTAAGGTAGGATTACATTGCATGAAATAAATTCCCCATTTGAAACAGGGTCAATGGAAATGATTGGATGTAGCGGAGGAGGGTGGGTATGTGCTTTCTTTTGAAAGATTTGATAGGGTGGGAATTTTTTATGGCCTCAATGGAGTCTTTGAAAATGGATGGATAAAATTAATCTGCACATAATATATTCTAAGTTGTAGTCATTTAAGACATGCTCAACCTCTTCATGAGTCAAAAAACGTTGAAGAACAGTATCAATACACAGAGATATAAAGTGTCTACAACAATAAGGTAATATTTTGAATGATGTCGAATACGATGTTGTTCGTAACGTGAAATATCTAGATGGAAGCATTGGGTCTAGAGATATAAGATAATGTATCCATACTAGGGATCAAACGTACTGATAAGGAAAAATGAATCATCTAGAAGGGAATCACTAGGCTTAGTTTCCTCATGGGTATGGGGAAGATCACAAATCAACTCAGCAAAAACCAATGATTTCTTTGCTTTAGATTTTGTAAACTCGAGGTCGAATTCCTGAAGAATGATGATCCATTTTGAATATCCCCCCCCAAGTACTTGACGAGTCAAGATGTGGTGCATGGGGTTCGAGTCAACAATAACCATGGTAGTTTGAAGTAATATGTAGTTTCGAAATATTTGTACATTGATGACTACTTCCAAAGGAAACTTTTGAACATATGAATATAAAATTTTGGGACTAGAAAATCTCTTACTTAAATAATATATCACATGTTTTGCACTGTCATTGTCCTCTTGAAATAACACCATGGTAATAGTGGAAGCAGAGGCATCTAAGTAAAGGATATGATCTCTTGTGTAGTTAGGGTGGTGTATCAATGGTGTATGCATTAAATCATGTTTGAGAGTGTC
Organism: Picea engelmannii; assembly: GCA_009831015.1. Classification (NCBI taxonomy): domain Eukaryota; kingdom Viridiplantae; phylum Streptophyta; class Pinopsida; order Pinales; family Pinaceae; genus Picea; species Picea engelmannii. The sequence goes on along the minus strand of ML797620.1, from coordinate 85,288 downwards.
AAATGAGTGTTGATAAATTTCATGCCAGATGAAAGGGACATCCTTCTATAACAATCTCATGAATCCTTTTGTGATTTCTGTGTAATTGTAGATGAAACAACATAGAAATTTTTCCTTTGCTTTAAAACTTTGGAGTTGGGTAAGTTTGTTGGGAGGGGGTAAATCCAAGATATCTTTCACTTTTAAGGGATCCACCCTAATCCCATCTTTGGATAGCACAAAACCTAGGAGCCTCCCTGATTCAACGAAAAAAATACATTTTTGGGGATTCAAGCGTATATTATAATGTTGACATCTAAGAAAAATTGCTCTCAAATGATTAATATGATATTTTCGATGAGATGAATGAGCTGGAAAATCATCGAGGTAGGGCTCAACAATATGCTTGATATCATGGAAAGCCTACGACATAGTCTACTGAAAAGTGGCTCCAACATTTTTAATGCCAAAGGGTAACTTATGATAGGTGAAGGTTCCCCACGGGAAAATGAAAGTTGTCTTATGTTGATCAACCAGAAAAATATCTATCTGGTTATAGCCTGAGAATCCATCCATAATAGAGAAAATTATGCTTCCAATGCAATTATCGATAATTTGGTCGATGAAGGGTGTAGGGTAAATTTTTTTTGGACAAGCCTTATTGAGATCCATATAGTCGACAAAAACTCGAATTGTACCTTGTTTCTTGTTTCTTTATGACCAAAATGATGTTACAAACCCATTCGTTCAGAGGTACATGGTAAATGAAACCATATTTCAATCATTTTTCTACTTATGCCTTTATTGACACAGTTTTCCTAGGATGGAAATGATGAAGTTTCTGTCGTATAGGTTTAGCTTTAGGGTAAGTTTTAATTTCATGTAGAGTGATCTAAGGATTGATCCATGACATTTCTTCATAGATTTAGGCAAAAACGTCACGTAATTATTTAAATAAGGCGATGTAATCTTGAATTTCTTTAGTCAAACAATTCAAGCCTAATTGTGTGGTTTCTACGACAACCTCTTTTTCTGATATTTCTACATTGATGGTTTGCAAAATGTTTCCTAAATTTACCTTGCAGATAATACCTTGAGTAAGTATCGGAGATTGAGGATTATCAACAATATTAGATGGAAAAATAGATTGAATATTTTCATCAATTTCATCCAAATTTAGAAGGAAGGATGAGTGATGGTAACTATCATCCCAAGGTGACTCTTCGATACTAAGCATTTCCATTATGGATTCGTCGGATGGAAAAATACATAGGATGTAATCAAAGGTCAATGATAAGGAATTCAACCAAGATGGTAATAAATAAGAATTGGATGCCACCAGACGTTGGTCGTCAGGTGAAGGAGAAGCTGATTGAATGGAATCATATTCGGCCTCTACTGGACTAAGTGGCATAGTATCACCTAGCGTATCAAACTCTAATAGACTAGGCATGATCCAAGGATCATATGATTCGAGGGATTGATGTACCATGGTCGAAATCATATTTATCATTGTGATATGCTGCAAAGTTTGAGGAACAGGTGCGGGGAAAGTCCTCATGAGCAAAGAATATTTAAGTAGACCCACCCCTACACTCTCGTAAGTAATTTTTGAGTCACCCCAAAATGGGATATTTTTGGTAGTTTGGTTGTGAGCATCAGGTGTACAGTAATATAATTGATCGATGGTAACTATTTTTCCTTAATGAGGAAACTGGACACATCGAAAAAACAAATATTCCACAACATTCATAGCGTAAAGCCAACTTCATCCAAGTAACAAATTATAATCTAAAGGAGAGTTGACTACTTCCACATCGATGGAAACAGTTTCCCCCCCCTAGTTGAACGACTAAAGATTAAAACATTCCATAGGTATGAAACCTAATCCATCAAATTCTTTGAACATGGTAGGATATTGGTTAATACCTGGTGATTTAAGACTTTTCCAGCAGGCTAAGGATATGACACAGGTCGATTCTCCTTCATCCAATATAGTGCGATGAATGTGTTGATTGTGAACAACATTTTTTATTTGAAATGTAAGTTGGTGAGAGAGCCTCGATTTATAATCGTCCAGGTTAAAAGTGATAGTATTGGATGACTCGATATCTACAGCTCCAATGGCCACCAAGAGAGTCCTACACTGACTAGGGTAGTTTTGCAGAACTTTGAGTGTCGACATTGCACAAGGGGCTTGGGAACGATATTCAACTATGTTGTAGTTATGGGAAACATGATAGTTGGGATTAAAGGTCGACTTTCGAATGGTACTCTTGGGTGAACGTAATATAGAGTCAAAATTTGGTTTCTCCATCTGGAGAGGTCCATATGGAGGGGTAACATAAGTGGAAGGTGAATCAGCCACGATTCCATTAGTTACAGTTTCTTTACTTGTTTTCCATGGAGGCGTGTCATATGTTTTCATCCTAGTGGTCAAATATGCACCATTGTCACATGGAGGCGTGTCACATGTAAATATGTGCACTTGAGGAAGTGTCCTCTTTAGGAGGATTACTTGGGTTTCCTCCTTGCAGAGGTGCAATATTTTGTGCAACCATTGACTGCTGCTACGGAAAGGGATTTGTCAAAATAACGGGTTGGGAATTTTCTTTGAAGAATTTCGATACTTCTTCACAATGAGGAAAATCTCTTGTGTAATGATCTTTGACACATATGAGATAGGGAAATTTCAGTTTTTGTTTTTTTTATTTTCAGCAGCAGGTGCTTGTTTTTGTGTTTTTGGATTTTTTATTTGATTATTATTTTTCTTTGATTTATTTTTACACTTGTTTTTCCCTCCAGATTGTTGTGATGAAGCAGATTGAACTGCATTCACTTCAGATATTTTAGTTGGGGAGGAATTAGATTGGATTAAAGAATGAACTATAGTTGGGGTAGATACTGAATGATTTGTAGTCCCAGTCGACTGTGAGGCAAGCAGGTTGATTTTTGACACAATCGATAATGTCATCAGAATGAGCGGCAGATGATGGTTTGGATGGATCGGTTGATGTACGAAGAGCATTTGGAATTAGTTAGTATAAATTACCATATTGGGAATAAACCAAATCCAAATATTGGGTGTGATAAATAGCTTATTCTTGTGTAACTATACCTTCCATCGCTACATCACAAGCAATAGGTGGTAACAGATATTTTGTGAACCATTCTTCCAACAATTGGTCTGGGATGGTAGCTTTGATCAACCGTCATCGTCGTCTCCTCTCATGAATATGATCGTAAATGTGTAAGGAGTTTGTATGATGAAGGGAGGTCAAAATTTTTGTTCTGGTTTCATATATAATTGGCATTTGAAAATGGGTGATGAAATCCATTGCAAGCAAATTGAAATCCTGAAAATATTTGCATTGCAATTCAGTATACCATTTTGTGGCGGAGTCCGTAAGAGTACGTTGGAAAAGACACAGTCAAATAGAGTCATCCATCAATGATTTTGATGAACAAAAAATATGAAATATCATGACATGGTTATTTGGATCTTCTCCGAGTTTACCGTCAATCTTTGGGATACTTGATGGTAACTTGGCGAGAATTACTGGCTATAAAGGATAATGTAATATGGGATCAATTGTTAACCTCGACATATCTAGGAGATCTAAAGTATCCAGAAAAGGTAATTATTGATTACTTTGAGGATGATATTGGTGAGGCATGGGAACACCAGTGGGACCATAAACTGGTTGTTGTTGGAAGTTGTATCCAAAAGGCCCTCCCATATATGGTTGTTGAGGATTTTGGCCAGCAAAAGCAAGATTCATTGTTTGAGGGACTTGGGAAAAATATGAAGGAAAACCAAATTGACCCTAAGGAGGATAACCAGTTGTAGCCTAAGGAGGATAAGTAGTGTGACCTTGAGGAGGATAACTAGTTTGACCCTGAGGAGGATAACCACTTTGACCCTGGAGACCCCAAGTGGGATTCGGGACACCTAGGAATGGTTGTCCAGAGTACAATCCTGAAGGATTAGGATTTAAATATCATCCTTGTGGGGTTGGATTAAAATATCCTCCTTGAGGTGGTGGATTTAAATATCCTCCCTAAGGTGGTCCCTAGGTTTGTTGTGGGTTTCTAACAAAAGAACCTGGAACTTTCCCCCCTTCCATAGGTTGGGTAACGACCAAGACTTGTCCACTAAATGAGGGTTTCCCCCTTGAAGGAAATTTTCCACTGAATGAGGGTTTCCCCTCAGTAGGGAATTTTCCACTAACAAAGGATTTCCCCCAGTTGAGACTTTTTCTATGACATGGTTTTGCATTCTAATATGGGAAGGTGTCCCAAAAGGATTTTGTGGTGTGAATGAAATTGTTTCTTGAAGAGGAATTGTTGGTGTAATTATCATAGTGCTTTGTAAATGGCTAGGAAGGACAAGATCTGTATCACTCGATATTTGAACTGAAGTGGTAGAAGTATTAAGTGTTGGTCCTACAGGATGACCAAGGAAATGGCTCAATGGTTCTGCATATGCACTAGTAGTGACAAGTGTATGTGGAGGGGCACAAATTGGTCGATTCAAATAGAATATTTGAAAAAGATCATGGCCCGACAGAGTTCTCCAAATAGGAAAAACAAGATTTTGACTTGGATATACCATTTTAGTAATGTAGAAAGGGGTTGTATACTCTTCACTCGTGTTGGGTTGTTCTAATTCCATATAGACTATTTCAAATGGCCTTGAAGGTAATCTAGGATAATCTTCATGTATGATATTTCCTAAAGAATCTACTCAGACAAGAAGTGGGTCAAGAGGGTTGGTCAATGGTGGGTTTACAAGAGGGAAAAATCCTTCTTGAACTATTATAATTTCTCCCTCAGGATGTTCAATCAAAGGAGTAGCAGCACTCCCAGTGTCAGAATAGTTTTCTTCTTCAACAACCTCTCTACGAAAAGCGTCTTTAGGTGAATTAGGAGGTAAGGGTTTGGAGCCTTCTAGAGGAAACCCTTGCATCCTGCATGATCGATGAAGACATTTTTCAGACACAATACCAATCTTAAGGACAACTAGGGAGAATAAACGACACTCGCTAAAAATCTAAAATATGAACAAGCAAACCAATAAATTCTCACAATGAAATTACTAGTTGGTGATGAAATCCAACATTGTGGGGAAAAAGTGAGAAGGGGCTAGGATTGAGCGGGTGGATTAGTTATGTTGACGACCTGCTTAATAGACTTACACCTTGGTGCAAGTTCCCTCACATTCTATCTATGGGTTACCCTCCAAGGAGACCAAGTGAGTTTGACCAATGTTTGACCTAGGTACAACAAAGACTCCCCTTCGTCGTCACCTTGTGTATAGACCCTAAGGAATATGGCCACTATGTTTACCAACTCATAGTCAGCCTTTGGGAAGGAAAATTTGACAGTCAGGTTTGAACGTATGGGCAGGATATCAAGTCTGAAATTCTCCAAGAGAACTGAATACAAGTGGATCGATAAAACTCCTGAGGACCTTGGATGGATTCGGGATTCACGAAGCTCCGAGACCAAATGAAAACAATTGATTCTCAGGAAGAACCCCTAGTACATGATCATTCCTCTACGATTGGTTAAGCCTTAGAGGGGTAATATATGTTTTTCTCATTTACAGGACCTTGTGTTTAACCCCTGTGTGAGAGGGAGATCCCAGCTATGCTTATATGAAAATTGGATTTTCTCTCATTCCAAAGTTCTATCTCTAGTCTAATGTTGGTGCACAAGGCCTAAAAAGAAAATTTGATAGATCACTTTTAATTAGCATTTTATTTTATGGTCGTTTGTTATTCAAGGGTGAATGGTAGTGAAACTAATGATATTTTTGAGACTAGACTCCAAAAATAAAGAAAAAAGAATGAGATGCAATTGTTCTTTTTCGATGAACTTATATTTATGGGAAGGAGGGGATTTTATTTATTTTTTATGACTAACAAACACTCAAAATAATGCAACACTTAATGCAATTTGTCTCCCAACAAGAATTCACACATTTTCCAAACTACCAAAAGAAAATATTTCAAGTTTCCAAAACCAATGCATACAAAGTTCTGAAAATTTCCTTTGTTTTATTTTTAGATGCAAGAAATGATGTGCTTCTAATGCTTCTATATTTTAATAACAATGAAATAGTTCACAACTAAAATGGCATAGAATAGGAAGAAAAATATTATCCAAACAAAGATACTCATAAAAGAAATCAAAGAAAATAAAACTTACTCAAACAAAGATCAAGAAAACAAGAAAACCACGCTTAACAATCTTTGGAAAATGAGTAGCCAGAAATGATATCAAAGATAGGTTGTGGTAAGAAATCAAGTTTCAATTCATTCAATCAAATAAAGACTGATAAGGAACTCAATGAACAACAAACCCTTGTAGACTCTTCCAATCAGTCAAATAACTGATGATCTTATGAAATAATGACTAAACCAATGAATGGTAAAATAAATCAATATCACAATCTAGAAGGATTTTGCAAACCCAATAAATATGAATAATAGTTCCTTGAACCAAAAAAAGGAAAAAAAAACAATTTGAGGACTCCTGGGTTAAAGCCTCTAATCAACAGACTGATCAAAACTTGGAAAAACCTTAAGATTCTCACAAAAAGGAGAGGGTGTAACTCATGTCTTCAAAGAGACAAAGTAGAGTGGTGCTCCCTATAAATCTCTGGGGGAGCTCCAGTCTAACAGTAGTTCCCTGGTACTCACTTCTGAGGAGGGCTAGTTCTGAAAAAGTTGAAAAAAAGTGATGAAAAGGATAAAATCTCAGGAAAACTCAAACAATTGTTTTGTCAAGCTTACAATAAATAAAATGGAAGAGTAATTAATTCAAATTTACACATAAAACAAGATCTAATGATAGGAAAAGACTTCTAGATGAACCAAGGGAAGACTAGTCAAAGTCGATCCCCAGTGGAGTCACCATTTTTTCTATTATGGAATTTTTCCCCTGTGGACGGGTGAAACTTCCCTTGGATTTATAGACCCATATACCAAGACATAAATAGTACAATTGGACATTAAAATCCCTTTAAAATCATCTAAAACAATCAAATCAAGAAGGAGAGAAAGGATATGATGTACATTTTTCAATGTTTTTCCTCACTGCTTCAAATCCCAGAGCTTGATCCTCAAACTCCTTGGAATAAAGTGAGATCTACAATAGATATAAAAGAGAAAAAACTATCTCCAACTCTACTTGATTAGATAATACAAGTCTATCTACGAAGATTAGAGCAATAGTAGACAAGCAAATGTAACAAGACACAAACTTGAAGGAAATATGCCAAGTATATATTGAATGAGAACCAATAAGAAGATACTTACAAACCACGATTGATGTTGCAACAACCTCTCCAAGATCTCTTCATCCAACCCTTGCACGAATGAATCAAGTTCAAAATGATAATGCTACATTGATTTATTCCCTCTTTTCACCATGTAAATGCCTCCAATTTATAGTCTTTGAGAGACTCAACCACCTTGAGTATTTTTGGAATAGGTTGAGTATATGGCTCCATAGGTTATGGTTATTTCCTTAAATATATCCATGGAGTAGAAATTTATTCAAACAAACCCTAGCCTTTCAGAGATGTCCCTTAGAAGAAGGTAGGATTCACCAAGATTTCCTCCAACCAACAATGGTGCTCCCTTAAAGCTGAATATAGGGCTCCATGGTGCCCCCTTAGTATGGCATAGGGAGCATCAATGATCCCTAAACATGGGAAGGGGAGATCCAGTCTTCTTAAATGCTCAAATATGGTCAGAATCCCTAGGTGAAAAAGTATGTTTCGACTACCAAATGATGGGGATTTTCCTTCCAACATTATTTATGGGTTGTGACAAGTGTTTTCATGGTGTTGATTGAGTTGCGAAACTTACCAAAGTGTATGAGTCATGTTATGAAACTTACGACACTTGCAACAATTTGGGTGTGACACTTACGACTCTTGCAACACTTAGGATGTGATTTTTGCACCACATGTGACACTTGTGACACTTAGAACATGACGTTTGCACCACTTGCGACACATTATACAAGTGTGGAAATTTGACGTGTAACAATGATACCAGTAGAGGAAAGAGTGAGGAAACATAGAGAGGGGGTTAATCATGCCAAGATGACCCAATCCTCCTTGTTGAAACACTTAATATGAAAATCATAAGTTATTTTCGAGGTCCCAAGACAAATCAATTAATGAGAGAATATTGGTAGTTGAAAAAGCAACCACCATCAATGAATGAAAG
>ML797620.1:37921-77020 GCA_009831015.1 Picea engelmannii | reverse complement strand
ATGGTAAGGAAAACAAAAGTTGTCATCTCAAGGTACAACAAAGTACCCATTTTGCAGTCCCCATATGGACTCTCACGAGTTCCTCCTAACATAAGGAAAGAGGAATAGATCAAGAACCTTATGGGGGTGTGTGCAAGAGAAGCACATGGGTGCAGAAAGAAAAAGGGGGGACATACCAAATGAGAGGGAGAGTCTGAGAAGGATACTAGTCTTCTCTCACCAAACATTGATTTGATAACTTGAAAAATATCTCCTTGATGGTATCATGGCTTGGCCCGAGGGTGGCTAGAGTGTAGGTATGAATGCATATAATCCTATGTGATGACCTCTCAACCTTATACCCACAATATTATAGAATTTTGAATGCAAATTTATGCTCAGTTCAGAGTCAATATTCTCTCTAAATTTCAATTTCACATGGGCCCAATTCTCATTCAAAAAAGTTCTACTTGTGTTTTTTATGATCCAAGAATTAATTCTTAGAACCAGGTGCTCATCTCCATAAAACCTTCTTTGGTGACTGCGGGATAAACTCCATTCACTATCTCTTTTAATCCTCCCTTGTTTATCATCATAGAATGGATGATATGTGTTGTGACTCGGATCATCCAAGAATTCAATCATCATTGTTAATTATCTTTAATCAAAAAATATATATTCGACCTGCAAGCATTAGCCAAGATGAAGGAATATTCTTGGATTCCTTTCGTCGATTCCATTTTTTACTCCGCACCGGAATAGACTCCAAATTGGTTGCTTTGATGGATGGTTATCATTGGTCCTGAATGCATCCCGTGCAAGATATGGATTTTCTCTTACTTCCTTTGTTCGGATTTCTCTATCGAGCTCTTTCAGGTTCAGTCACTCTGAAATGCTTGCTCCAACCGTTATCTACTTCCTCGTTGACCCTGAACACTAAAAGGTTCCCTATCATTGATCTGTCATAATATCTAATGATCACAAATCATCAGCCATTGCTTCCATTGCACCAAGTCTTCGTCGATCAACCTGCATGTGACTTCCCTGTGTCCTCCTCTCATCTGTGCACTTTACTACCATGTGTCCTTACCTCATTCATCCAGGTCACCATCACGTGTCACAATTTCATTCGTTGATGCCATGTCCATGCTTTGTCATCTGCCACATGTCACTCCTTGAGTCATTTATCTATTCAGCTCATAATAGATATCCCCCATATATAAGTGTCACTTTGTCAGAATTCCTCTCGTTGCTGAAATCCAATGGTCTTACTCCAACAGTCAATGGGGTGATGCCACACGTTATTTTCTTGGCCTGAATCAGGATCACTTTGAATGCATCCCAGTCGTCTGTCGCTCTACCTTTGTCAGGGTATTTTCCATCATTGGATCCTTTCGAATGTGTGTCGAGTAAAATATATGCTATCTATTTTGACATTAAATTGTCAAACAAGTGCTCGTAGGCTTCAAGGTTCCAGCTGTTAGAATATAGAAGATGGTGTGCTCATTTTACCATTGACGATACCCTTGTCACCCAACCACAGGCCGAAGCCTCCCTATGAGCACCTTAACCTTGAATGAGAATTCCTCTGGAAGCAAACACTAGGCTAGATAGCCAAACAAAGAGTAGTGCATCAATCCCCAAGGATAGCGCATCACAAAAGATTGATCAGATGTTCCAAACCCTAGCCAAGAGATATTCAAGCCAAAAATGAAACTAACTGCACCTGCACCTGCACCTACAACCCTCCTCCAAACCTGCGCACCAGACTGCAACTATAGTGCACACCAATTGGGAAACTGCAATTCTGAGATGCTGTCAAATGAGAACCGACACCCTGTATTTATAGTAATCCTGCCAGTTTGCTAGGGCCGACTTCTCCTTCTGGGTATGTGTCTGTTCAGTATATTATTATTAATTCTGGCCGACTTCTTCTCTTGGAGGCTAATAGCCTAATATAAATTATCTTCTTGAGCCGACAAGGCTTATAAGGTTATTAGCCAACTCAATAGGGTTTCTCTTGCTTCCCGGAGTCTTCTATTCTCGTCAGGTTCACACGTGGGGGTAAATACCTCCCACAACTACCATAATATTAACACCAACAATGTATGTGCGGGTCTATAGCTCTAATCTAGCTTAGCCTAATCTAATTTAATTCTAATAAACTCAAATAATGAAGACCTGTACTTTAAATTTACAGAGTAATCTACAACTATGAGATCATTATTCTAAGTAATTATAATTGGTCCTAAGGATTAATGCCTAACCTACAATCATATTTAAAAGATAATTTAAAGACTCCAAGCAAACTAAAATGTAATTGAACAACATACTTGAAAATGTACAGAGTAAACTACAAACAGTGAGCTTATTAGTCTAATTCTTTAAAAATAGTCTATAACTATAAATAATGAAATTATTATTTTAAGTGAACAATTCTTCAAAAATAATATCTCAAAGTACATATTCAAAAACTCACAACTATTCAAAACAAATTACAAATTAACTATTATTCTATCACTCCAATGCTGGAAGTAAAATAAGAAATTTATGCAAATCTATACACGGTAACCAAAGTTCATAATTTAATAAATTAATATATAGTAATACACTTCAGCAAGAAACTTGTAAATTAATACACAGTAATACACTTCAGCAAGAAACTTGTAAATTAGCAAGTAATGAGAGTTAGACATGAAAATATAAACGCACATCAATATAAACAAGCTACCCAGACCACTAGTCACCCCCCCAGAAGGTCGTATCACTGCTTCAAGGTAAAAACGCAGTCACAACATCGATATTAATCACCCAAACAGAGTTTTACAACAAAATCAAAATAATTTATGTGTGTATGTATACAAATTTGTTTCTCTTCTTGGCATCGACAACACATATTTATAGAGTTTTTACAGAGCTGAGAGGTCGACCTATGATCCTCTTAGAATAGTATATGCATAACAATATTAGGTACATCATTAAACATCTAATTTTGTTGAGGAATCTTCAGTAAATGCTTGAAACAGAGTGAGTAAATAGGCCATGGATCTCGGGCATCTTCAATGTCTAGAAGGAAATTCTAGTATGACACCGAGCAAGAGGGATCCCAAGGGAGAAAAACCCATGTGCTCTAATTTCATAACAATGCCCTGAGATATGCAGATCGCCAACTCCTCTACGCTCCGAGTGTCGAATTGAGTGTCAGATGGAGTATTGGAGTATTGGAGGGCCGGATCAAGGACCACGAACTTCTCTCAATCGGTTTACAATTTTAGGAAATGTCTCGTGAGTGACCTAATAGGGCATATTGGGCACAAAATCCATGTACCATATTTTTATAATTCAACTTCCTCTTCCCATGAATTAAGATCTAAGTTCGCTTCCTGGAACAATGTCAGATGAAGGTCTGGATGGAAGGTCAAATCACATTTTTTACCTGTTGCAAGAAAATAATAAACATTAGATCAGTGTAACCATTCAAATGAATATGAATTGATCATAAAACCATTGCAAAATGATGATTACACATACCTTGTGCGATTCCATGGAAAATTGATGTATAAATATTGATAATACCTTTAAAATGCCTAAATGAGAGCATACCATATGTAATATCGCATGAAAAAAGGATTTAATTATCGCAATAAAAAAATCAAAACATGAACCCAACATTACCCCCACGCTTAAGGATTTCCAGGTCCCTTTGCAAACAAAAATGAATCACCTGACATAAATAGACTCATGAAGGAGGGGGTGGATTGGATTTAGAAGCTTCTCCCTCTTGTCCTAGGGATTTTGTCTTGGGCCTTTTACGATGTTTTGTAGATGCCTATCCATAGTTTTTCACTCTTCCAATTGTTGAAGCAACTGAGCATTTTCTTGTTGCAATTTCTCAATAACCGGGGTATGATAAAATGGCTGAAGAGAGGAAGGCTTAGGCTCTTTGATAGATGAAGAAGGTATATCGACTTTTAGAAGATGATGTAGGTATCTGGGAGGAAGGAGTAATATTTTTTTTGTGAGGAAGACTTGGCGTGCTAAGTTCAGATTTGATCTCTTTATCAGGCTTAGACTCCTTTGCAGATTTGATAAATTTAATTTGATCATAAAATGAATTTTAAAAAAAATACACCACTTAATTTTAAAAAATGATGTATAGGTGAAAACTATCCAATAGTGAGCGGAAATTCGCCCACATCATTCAAATTGGAATATTTCTGGCAGACATGGTGAACAAGAGTATGGATAGGATGAGCATGGATAGGATTGTAACATCCATTTTAAGTTTCCTTTGTTATTGATCTGCAACTGTTACATGGATCATTTGAGTGTAAGAAGTCTTCCCTTGCAAAACATAGATTAAGAAAAACTGTAAAGTATAATGCACAACAGGCTTATTAATTATACACATAAATTATGTCAGTAGTAGAAGGTTTGGCATTTTAATAAAAAAAATTGTTGATATAATAGCCCAGAATATCTTAAAAACAATATAACATCATTTTTACAGAGATTCTACTTCCTCTTCTCATGGATTATAATATAGATGGGCAATGTTTATCATTTGTCAGCTCAGGAAACCCCTTCCTCACTCCTAAGTATTGTGACACCTCACAATAAAAAATATAGGAAACCAGTCAATTCTCCCAATAGCCTAAGATTTACAGCTTGCCAAGTGAAGAGATAAATTTCACACATTAGTCTGAAGAGAAAATTAAAATATGGACCCACATGTAGGACAAAACATCCTACATATAGTTAAGAAGAGGTAGGCGAGAGAGTCTTAGGATAGTCTTAAAGCTAGTTCCCAATGGCAGATTTATGGATTTCATTAACCTTTTCTTAACCATGCATACTTCTTTTTAGCTTTGTCTACAAGTAATGTTGTACATCGGGACAATTTTAAGATTTAGGAATTTTATTTATTGTTTTTCAGATTATCACCCTTGTTGGGTAGAATGTCTCGCTGCCAGCAAGCTTGTTCAGTACTCCGACAGGTTTACCTAGTCATACCACAGGCCAATACCTGCTACCAACAGACCTGTTCAGTATCTCAATGAGTTAGACTCTTACACCCTCAAAGACCAATCCACCATATTTTAATATTTTAATATAAAGATTTATTTTTGCAAGAAGAGGGGTCGACAACTCTGGAATTTTTTTCTCTTTTTTTTAGATTGGGATGGTATTTATGTTAGAGGATGAATCTCCTTTATGTATTCCTTAGAGATTGTCCTGATGTAAGGGGTACTTAAGAAGACATAGCCTTAATCAAGAATTTTTAGTGTGTAGTGGATGGTACCATTGGGAAAGAACATAAAGAGGATTCAATCGGTTCAAAGGGGGATATTTTCAAAAAAGTTACAAGAGGAAATTCAACAAGATTTCCCTCTAGTCCCTACAAATAGAAGAGGAGCCAATTGGTTCAAAGGGGGATCTTTTCAAAAAAGTACCCGAAGTGCAAGTGGAAAGCCTAATGTAAAACCCCCAAGCACTTCAGATCCTATCCAAGTATCCTTCGATCATGAAATCCCCATAAAAGACTCAGGGAAGTTTCTGCAGAAGAGTTGGAGCTCGATAGAACAGTAAAATCTGAACCTATTCCCTCTCACAAGCACTATGTTACTCCTACCTTATAGATGCCTACATCATCGTCCAAAGATGATAGACCCTATACATCCATCAAGGGATCTAAGCCCTCCTCTGAAAAATCTGATCATACCCCAGTTATTGAAAAATCACAACAAGAAAATGTTTAGTTGCTTCAACAGTTGGGAGAGCAAAAGACTATGGATAGGCATCTCCACCATGAAAATGCGGTATTACAAGCAAAAGTGAATTCTCTCCAATGATTGGTTGATCAAATGACCAATGAAAATTGTAGCCTCCAGACATAATTGAAACATCGTAAGAGGCACAAGACAAATTCTTTAGGAAAAGAGGGAGAAGCTGCTAATCCACCCCCTCCTTAGAAAGTCTAGTCATGTTGGGTGATTCATTTTTTTTGTAGTGGGACCTACAAATCCTTAGGCATGGGGGCAATGTTGGTATCGTATTTTGATTTTTTTGTTGCAATGGTTGAATCATTTTTGCATTCATATTATATATGTTATTGACCATTTTGAAGGAGTTTTCAAAGGATTTTATATCAATTCATCATGGATTTATACCAGGTATGTGTAATCAATATTTTACGATAATTTTGAGATAAATTCAGTTCGGTTTGATGTTTATAAGGATCTAATGCATGATCTGTGTGTAACAAGGAAAATTTGCAGTCCGATCCTCCATCTGGTACCTCATCCGACACTTGATCCAACACCCCATTAGGTACGCGATCCGACACTCCATATGGCACGCGATCCAGCACTCAGAGCACAAGTGAGTTGGCGATTGGTACATTGGCATCCTTTGATGGGTGAATTGACGACCTGGGTTTTGTGCCCCCTCATGGCCTCCAGCTACAGAGCTCATGACATCTCAGATTAGGCGGTTATGCTAATCGTTGAGTGGCTCATGGATTTTCTAGAAGCCAAAGTTTTTAGAGCGCATTTAATGGAATTGTCATTTTTAGAGGAGGTTAACCCTTCCAGTGGTCGACCTCTCGAACTGTAATTCATCTATAAATACCACTAGCAGTGGAAATACCACAAAGAGAATTTTAAGAAGATGTTTCATTGTGTAATTCAGACATATTATGCAAACTTGTGTTCAGTCTGCGTTTTTTAATTAATGGCAGAATTGTGTTGATTTGAGCATGTGTTTCATTGTTGAAGAGTAGCCATGACCTACTAGGGGGGGCACCAATGGTATTGGTGACTGTATAGATATATCATGTGTTTCATTTTCTTAGTTATAATTTACTTTGTTTTCTTTGCTGTATGTACTTTGTAGTTTTAAATATTGTGCATGTTGTTTGTAATTTAATTGTCTAATTCATCTTTTGCAGATTGCTTATAGGAGTTGGTTATTTCTCATGCTATGTCTCTTATTTATTAACAATTGGCTTGCAAGATACTAACTTAGATGATGTACTAAAGTTTTAAATTGGTTTCTACAAATTAAAACAAAGTAGTATTTAAAACAGAGGATTAGTGTAGACAAAGTTTCTTTTGCAAGCTTCGATGGATAAATAATTACAAGTTTTATTAGTTGTAATTAAGCTGGATTTCTCAGTTCAGCTACGTTTTCATGGATCTATTTGGTTTATTAATATTTCTTTATTACGATAGGATAGGAATAGATTTTGGAGTTATGTTTTGTTACATCATTCTAGTTTTGAAATCTGAGTTTTAATGATAGGATTAGTTTAGTTTCGATTGAAACATCTCAGTTGTGGATTTGAATTGCAATTTTAATTAGAAGAGTGTATTTGAATTAAGATTTTTAATCATGAGTTCATGAGTTCATGAGTTTGTAAATTTGCTTGAATTAGTTTTGAGTTTGTAGATTTCTATGTAGAGTATTTTCAATGTTATTTTAGTTACTAATTTGAATTAGAATTTCTAATTAGTGTTAGTTATGGGTTTGTGGATTTGCTTGAATTAATGTTTATTCTTTGTAGAATAGAAATGGTTATGAGTTCTTTTTAAGAATAAAGTTCACTTGTCAAAATAGTATTGATAGGCTAGTTGTTTACTTGCTTATTTTCTCAAAGATAAATAGCTTACTTGTTGTTGCTTACTAAAAAAATTGAATAGATTAACTAGCTTTAAAATAGATTGTTATTTGCTTATTTAGAAATAGTCCATCAATTCCTTGTTTGAAGTTGCTTAGGGTAAATAGTTCACATATCTAGAATTGCTTAAAGATCTTCATTATTTGAGTTTATTGGCATTAGATTAGGTGAGGCTAATCTAGATTAGAGATCTAGACCTGCATATACAGTGATGGCACCTCGAAGTTTACAAGCCCCGGGTTGACAATTTAATGTCGAATTAGATAGCATATATTTTACTTGAATTAGGAGTGGGGGAGGGGTTTCCTGAGCTGACAAATGATAAACATTGCCCATCGATATTATAATCCATGAAAAGAGGAAGTAGAATCTCTGTAAAAATTATGTTATATTGTTTTTATGATATTCTGGGCTATTATATCAGTAGTTGTTTTTATTAAAATGCTAAACTTTCTACTACTGACATAATTTATGTGTATAATTAATAAGCTTGTTGTGGATTATACTTTACAGTTTTTCTTAATCTATGTTTTGAAAGGGAAGACTGCTTACACTCAAATGATCTTTGTAACAGTTGTAGACCAATAACAAAGGAAACTTAAAATGGATGTTACAATCCTATCAATACTCATCCTATCCATACTCTTGTTCACTATGTCTACCAGAAATCTTCCAATTTGAATGATGTGGGTGAATTTACGCTTACTATTGGATAGTTTTCACCTATGCGACTCATTTTTAAAAATTAAGTGGTGTATTTTTAAAAAAAATCATTTTAGGATCAAATTAAATTTATCAAATCTGCAGAGTCTAAGCCTGATAAAGAGATCAAATCTGAACTTATCACACCAAGTCTTCCTCACAAAAGCAATGTTAGTCCTTCCTCCTATATGCCTACATCGTATTCTAAAATTTGATATACTTTCTTCATCTATCAAAGAGCCTAATCCTTCCTCTCTTGAGCCATCTGATCATACCCCAGTTATTGAGAAATTGAAACAAGAAAATGCTTAGTTGCTTCAACAATTGGAAGAGCGAAAACTATGGATAGACATATACAAAAAATCATAAAAGGCCCAATAAAAAATCCACAGGACAAGAGGGAGAAGCTTCTAAAGCCAATCCACCCCCTCCTTCACGAGTCTAGTTATGTCAGGTGATTCATTTTTGTTTGCAGAGGGACCTGCAAATCCGTCGGTGTGGGGGTAATGTTGGGTTCATGTTTTGACTATTTTATTGTGATGATCAAATCCCTTTTGCATGCAATATTACATATGTTATGATCTCATTTATCCATTTTAAAGGTATTATCAAGCTTTATACATCAATTTTCCATGGAATCGCACAAGGTATGTGTAATCATCATTTTGCAATGTTTTTATGATCAATTCATATTCACTTGAATGGTTACACTGATCTAATGTTTCTTTTTTTCTCACAACAAGTCAAAAATGTGATCTGACCTTCCATCCAAACCTTCATCTAGACCTTCATCTGACATTGTTCCAGGCAGCGAACTTAGATATTAATTCATGGGAAGAGGAATTTGAATCATAAAAATATGGCACATGGGTTTTGTGCCCAATATTCCCAATTAGGTCCCTTATGAGCTGTTTCCTAAAATTGTAAACATATTGAGAGTAGTTCGTGGTCCTCGATCCATCCCTTCAATACTCCATCTTGCACTCCATCCATCACTCCATATGGCACTCCATCCGACACTCCATTCGACACTCAGAGCGTAGAGGAGTTGACAATCCAAATATCTCGAGGCACCGTCATGAAATTCAAGCACATGGATTTTTCTCCCTTCGGATCCCTCTTGCTCGGTGTCCTACCAAAATTTGCTTCCAACCATTGAAGATGCATGAGATACATGGCCTATTTACTCACTTTGTTTCAAGAATTTACTAAAGATTCCTCAACAGAATTAGATGTTTAATGATGTACCTGATTTTTTTATTCATGTAATATTCTAAGAGGATCAGAAGTCGACCTCTCAGCTCTGTAAAAACTCTACAAATACCTATTTTCTATGTCAGGAAGAAAAACAAATTTGTATGCATACACACATACATTATTTCGATTTGTTGTAAAACTCTATTTTGGTGATTAATATCAATGTTGTGATTGTGTTTTTACCTTGAAGCAGTGCGAAGACCTTCTAGGGGGCCCACCAATGGTATGGGTAGCTTGTTTATATTGATGTACATTTATATTTTCTTGTCTAACTCTCATTACTTGCTAATTTACAGGTTGCTTGCTAAAGTGTATTACTATGTATATATATGTATTTGTTGAAATTGTATTTTTATTACAGGGTACACACGGTTGTCCATAATTGTCTATACTCTGACACCTAACATATTTTTATGTAGGTTGTGTCTTCTTAATGGATATATATGTGTTCATAAGCTATCTAATTATGCAATCTTTCCATGTTTTATAAACTGTAGATTATTTCATAGAGTGATTAATTAGGTAGTGCATTTACCTGTAGATTACTTTATTAAATTATGAATTTTGGTTACCGTGTATAGATTTGCATAAATTGCTTATTTTACTTCAAGCATCAGAGTGATAGAATAACAGTTAATTTGTAATTTATTTTGAATAGTTGTGAATTTTTGAAGATGTACTTTGAGATATTATTTTTGAAGAATTGTTCACTTAAAATAATAATTTCACTATTTATAGTTATAGACTATTTTTAAAGAATTAGACCAATAAGCTAATTGTTTGTAGTTTACCATGTACATTTTCAAGTATGTTGTTCAAATAGATTTTGGTTTGCTTGGAGTCTTTAAATTATCTTTTAAATAGGACTGCAGGTTAGGCATTAATCCTTAGGACCAATTATAATTACTTATAATAATGAGCTCATAGTTGTAGATTACTTTGTAAATTTAAAGTAAAGGTCGTCATTATTTGAGTTTATTGGAATTAGATTAGATTAGGCTAGGCTAGGCTATATTAGAGCTCTAGACCCGTACATACAGTGCTGGCACCTCAAAGCTTACGAGCCCCAGGTTGACAATTTAATGTCGAAATTGATAGCATATTTTTCACTCGACATTTTTGGCATCATTGTCATTGAGTGTAAGCAGTATTCCCTTGCAAAACATAGATTAAGGAAAACTGTAAAGTATAATGCACAAGGCTTATTAATTATACACATAATTTATGTCAGTAGTATAAAGTGTAGCATTTTAATAAAAAAAAATATTGATATAATAACCCAGAATATCATAAAAACAATATAACATAATTTTTCCAGAGATTATACTTCATTTTCTCATGGATTATAATATAGATGGGCAGTGTTTATCATTTTTCAGCTCAGGAAACCCCATCCCCACTCCTAAGTATTGTGACACCTCACAATAAAAAATATAGGAAACCAGTCAATTCTCCCAATAGCCTAAGATTTACATCTTGCCAAGTGAAGAGATAAATTTCACACACTAGTATGATGAGACGGTTAAAATATGGCCCCACCTGTAGGACAAAACATCCTACATATAGTTAAGAAGAGGTAGGCGAGACAGTCTTAGGATAGTATAAAATCTAGTTCCCAATGGAAGATTTATGGAGTTCATTGAACTTTACTTAACCATGCATACTTATTTTCATCTTTGTCTACAAGTAATGTCGTACATCAGGAAAAGTTTAAGATTTAGGAATTGTATTTATTGTTTGTCAGATTATCACCCTCGCTAGGTAGAATGCCCCGTTTCCAGCAAGCTTGTTCAGTGCTCTGATGGGTTTACCTAGTCATACCACAAGGAAGTACCCACTGCCATCAGACCTGTTCAATGTCCCGGTGGGTTAGCCCCTTACACCCTCAAATACTTTTCCACCATCTTTTAAGATTTTAATATAAAGATTTCTTTGTGCAAGAAGATGGGGAGACATCTCTGAAATTTTTTTCCCTTTTTTTTAGATTGGGATGGTATTTATGTTAGAGGAAGACTCTCCTTTATGTATTCCTTATATATTGTCTTGATGTAAGTGGTACTTAAGTGGACGTAGCCTATCTAAAGATATGGTATAATCAATCATTTTTAGTGTGTAGTGGATGGTACCATTGGGAAAGAACATAAAGGTATCTTTAGGCGCAACTCACTTTCTTCTTTTTTAAGTTATTGTGATGTTTCCATGGCTAACCGCTAATCAGACCTCCTTGTTACTCTTTAATAAAGATACTTTACTCACTTACCCAGGGTTCTTGGGGAAATTGTATGAGTAACCTCTAAGTTTTATAGGCAAGGTATCACTTCCTTATATCTTTTGGTGGTGGAGGTTAAAAGCAACTTCCATTAAATATGCCTTGAGAAAAAGGAAGATAGAAATCTTGCAAAAATATGTCTAATTCACAGCAAGAAATAATAAAAGTCATTATTAGATTAATGCTTAAGCAGATAACAAGGTTCAAATATAGCAATATCTTTTTTGAAGGAAAACACTTCCCTTTTTGGCTCCTTGAAATTTTCCACTTGTGGTGAAATAAATACCTGCAAAGATCTCTAAAACTATTTGTCAAAAACCACACTCTAAAATATCAAAAATTGATGAGATCAATGAGATCAAGTCACATGCACATGTATCTCATTGTTCTTTTATTAAAAAGAAAATGTAAAATGAGGTTGCATTAGACTTTAAGCTAAATTGATGACATGTAGTTTTTATTTATTATCCTACCCTACCTAAAAAGAAAGGAAAATCTTTATTCAAGTGTAAGAACTTTTCCAATGTAACCATGTGCGAAGAAATATAAGAAACATACCCATATCTGCATATGAAAAATTGACCGCAGTGATTACCTAGATATGAAAAACCAACCAACCTACTTGTTTTGGCATCAGAAGGTGTTGACGACGAGAATAACATTGTGGCCTGGTGACCTCTTGAAACCAAGTTTTAATGTAATATTGATGTTCATCAACATAAATTTCTATGTTCTCCTTCATCATGTTATGCATATCCTCTTCTTCTGGATGATTGATTTCTGAAGTACATAAAGGATCTGTTGAGATGGATGTTGAAAAATCCTCAATATCAAGTCTTAGTGATTTCTCTCCACCGGATGTAGTCCATATTTTTTCATCTTCCTTCGTAGTTTGGCAAGGAAAATCATTTTGTAGCTCATAGGACCTTGATTCTTCTAATATTTCCAGAGAGGTAGATACACTTTTGGCTGCTACCAAAATATGTTCTTCTTGAAAAGAAGAAATCTCGACTGCTGCTAGGATTTGAGAAAGTTCCCTCAAGTTAATGGTTGCTTCTGAGTTCATCTTGTCGTTTGATAAAACTTGGTTCACACAAATATCAGTGTCCGGGGTTCTTACAACACCCAAAATTTTATATGTGTTTTTGATGATTCTAATCAAGACTACCTACCACAAAAATATATTTGCATAAATCAAACACACATTTGTATGAAATAAAACACGCTTGTAGTAAAGAAATCAAACTCACACTCACTCCTACATTAAATTGCGGAAAGTAAACATACCAAAACTTGTAGAAACAAAGAAAAGCACACTTGCATAAAATTAAATTGCAGGAAAGTAGATTGCAAAAAATTAAACACACTAAAAAAAAAAAAAACTGAATAACAAACAATACCCAATGAAATAATACTGAAATTCAACACTATTGAAAAAAATGAAATGAAATGAATTGAAAAACTTAAAGAATACTACTTAAAGAAAACTTGAACTCCTCATGCTACTTTAGACCTTGTTTCTACCAAGTTATATTTTCACAAAAGCTAGCTCTTAAAAAAGAAAACACAATTGCAGGAAAGAAAGCAAGCTTGTGGGAAAGTAAATTGCAGGAAAGTAAACGAACTGAGAAAAGTAAACAAACTAAGAAAAGTAAGAAAACTTGCAGAAAAAGTAAACACTCTTGCGGAAAGGGAACAACAAGGCTTTGGAGCGACCCATTAAAATGGATGTGCATGTTCTTACCTCTCATATTAAAGTTTCTCCTCCCCCTTGTTATGTAATTAAAATCAACCTACCTACCTAAGCTCTAATCACTTTAGCACCTCCCCTGCAACGGCGCCAAAAAATGTCAACCCGGGGCTCATACACTTCTATGTGCCAGCATTGTATGTGAGGGTCTAGAGCTCCAATATAGCCTATCCTAGCCTAATCTAATGTAATTCTAATAAACTCAAATAATGAAGACCTTTACTTTAAATTTACAGAGTAATCTACAACTATGAGCTCATTATTCTAAGTAATTATAATTGGTCCTAAGGATTAATGCCTAACCTACAATCCTATTTAAAAGATAATTTAAAGACTCCAAGCAAACTAAAATATATTTGAACAACATACTTGAAAATGTATAGAGTAAACTACAAACAATGAGCTTATTAGTCTAATTCTTTAAAAATAGTATATAACTATAAATAGTGAAATTATTATTTTAAGTGAACAATTCTTCAAAAATAATATCTCAAAGTACATATGTAATATCCCTAGGCCGAACCCAGTTGGTAATGTAAGTGAAAATGTACTTAAGCTGGTGAGTTGTTTGATACCATTTTGTATGCACATTTCATGGCATAGTGCGCGCATGTACTACGCAGTAAAATGAGGAAGTTTGCACATTCCTGGATACCGCGCGCAACAACATAAGTGCGCACGATTTTGAGGCTAGGTAGCCTTTTTTGTATATGTTGTGTTTATAGGTTGGTGAGGCATTTATTATAAGCTAGTATGCTTATGTTTTGATTAGGCCAGAGAGCCTAGATGTTAAATGCCAGTGCACCTATTTTTGTATATGTCTCATAATTAATATAAAATACATCATTGCACGCAGACCAACCACGATAAAAGATATGGGGGACTAAACTCCACTGGTTATGGAAAGGGAAGGGCCTAAAAGTTAAGGAAAAGGGATAAGCTAGGGAGCTTAAGCCAAAAAGGAATATTATATTAATATTTCTTAAATCATAAAGTATGGATAATTATTTTATCCTAAGTTGTAAAGTTGGGTACAAGTGGGCCAAAGTAACTCCCAACATGACAAGTGTCAAGTTGGGGACATGCATACATATTGTTGGGACTTAGTTCATTTTCCCATCTTTCCCATCATTCCTTCCATCATTCAGTCATCTAGTTAATCATCCATAAGCATGCACACACCCATTGAGCTATCATTTGTATCTTCATGACCGTACCTAAACCTATATCCATAGCCATTTTGTGTTGGTGTACCTGGTTAGCTTGGGAGCTGGACTGAAGAAGTGGGTTGTCAGGCCCATGGGATATTGAAGAGGCGGGTTGTCAGGCCCGTGAGCAATTTTCTGGGTGAGAGAATTATTGGGAACTGATTTCCTGAAGGTGTTAAACTGCAGCTACAGTTCTCTGAGACTTCCTGTCTGACTTGTTGCTGAATCTCGGAAAGGAAGTGGGGCAGTCGAAGGACTATTGAGAAAAGAAGGGGCACACTTCCTAGGTGGTACATGCATGTGGGGAATGAGGGACTATAGGCTGTTAGTTTGAGTTGGCACCTGAGACGGAGTTTTTCCTGTTATCTATGAGCCTTTAGCCTGGTTAGGAATCCCTTTACCTAGGTGGATTTTAGTCCCAAATCAGGGGTGACTTACTGTTGAGAGTGATGAACAGTGTGGTCTAAGGTTGGGAGGTTCATGGAAGGTCTGCACGCAGTTGGTGACATTATTACCAAGATAAGTGCCAATTGTGTGATAAATTTACATGATGTATTGTTATTTGTGTGATTATTTTATGGGTTATCATATGTGTGGTTATAACTGTGTTTATTTTATGGGTATTTCCTACATATGTTGCATGTATATGTTTATTGTTATTTACAGATGTATTTGTATGTTTACGTTTTATATATAATTCTTTCACAAGAGTTCTATGTGTATATATTTTAATTGCATGCAGTTTGAAAAAATTATGTGGCATAGCTCAGTTGGATACTGGGTAGGTTACAGTATGTTCTACAGAGAGAGAACATAAGAGTTCTCTAGCGTAGCGTGGCCCGACATGGATGGTCAGGACGTTACAATATGGTATCATAGCTTCAGTTTTCAACAGTGAGCTTGGATGGGCCGAGAAAGTTGAGTTGAAGCAAAATTTCACAGAGGATTTATTTTGAAGTGGCCAAATTTTAGTTTGTAGAGCGTCCATGGTAAAAAGTAACAACAACTGGGCGGAATTAGGGAAAAGCCCCAATTTATGTTGTTAAATTCATGTGAAAAAGGAGAAATTCAGTCAAGTGGTGAGATATTATTGTTTTAATATCTGTTCTAGCAAATTCAGACCTGGAATTGATTGAATTTGAAGTTACAGAGAAGCCATGGCAGTTGGATCGAGTTTAGTAATTAAAACTCTCAATTTGTGACATGATTTTGGATAAATTCATTCCATAAATGTCAACCCAAAGTGATTTGTTGTTGCATAAGTTGAATTGGTGTTATCGAGGTGAAATGGAACAAATTTCATAATTGTAGAATGTCGATGGTAAATTGGGGAAAAAGTTCAGCCAAAAGCCCCAATTTCTGCAGCAGAATTCACGAGGAATTGATGCGCATAAAAATGAATGTGCACAGGTGGGCGCACTAAAAATGCATGATGTGCAGTGAAAAGATT
Source organism: Picea engelmannii (assembly GCA_009831015.1). Lineage (NCBI taxonomy): Eukaryota > Viridiplantae > Streptophyta > Pinopsida > Pinales > Pinaceae > Picea > Picea engelmannii. The sequence continues at coordinate 60,727 of ML797620.1, read as the reverse complement.
GTGATAGGAAAAATTCGGCACTGGGCGGAAATATATTGGCATGTTGGTGAGTGCACTAAATTTTGGTGCCATGTGGAAAAATGTTAGTGTGCAGGTGTGCACGCTAAATTTCAGTGTCGCGCAGAAATTTTTTAGTGTGCGGGTGTGCACGCTAAATATCGGCGCCGCACGGAAAATTGTTGGTGCACAGGAGAACGGGATAAATTTAACATTGTTTAGTGTGCACACACATAATAATGATGCACATGATGTGCGCAATGTTGGCAAAGAACAAAGGATTTTGGTTGGTGCGTGCACAATGTGGGTATATGTTGTCGCATGACAGTTTAGTTAGTGGTGCGTGGAGAGTTTTGGTCCGCGGTGGAGACGTACTACACTCTGTCATGGTGCAACGTGTAGATTATAATGCGTTTAGAATATCAGTGTGTAATACAATAATTACGCGCAACAGGTAATAGTGCAAGAACCAAAACTGTGTGTGGTGAAGATTGGCGTGTGACACAAAAGTAGTGCGCAGTTATTGGCGTGACAGAGAAGTGATGCACAATGGTTATAGGTGCGCGAAGCACGATTTACCTTGTGTTGTTGTTGAGCATGATAAATATGGGTTACAGTTTGAAATTTGTGCATGCGAAGTTGTTTAAAGGGTGAATAACAGCAGAAAACCAATGATTTTCTGTGACGTTTTATATAATTTGAACGTCATCTTTTTGCAGCGTGTTTTTGAGGCCCTTAAGAGCATTTTTAGCAATGCAAAAACCAAAAGAATAGAGGGTGACAAGGCACACTCTATCTTTATAGCTCAAATAAAATAGCTTAGAGAGAGCTTTCTAATGGTGTAAACCATTCATCAAACGAAGATTTTATGAGTAATTTATAGCACAAACAGTGAAGGGTAAATTTTAAGACCCATCTAACTTCAAAAATCCATAACTTTCTTCTTCAGAATCAAATTGAGGCACAGGAGTAGTCAATGGAAATCTATTGAACCATAGAAGACATTTCAAGATCTGAATTAAATTTCTAGGCATGTTAAAAGAATTTAATATGGAAAATAAGGTACATGTAGCATACCAATTACAATATGGTATTTTGGCCTAGAACTTCAGTCGGTTGTAACTAGCAGCCTGGAACCCAGAAAAATGTGAAACTTGGAAATAATGTCCATAATATGTATATGAAGAAACCCAATTGAGATCCTATGAAAAATACAAAGGAGTAGGTGCAAAAATTCATATTTATAGAACAGAGTTGCGCCAAGTTGAAAAATGAACAGAAAAATTAATGGGCAATTTTTAAATAGCCATAACTTTTTTCTCGAGACTTGGAATTGAGCATGGGAGAAAAAGTTGGAAAGGTCTTGGACAGTAGAATATAAATATCCAACCATAAAATTGATCTAGGAATTCAAATTTCTAGGAAATTAGAAGAAAGAATTCTGATATATATTATTGAACCAGAATGGTTCATATTTTCATGAAATTGTTGAAACAATTAGCCTGACAAAGTTTTGTTGGCTGCACATTTTGCAGATTTAACAACAACTAGATAATATCAATATCAACATAGATTCCATAGGAATGGAAGAGGCACAAGGGACTTACATCCAAAAATATGAGATTAGAGGGATGGATGTCCATTTGGGCATTGAAGGAACAAACTCCAATGGACATGGAGAAGGAAGGGACGAAAACATGAATATGGAAGAGACCATTAAAAAATTGTAGAAGGATGTCCAAAGCCATAAAGATGATAATGAAAGGCTTATGAAATCCAAGGAGAATCAGGCTAACTTCAACATGAAGTTATTGCAGAGCTTGAACAAAATAGAAAATAAATTGGATAAGGAGAGTGGCTCAAGAAAATCTGGAAGTCACAGGCCTCCTGATGAGAAAACAAGAGAAAGAACTGTTATCAGATATCACCATCACTCCCCAAGGAATTCCAATAAGAGAGAACACAACAACTCGATTCCATCCCCTGTCAGGAAGCATAAGGGGTCTGGGGTGGATGAGCTAGGAGGAGAAATGAACAAAATCAAACCTCCTACATTTGATGGTGAGCACAAGAAATATGAAGATGTAGAGACATGGTTGTTGGGAATGAGAAAGTATTTTCAATTGCATAATTATTCTTCTCATGCAAAAGGTAGAATTGCTATCTATCAACTCAAGGGAAAGGCATCCATGTGGTGGGATCAACTTGTACAGGTGTAGCACATTAAAGAGAAAAGTATCACTTGGAGGGAATTCAAGAAGTAGTTTGAGAAGAAATACTTGAATAAGAGATAATATGACAAGAAAATGAAAGATTCCTTTGAACTCAAGCTTGGGAGTATGACAATAGATGAATATGAAAGAAGGTTTTTAGAACTGTTGAAGTATGTCTCTATCATCAAGGATGAGACAGTTAAGATTTAGAGGTATTTGAGTGGATTTCCATCCTTCATCGGTGACAAAATACAGTATGATGATCCCAAGACATTGAAGGAGACCATAAGGTGAGATAAATGCATATATGATCAGAAAAAAGCAAGGTCAACTTTCCAAAAATCTTGGGAAGAAAAAAAGAAGTTCAAGGTGGATCAAAGGAAGAAGGGATCTAAGCCACCATTCTTTAGAAATAATCCATAGGGACAACAAACTTCTAGAGAGCCCAGAACGATTGAAACATAGGGTCAAAGGCCAAGGTAACAACCTATTCAATGTTGGGGTTGTAAAGGGTATCATATGTACAGAGATTGTCCTCACAGAGGTGAAAAAGTGAGAACTCTTCACAATGTACAACAAGTTAAAACAGTGGAGGACATGGGAATAAATGTACCAAGGATCTATGTAGCCTTGGACAACAAGCAAGCAGAGTATCAGTCACATATGATTGAAGTGGAAGGTTGATCAACAACCAAACCATTGCTATTTTAATTGATTCAGGAGCTAGTCATAGTTATATAGATCCTAATATGGTTTAAAGTTTTCATTTGCCAAGAAGCAAGCATGGAAAATCTTGGTTGGTGCAGCTGGGTACTGGATCCAAAAGAAAAGTTAATGAGATGGTTAAGTCATGTCTTATGGACATGAATGGACTGAATACAAGGGAAGATTTGAACATCTTTCCTTTAGGTTCCTATGACTGTATAATTGGGATGGATTGGTTGGACTAGCATCATGCTATCCTAGACTATCATAACAAGGAATTTACTTGCTTGGATGAGGAAGGGAACCTAAGGAAGGTGTAGGGAATTCCCAGGGCAGTAACCATCCGAGAAATTTCATCATTGTAGCTGAAGAAATGTTACAGAAAAGGGTGTCAAATATTTGTAGCTCATATGGAAGAGACACCTAAAGATAAGGTGCCAAATTTGGAAGATTATGCAGTCCTAAAAGAGTTTGAAGATGTGTTCTAGGAGGTACCCAGAATACCCCCAAAGAGAGATATAGATTTCTCTATAAATTTAATGCCTGGAGAAGCTCTAGTGTCAAAGACTCCTTACAGAATGAGTGCACCAGAGTTGAAGGAATTGCAAATGTAGCTTGAATAACTTCTGAAGAAGGGGTATATATGCCCAAGTGTGTCACCTTGGGGTGCCCCATTCTTGTCAGTGAAGAAGAAAGATGGGACATTAATATTATTCATTGATTTCAGACAGTTGAATAAAGTGACTGTGAAGAACAAGTATCCTCTGCCAAGGATTGATGATCTCTTTGATCAATTGAAGGATGCAAAGATCTTTTCAAAGATAGATCTCAGGTCAGGATACCATCAGGTAAGGATTAAAGAGGAATATATCAGCAAGACCGCCTTTAGGACAAGGTATGGTCATTATGAGTTCACGATGGTGCTATTTGGGTTGTCAAATGCACTGGTTGTTTTCATGTGCTTAATGAATGGTGTTTTCTGAGAATATTTAGACAAGTTTGTCATTGTCTTTTTGGATGAATTTCTTATATATTCTAAGTCAGAGGAAGAGAATGAACGTCATTTGAGGATGGTGTTACAAGTATTAAGGGAACATCAATTGTATGCCAAATTGAGCGAGTGCTCATTTTATCAAAAATAAATTCATTATTTGGGGCATATCATTTCAAAGGATGGGATAGCAGTGGATCCTGAGAAGATAGAAGCCATTAGAGAATGGTCAGAACTAAATAATGTGACAGAGGTCAGATCATTCATGGGCCTTGCAAGATACTATAGGAGGATTATTGAAGTGTTTTCAAAGATTTCACACCCAATAACTTCCTTGCAAAGGAAGGGTGTGAAGTTTCACTGGACATTGGATTGTGAAAAGAGTTTCCAACACTTGAAACAATTATTAACAAGTGATCCAATACTAAGGATTACAGACCCAAATGAATACTTAATTGTATGCACAGATGCATGTAAAGAAGCACTTGGTGGAGTCCTCATTCAAAATGGGTTTATTATATGTTATATGGGAATCAAGGAAGTTGAAAGAGCATGAAAGACACTATGCCACTCATGATTTGGAGTTGGAAGCCATAGTGCATGCCTTGAGGAAATGGAGACACTACCTCATGGGGAAAAGGTTTGAGTTAAGAACAGACCATAATGGTCTGAAATATTTATTTGATCAACCAACTCTAAATGCTAGGCAAAGCATATGGTTAGAATTTCTAAGTGAATATGACTTTGATATAAATAATATCAAGGTAAAAGAGAACAAAGTGGTTGATTCACTCAGTAGAAGAGTGCATTAATTTCATGCTACAGACATTAGCATGTACCAATCATATTTGAAAGACAGAATTACAGAGGTTGCCAAATCAGATTTGCAAAACAAGGAATTAGTGGCAAAATTATAGCAAGGTAATTTGCAGCAAAAAATCGAAGAATACAAGCTAGATAATGATGAAATTCTCATGTACATGGGAAGAATTTATGTACCAAATTCCAAGGAATTGAAAAATCTGATATTGGGGGAAATGCATAATGTACCTTATGTTGGGCACCCAGGTTATCAAAAAACTATTGCAGCTATCAAAAGCCAATATTATTGGCCAGGCATGAAGAAAGAGGTTGTTGATTTTATTGTTAGATGTTTGGAATGTCAAAAGGTAAAGGCTGAGCATAGACACCCGGCTGGTTTGCTACATCCATTACCCATTCCTGAGTGGAAGTGGGAAGTTGTAACCATGGATTTCATTACCAAACTTCCCAGAAAAACAAGCAACATGATTCTATCATGGTAGTGGTCAATAAGCTTACTAAGGCTGCCCATTTTGTTCCAGTTAAGCTCACTCACAAGGCATCCAACATTGTTGATGTTTATATGAATAAAATTGCTAGATTACATGGCATACCCAAGACAATTGTGTCTGACAGAGATCCAAAATTCACCTCAAAATTTTGGAAGGGATTATTTAATGGATTTGGAAAAAAATTGAATTTTAGTACAACTTATCATCCATACTCAGATGGACAAACAGAGAGGTTGAATCAAGTGATTGAGGACATGTTGATGATGTATGTGATGGATAAACCATCAAAATGGGAAGACTAACTACACTTGGTAGAGTTTTCTTATAACAATGGGTACCAAGCATCTCTAAAGATGAGCCCATTTGAGGCACTTTATGATAGAAAATGCAACACACCAGTAAGTTAGGATAACCCAACAGATAGAGCAGTGGTTGGGCCAAATTTGCTTAGGGAAATGGAGGAGAAAATGATAAAAATAAAACAAAATTTAAAGGTTGCCCAAGACAGGCAGAAAATCTATGATGATAAGGGCATAACTCACAGGGAATTTAAAGTGGGTGATCGTGTATTATTGAAAGTGAAGGCCAACAGAAGTTCCCTGAAGTTGGGAAATTGTTCAAAGTTGGCAGCTCACTATTGTGGACCGTTTGAAATCCTAGAGAGGATTGGTCCAATAGCTTATATGATTGCATTTCCTGCATCTATGTCTGTTCATAATGTATTCCATGTATCATTACTTAAGAAATATATACTTGATGCTAATCATGTTATTGATTGGAATGTGATTCAGGTGGAGCAAGAAGGCACTTTTCAAGTGCATCCGGTACGTATTTTGGACCGAAAAATCAAACGGCTCCAGAATCGAACCATAGGGCTTGTAAAGGTCTAATGGACCTGGTACGATCCTGAGGATGCTACTTGGGAGCATGAGGATGCAATGCGGGCAGAATACCTACATCTTTTTGAGTATTTTTGAATTTTTTTTGTATATGGGTACATAATGCATTGAGGAAAGTGTATAAATAAGGGGAGGGGATTGTAATATCCCTAGGCTGAACCTAGTTGGTAATGTAAATGAAAATTCACTTAAGTTTGTGAGTTGTTTGATATCATTTTGTATGCACATTTCATGGCATAGTGTGCGCATGTACTGCGCAATAAAATGAGGAAGTTTGCACATTCCTGGATACCATGCACAACAACATAAGTGTGCATGATTTTAAGGCCAGGTATCCTTTTGTGTATATGCTGCGTTTATAGGTTGGTGAGACAGTTATTATAAGCTATGATGCTTATGTTTTGATTAGTCGGAGAGCCTAGATGTTAAAGGCCAGTGTGCCTATTTTTGTATATGTCTCATAATTAATATAAAATACATCGTTGCGTGTAGACCAAACACGATAAAAGAGATGGGGGGCTAAACTCCACTACTTAGAGAAAAGGAGGTGTCTAAAAGTTAAGGAAAAGGGATGAGTTAGGGAGCTTAAGCCAAAAAGGAATATTATATTAATATTTCTTAAATCATAAAGTATGGATAATTATTTTATCCTAAGTTGTAAAGTTGGGTACAAGTGGGCCAAAGTAGCTCCCAACGTGACAAGTGTCAAGTTGGGGACATGCATACATATTGTTGGGACTTAGTTCATTTTCCCATCTTTTCCATCATTCCTTCCATCATTCAGTCATCTAGTCAATCATCCATGAGCATGCACACATCCATTGATCTATCCTTTGTATCTTCATGACTGTACCTGAACCTGTATCCATAGCCATTTTGTGTTGGTGTACTTGGTTATCTTGGGAGATGGACTAAAGAAGTGGGTTGTCAAGCCTGTGGGATATTGAAGAGGCAGGTTGTCAGGCCTATGAGCAATTATTTGGGTGAGATAATTGTTTGGAATTGATTTCCTGAAGGTGCTAAATTGCAGCTACAGTGTTATGAGATTTCTTGTTCGACCTGTTGTTGAAGCTAGGAAAGGAAGTGGGGCAGCCAAAGGACTGTTGAGCAGAGAAGGGGCACATTTCTTGGGTGGGATAGGCATGTGGGTAATGAGGGATTGTAGGCTGTTATTTTGAGTTGGCACCTGAGACGATGTCTTTCTTGTTGTCTATGAGCCTTTAGCCTAGTTAGGAATCCCTTTACCCAGGTGGAGTTTAGTCCCAGCTCGGGGGTGACTCATTGTTGAGAGTGATGAAATATGTGGTCTAAGGCTGGGAGGTTTGTGGAAGGTATGCACGCAGTTGGTGACATTATTACCAAGATAAGTGCCAATTGTGTGATAAATTTACATGTTGTATTGTTATTTGCATGCTTATTTTATGGGTTATCATATGTGCGGTTATAACTGTGTTTATTTTATGGGTATTTCATGTATATGCTGCATGTATATGTTTATTGTTATTTCAATGTGAATCTGTGTATTTACAGATGTATTTGTATGTATACATTTTATATATAATGCTTTCGCAAGAGTTCTATGTGTATATATTTTAATTGCATGCAGTTCGAAAAATTTATGTGGCATAGCTCAATTGGATACTAGGTAGGTTTCAGTATGTTCCATAGCGTGGCCCGGAATGGATGGACCGGGGACGTTACAACATCTTCAAAAAATCACAACTTTTCAAAAGAAATTACAAATTAATTGTTATTCTATCACTCTGATGCTGGAAGTAAAATAATCAATTTATGAAAATCTATAAACGATAACCAAAATCCATAATTTAATAAAGTAATCTACAGTTAAAGGCATTGCCTAATTAATCACTCTGTGAAATAATCTACAGTTTATAAAACATGGAAAGATTGCACAATTGGATAGTTTATGAACACACACACACACACACACACACACACACACACACACACACACATAACCATTAAGAAGACACAACCTGCATAAAAATATGTTAGGTGTCAAAGTATAGACAATTATGGACAACTGTGAGTACCCTGTAATAAAAATACAATTTCAACAAATACAAAAATATACACAATAATACACTTCAGCAAGAAACCTGTAAATTAGAAAGTAATGAGAGTTATACATGAAAATATAAATGTACAACAATATAAACAAGCTACCCAGACCATTGGTGGCTCCCCCATAAGGTCTTGGCACTGCTTCAAGGTAAAAATGCAATGACAGCATTGATATTAATCGCCAATACAGAGTTTTACAGCAAAATTGAAATAATGTATATGTGTATGTATACAAATTTGTTTTTCTTCCTGGCATAGACAACAGGTATTTATAGAATTTTTTATAGAGCTGAGAGGTCAATCTTTGATCCTCTTAGAATAATACATGCATAAAAAAATCAGGTACATCATTAAAAATCTAATTCTATTGAGAAATCTTCAGTAAATGCTTGAAACAGAGTGAGTAAATAGGCCATGGATCTCGGGCATCTTCAATGGATAGAAGAAAATTCTGGTAGGACATCGAGAAAGAGGGATCCCAAGGGAGAAAAACCTATGTGATCGAATTTCATAATGGTGCCCAAAGATATGTGGATCACCAACTCCTATGTGCTCTGAGTGTCGAATGGAGTGTCAGATGGAGTTTCAGATGGAGTATTAGAGTATTGGAGGGCCGGATCAAGGACCATGAACTGTTGTCAATATGTTTACAATTTTAGGAAACGGACCGTGTGGGACCTAATTGGGCATATTGGGCACAAAACCCATTTGTTGTATTTTTATGATTCATCTTCCTCTTCCCATGAATTAAGATATAAGTTCACTGCCTGGAACAGTGTCATATGAAGGTCTAGATGAAGGTATGAATGGAAGGCCGGATTGCATTTTTGAATTTTTGCAAGTAAACAAGAAACATTATATCAATGTAACCATTCAATTGAAGATGAATTGATCATAAAACCATTGCAAAACGATTATTACACATACCTTGTGTGATTCCATGGCAAATTGATGTATAAAGCTTGATAATACCTTTAAAATGGATAAATGAGAGCATAGCATATGTAATATTGCATGCAAAAAGGATTTGATCATCGCAATAAAACAGTCAAAACACGAACCCAAAACTATGAAATACTTAACTCTGATATATGACCAAATTCGTCGATCTCTTCTCCAATTGATATACACAATATATTGGACTTGTTCCCATCAGATTTCTCCACTGACACATACTCTGACTATGCTACTCTGAAAGTATCCACCACTACTTCAGATCCTGAACTCAGAATGGATTCTAATCGTCCATCTAAATAGACCTCCCTCTAATATATAATTGTTCCCATATGTCCTTCTTTCAACTCTTAAAAAAAATTCACTCTACCATTGACGATGACGATTAACTATCATCTATGATCGAACGGTGGTTGTTCCTCTTCACCCGTAAAGGGTTTCTTTGTTTTTATTCGCTTCGTGTGTGGAAAAAGTTTTAGTTTAACTCTATTCTCCTCAATCTTACTTTGATTCAAAGGACCTTTGTTGATCCTATCATGATCAACAATATATCATGATATTTGTAGTTTCCTTCCATTTGATACATGAACATACAATTAACAGATTCTAAACTGTACTTTCACCATTCAGACACATACACTAAACAGAGGTCTAAAACGCCAATTCCAAACAACACTCAAAACAGAGTGATTTCACTACTCATTCGTACAATATTGTACATATTATTTATAGAAGGTCGCACCCCTTTTATGGCCTTTTACATTATCTCTCTCTATCGGCTTGATTTCCTTTCAATTGGCCACCTCCTTGGCATGTTCTACATTCATTTGGCCACCTCACATTCTCGAAGGCTTACAATATTTAACACAAGGCTCCTGAACCTGAATCTATTCAGACCATAACAATCATTCACTAAATTAATCTCTAGGATATTCTAAGATCCAAAAAATCCTCATTAGATCTATAATTATCCTAATATATCTCTAATTATTACAAACCCTTGTAATTTGTTTTAAAAATATGGATTTGATTACAAATAATCTCAATCAAATATCAACCCTATACATCCTTCTATAATTCCATAAAACATAGGAATTCAACAATTAAATAATTAAATTCAATACCCCCCTAGGTCTAGTGAAACAAGGTTGGTTTTGGAGGCAATATGCTCCTGCATCAGAATCCCAAGGAACAAAATTTGTTCATGATCTCCTAATCATGAGTTCCAATAGTTGAAGTCCTCCTGGATCCCATATTTTATGTTGATATCCACTTGTCTTGTTGTCTTATTGTCTTGTTGTCTTGTTGTCTTGATGCATTGTTGTTTCCTGCAACTTTCCACTTTATTTGTTGATGTAAATATTCTTTACTTTAGTATTCCTTACCTTCATCATCATCATCCTCATTTCCTCAATTTTCCTGTCCAATCTATCCTCTGGTTGGTACATACTATTGCAAACTTGCTGCTGAATTGTGTTGTTGTTGTTGTTGACTGGTTGTTGCATGTCTTTTTCATATCTCCATCTCAAAGTATAAAAATGAATTATGTATTCAGGATTCTTACTCTCAATTATGAAATATCCCTTATCAATCCTTGTATTGATCAACCAGTCCTTAAGCATCTTCAACTCTTCATCAAAGTCAGTGAGAACTATATCAAAGTGTTGTCATTTAACCTCTTCCTTGTTCTCTGTAACAACAAGTTACTACAATTGATCCTCCATCTCCACATCACTTAATAAAAATTGATCTAGGTATCGATCATCATCATGAGACAATGTTGTCTCCTCCTTCTCTATGACAAAATTATGAATCTATTTTCCTTTTCTTTCTTCAACACTTGCAAACATACACCAATGATCAATTGTAAAAATATGAGACTTTGAAGTCTTTGTTGATGTTCCTAGAATCATTTTGATATGTTCCAATGCAACATCAAATATCTCATATGTCTCTCATGGTATCATCCTTTTGTGCTAGTATGAACACCTCATCAGACTCTCATCAACATCTTCCTTTTCAACGTTTTGATTTGAAATTTGTGTGTAGCCCTCTCCTTGGATACCTTCATGAGATAAAATCTCATCTCCCTTCATAATAGAATTCTGATTATGTTATGTTTATATGCTTCTAGAAAGAATATATCCATCTCCAACAGTCTTTATGACAGTTCAATATGATTGTCCAGCTTCTTCCCTTTCACAACCTATAGTCATACACAAATCGTCAGATTAAAAAACATAAGACTCCCTAGCCTCATTTACTTCCTCTGTAAGAACATCCTCATCTTGATATGAACTTCCAAAATAGTTCATGAGACTCTCAATAGGTCTATATTCTTCCTCATCCTCTCCAAGGATACCTCCTTCCTCTGGTTCACAAAAGTGAACTTCTGTCTAAACTCAACTCCTCTGAGTTTCTCCTTCTTCAGCAAAGTGTTGAACAATTGGTTGCCATTGATGTCAAACCTTAGATCATTTGAGATACCCTAGAGTTGTGATCAATATTATTGGTGAGTTATTTTTCATTGATGTTAACAAGAGTGGGTGATATCAACAGATGTGATGGGTGCATTTTATGAAGTCTTGATGAATCCCTGAAGGTGTGGTCATGTGACTCATAGTTGATCAAGGAAAAAGGTCATGAAAGACAATGTAAATGCATGTAACACACTCATATATGGATAGTCATCATCGTGTCATTTCCGATGATAGGAGGTACACCACGTGGTTCCTCGCGGTTGGGGATATATTCCCTCATAAAGTTGGAAACCCCAAGGAATGGTTAAGAAGCCTCTAATTGGTTACAAGTCATTAATGAAAAGGTAAAGTTGTTAAAACAAGAAATTTAAAGAATCCCTAATATTAAGGAGAGAAGGTACTTGGAAAAAGTATAAATACACCTCAAGGAGTCTCTCATAAGGATACACATATTCATTGAATATATATATTATGAGAATATTTTGGTTTATTGGTGAGTCTAAGGTAGATTCTTAGGCAAGGGAGAAAGTGTGAAGGACGAGATAAAGTTTCAAAGCTATAAAGAGTTAGGGTTTTTTGTAACCCTAATTAAGCAGGCCCTCACGTGTTATCTTGAGGGTGTCATGCAAGGCACCCCCGTGGGTCAGATAGTACTTGTCACGCAAGGCCCTACAAGACATGAGTTCTTAGTCCTGCAAGGCTCAGACATATTTTTGGAATATGCTAGTGCAAGGTTGTTGAGGACTAAGGAAAGGTTATAGGTCAGTATTATAGAGTATCAAGTCAACTATAGGATCAGACATAGTTTTTAAGTATTATGCTTATCTTGTTATGGCACATGCTTAGTGGTGATGATACATGGTATAGTACACCTTGGTGATGACATGATACCTTGTTAGAAGTACACTCTTGGATATCTTGATATCTGGTTTGGTATATGTCATGTTTATGGTTCATTATTAGACACATATCTTTGATATTTTGGTACATGGTTGATTCTCACACTTGGTATATGGTAGCATATGTATGAGATACACCTCTTGGTGATGTTGGTACTTGATTGAGGTACACAATTGATAGTATTTGATTGGTACATATTATGGTACATGGTCTATGGATGATTGGCATGTTTTTTGAGGTATATGGTTGATGATATGGTTCATGGTTAGAGGCATATGTTGGTGATCTTGTTGCATGGTTGAGTACTTTGTTGAGGAAATTCATTGTTGATATCTTATGGTGCATGGTGTATGGGATGATTGAGACATATCATGAGTAGTATGGTATATGGTTGAGGTACATCTCATGGTACATTTTGGTACATAGTTGATGGTATGGTACCAGTTTGATGCATGATATCGTACATGGTTGTTACATGGTATGATACAGGTTTTGGTGTATGGTTGATGCACGGTTTGGTATAGGTATTGGTGCATTGTTGATGCACAATTTGGTCTAGGTTTTGGTGCATGGTTGATGCACGGTTTGGTACAGGTGTTGGTGCATTGTTGATGCATGGTTTGGTACAGGTTTTGGTGCATGGTTGATGCACGGTTTGGTATAGGTGTTGGTGCATGATTGATGCATGGTTGATACAGGTTGATGTACATGGTTTGGTGATGGTATCCATGTGAGAGGATTTTTTCTCATTGATGTTTAGTATCGTTTATAGTGACATGTTGGATACAGTGACAAGTTGATAGTGGCAATGATTATGGTAGTGGAAGTTTGGTCTACACTTATATTTTAGGGCAACAGGATGGGGCAAGGAAAGGGGGTTGTAGCCTCCTTTCGGTTGGATTTGGAGAACTCTAGGAGTTGGAGATTCCTTTAGGTTAGATCTTGTAAATCAAGGTTTCGTAGCCTCCTTCTGGTTGGAGCGAAAGAACTTAGGGAGTTGGAGCTTCTTTCATGTTAGAGCTTGAGAGTCAAGGGGTTGTAGACTCCTTCTGGTTGGAGCTATAGAATTCAGGGAGTTGTAGCTTCCTTCAGTTTGGATACTATAAATAGGGGGTTGGAGCCTCCTTCCAGTTATAGCTAGAGAAATGGGATGTTGGTGCTTCCAATGAATGTATTTTTGACAATATATAAGAAATAATTACATGGTTTTATCCAATTTAGGTTTCCATATAAATTATGTCGTATTGTGTATTTGATGTGATGTTGCTTATGTTTATATGTTCATGATATATTTAATGCAATCATATATGATACATTGATGATATATTGTTTATAAAGTTGAAGTTTATATTGTGGTTAAAAGTGGTAAAATACCTCATACTGATTCACCCCCCCCCCGGCGCTCAGTATTCCAACAATTGGTATCAGAGTCAGTTCCTTCAAGGAAACAGTTTAACCACTGGAAGGTAGATCATAGATTACACTGATATTGGAGTACCACATTTTGATGGTTAGAATGTCCAGAGATATGAGATGTGGAGTATCAAGATGAAAACATTTTTACAAGAACATGGGTATGATGTTTGGAAATCTGTTTTTACAGGATACACTGCTATAAATCAATCGAAGACTACATCCAAGAAGGAATTGAAAAGAAACAAAAAACAGAAATGGATTTCATCTGGGAAGGATTACCTGATCTGATAAGAGAGAAAGTTGGAAAATGTTCATCAGCTAAAGAAATTTTGGATACACTACATAATCTCTACTTTGAGGAGTCTCCCATCACAAAGCTAGAGAATTCTGAAGAAGATCCAAGAACAGAACAAGAAGAAATATGTTCATCATGTCAGAAATATTTATAAGAAGAAGATTGTGAAGAAGGCATAGTAGATCTTGAAGCAGAATTAATCAGTGCTTTAGACAAACTGACGGAAGAAAGGAAGAAAAAAAAGTCTATTGATGAATTAGTAAAGAAGAATTCTCAAGAAAGTTTCTAAGAATCCCAACAGTTCATCATGAATCTAAAAGCTCAGCTAGAAGAATCCAAAGTGATTGAAGAAAATCTTAAGAGTCAGTTGGAAGAAAAGCAATGTCTGGAAGTCGAAATAATAACACAAATAAAGGAAGTAGAGAAGAGAGAAAAGAATCTGACAAGCCATCTAAATGAAATATCTAATGACTTAAATAATCTTGAAGTAGAATTCAGTCAACAAGAAAGAAGACTTGAAGAAGAAATCATCACCTTGAAAATTCAACTTGAGGAAGCCAAAAGAATAAAAGAAGTAATGAAGATCTAAATGACAGAGAAATAAGAAGAGGTTGAGAAGATTGAAGAAGAATTTGTCACATTAAGAGTTAAAATCATCAAGCTCAGCAAGAACTTTGAAGAGAGAGAAACATACACATCATCAGTAAATAAATTTGAAGAGAAGCACTCCAGGTTGCTAGAAAGGAAGAATGAAGAAAAGAGAAAGATTTATGCAGTACACAAAGGAAGGAATCATGGTAAGCAAGAATCAAATAATAATGAGTATAATAGAGATACATCTTCAACAAGACCTTACACATTCAAGCAACAAATAAGATTCATTCATGATGAAGGAATAAACAGAAGAGAAGATCATGATCAACCAAAGCAGGAATTCAGAAGGACTACACCACAAAGAAGATCATTCACTTCCAGGTAGGTAAGTTTCTTTTATGCTCATTGTTTTACTTGTACTAACTTTGGACATAAAGTTGTATATTTCAAGGCTTATGGAATAAATTTTCAAGCAATAAATGATTATGTGGCTCCACATAACATTGAATGTTATAAATTCCACAATTATGGTCACATAGCTCGGAATTGTAGAAGCATTATAGAGCCCACTATGAAATAAAAAATCAATGTCAGATACACAAAGGTTTGGAGAAGAAAAGAAAGACAAGACAAGTAAGTGAACAGAGAACGGGTCCCAGAGATCCCATGATTTTTAGTAATGCAAGAAAGAAAAGAAGAGCATGTGAATAAAGAAAATACCCAAGAGATTGTACTCTCAGGAATTGTAGTGCAAGATCATAATGAATCCACAGGAAAAAAGAAAGAAGTCAAAGTTCAAAAAGATGATGATTCTATAGATGAAGAGGAATATTACTCTGCATCATAGCGGGTAGTTTTTTGATCCATCCATCTTGGAGACTCCTAGTAAATATGAATGTTGAATAGGGGGGGAGTCCAAGCAGCGGCTCTACAAATCACAAAACTATCTTTCAAGCAATTTGAAGAGTTTGCAGAGACAAATTCAGAGCAACCAAATGGTATAAGTACAAAATGACAGATTGATCGATTGAGAATAAGTGTTCTCATGCAGTTATCAAAGGGATGCCATTGACACACTTTCTAGGAAGGGATATATTCATTACAAGTTCAAGTATGTATTGCAGATCAGTAGAAATATTTTATTTAGCCTGAGAAATAGGAATGTGTGATGATTAGTTGCAGTAGAGAAGTATTCATAATAGTACAGTGATAGATGGGTCATCATTGTGGACAGTTGAGATGAACAAAGTTCGTCACGCACAAATAATCCAAAATATTTGGAATATAGTAATCAAATCCATATGGACAAATATATATGTAATAAGAATGAAATAGTAAAATAATAGGATATAAGATGATGAGATTACAATTGAGAATGAGGGATCATTTATATACCCACGCAAGGGTTCCCTTAACCAATAGTCATGTCCTTTGAGACATGCCCTTTCATTATTAATAATTATTATTTATTAATTAATTATTATGTTATGAATATTTATTTATATGTATATTTATGTTCATAACATTGCCTTCCCCTTAAAAATGCTTTGTCCTCAAAGCATACCTTATGGAAGACTTACATATCTTGCTCTATCTTGTAATTATTGTCTCGTGCTTCTTCATTTTTGAGTTAGTAATCATTGAGGACCTGAGACGATAGGATATTCTAAGTGTTGAGCAGAACTGTCGCATTGTAAAGGAGTCTTCCCATCCTAATTCGATATTTTGCATGGGGAGTTTATAGGGTTCTTGGAAAGAACTTAATGTATTTCGACTCCCATGATAGCTTCTACTTTGAGAATCACCTGTAGTGGAAGTAATATTCTTCGACATACTGGTCATTTGTTTCTGTTGATACAGGGATTGGCTAAAGTATCGATTTTTGTGATTAGGATTTTGATAAGGCATTCTTGCAACTCGATCCTTACTTCGTATACTTGTAGCTTTTGGTTGATTAAATTTTGGAATTGAGTCTTCTTGATATCTTTGGCTTGTTTGTACCTCGACATTTGAAAACTTCTTTACATCAGCTGGATTTGCCTCCTTTTGAGTTGTAAGGTTGATTGGGTCTGTCATCATTTCCTTATCGACTAATGATGTTTTGTGAACTAGCTTTTCTTGTAAAGTCTTCTTATCATGCTTCAACTTTTTAATCCGAGTTAATAAATATTGATTATGAACCCTTAAGCGTGAAATTTATTCTTCATCTTCTGATTTGTCGACTTTATTTATAATATTTCGATTATCTAGCTTTTCATCTTTCATCTTTTTAATTTGTTCAAGCAATTTTTTATTAAGGTTCTTCAAACGAGAAGCTTCTTCATCATTTACTGATCATTTCTTCTCGAGATCTTGATTCTCTTGCTCCAACTCTTGGACACGTTGTTTTGTATCCCTTGACTTCTTAATTTGAGTAAGAAGTTTTTCACTATGATTTTTTAATTGTAATATTTTTTCATCTCGTTCTAGTAAGTCTTGGTCCATTTTTTTTCTTTCGGTATTTAGTTCTTCATTTTGTGCAATGAGTTCCCGAATACGCTCTTTGAAGTAGCAATTATCTTCTGTGTTAACCCATTAAAATATTTTTCCTTCTCAATTTCAAACTGTAATTTTTTATTGCTCGCTTTATAATGTCCTAGCTCTCCTTCCAATATTCGTGATTTTATTTCCAAGTTATCTTGATATCCTTCCATAATAAATGATTTTTTAAATGTTTCTTCAATCCTTTTTAGAAAACTCATTTTCCTTATACCCCTTTCACTATGTCAATAAATATCTTATATAAATTGCCTTTTTCTTTTAGTAACTTTTTCACCTTATAATTACACCTTCTTCAAAACTTTTTAAAAGAAATAATACTTTGAAACTTTAAAAAAGATATATATAATTAAAAGTTTCCCTTAAAATCCAAAGTCAAATTGACTAAATATAAAGGATTTAAACTTTTATAGTATATATATATATAAATATCTTATATAAATTGCCTTTTTCTTTTAGTAACTTTTTCACCTTATAATTACACCTTCTTCAAAACTTTTTAAAAGAAATAATACTTTGAAACTTTAAAAAAGATATATATAATTAAAAGTTTCCCTTAAAATCCAAAGTCAAATTGACTAAATATAAAGGATTTAAACTTATATATATATATATATATAAAATTTGAATACTTATTTCTCGGAATAATTTTTTTTTTACTTTCAATATTTTTTTTTCAACGATTAAATAACACTAGTATAAAAAATTCTTATATATACTTGAATAGCCACCTGACATTTTTTTATATCTTTTGATGTCGTGAATAATTCGTCGACTTTCCTATGTAGTTAAAGACAAAATCTATGTTTCTTTGGATGTCGACGTCAAGCTTTTTATTTAATTAGTAATATTTCCAATTTAATCATTCCTAGTTTCGACTTGATCTTTTAACTTTACTTGTAACAATATTTCATGAATGGTCTTAAAACTATGGATTGATTTTTCTATCCAATTCAAATAATATGAAGAGGCATGATTCCTCCAACAAATGATTTAAATACCCCTAAGTTCTTGGTGAACTGTGTCAGGGCGTCACCACTAATTTTCACAACCCTCAATAGTTGACAGGTCAATCCGCAAATATTGGTAGTCACGTCGGTTTCCTGTGGTGGTATAGCAGAGTTGCAACTCATGGTGAATGTATGGAAGAATTGAGTGAACCTCCCGACTTTTGATTAAACTTGCCAACCACAACTTGCTTCTTCACTGTGATCTATCGTTTCAATGTTTGTTGTTATCGTTTCAGTGGTGACGCGGTATGTGCGGGGGTTGTCGCAGGAGTATTGTGGGGTTGTGGGGGGTATGTCGGGGGGTTATGAGGTGTAGAATGTGGAGTGTTGAGTAGAATGGAGGCGGGGTCGAGGTTGTGTGTGTGAGCGGGGATAGCTAGGGGTTACGGGGATAGAAAGGTAGGGTAGTTAGGGGTTGTGGGTTGTGGGTTACAGGGATAGGAAAAGGTTGCGGGAGTGAGTGGTGTGGGGAGTCGGGAGTGTGGTCGTGGGAAATCTGAGAGTGTGGTTGGGGGATGGGTGCGGTGAATGGTCACGGGAGTGGGTGCAGGCAGGGACTGGGTTGCGGAGTCGGGGTGAGGAGCGAATAAGAATCGGGAATGGCTACAGGATAGTAGTTTTTATTTTTATTTTTTTTTGTTTTTTTTTGTGTGTTTATAATTTTTGTTTTCTTTGTTTTTTTTTGTGTTTCTAATTTATGTTTTCTTTGTTTTTTGTTTTTTTGTTTTTTTTGTTTAAACAAAAAATTATTTATTTATTTTTTAATTTATGTTTGTTTTTTTTTTTTTTTAATGGCCCAAGGCCTGATTGGTGGTCAAAGACCAATTTTCTCAGAGAAAATCTGAAACGATGGGGTTGGCTAAAAGTCAGTTCAGACAAGGTCTGATAAAGAGAGTGGCCAAAGGACAATATCAGAAAAACGCAGCTCTGATACCAAATGAGACGAACAAAGTTCGTCACGCACAAATAATCCAAAATATTTGGATTATAGTAATCAAATCCATATGGACAAATATATATGTAATAAGAATGAAATAATAAGATAATAGAATATAAGATGATGAGATTACAATTGAGAATGAGGGATCATTTATATACCCATGCAAGGGTGCCCTTAACCAATAGTCATGTCCTTTGAGACATGTCCTTTCATTATTAATAATTATTATTTATTAATTAATTATTATGTTATGAATATCTATTTATATGTATATTTATGTTCATAACAACAGTTGAGTAGAAGATTTATGGACAGTTTGTGGCATATTGACGGAGATGGATTTATGATATCATTGGTAGGTCTAGACAACTATACTACAGAGAGATGTATTTATAATTGGAATCAATGGAATTAGTTGGTCTCAAGAAGACAAGTAGTGAAAGGAATAGCAGAACAGGGAAAGAGAAACCTTCAACAATAGTTATATCATTAGTGGGACATTGTTGAATAGTATGATCATTGATGTGATCTAAACAGTGAACATGACAGACCATGAAGATTTGAAGTCAAGAAATTTTGAATGTTTTTTATATATGTCAAAGAATTACAAGAGGAAGAACCAATGGACAAGAAGCACCAGAAGAGAGGAAAGGAAGAGTATGCAGGAAGTCCCATATTTTTCTACATCTTGAAGAGAATTCAAGGGGAGAGAAATCATTAGAGAAAGAGATCAGGAAAGAAATATTAGAATCATGCAGATAGGGGGAGACATACCGATAGGGGGAGTTATCATTTTTCCCATGATGACAAAGGGAGAGAAAGAGAGAGATCAAAAGATAAAGATTCAAGCACATGAAGTCATAGAAGGATTGTTCAGAGAAGTTATAACTTCAAGGGGAGTCACTCTTTGTTAGTGATATCAAAGAGAAGAGGAACTTGAAAAGAAACATGAGGAGAGAAACATGTGAAGAGAAAAGGAAAAAGCATGAATATAGGGGGAGCATCCCTAAGGAGAGATACCCTTTTCCATTGATGTCAAAGGGGGAGAGAAACAACGAGAGAAACATTGATGAGGAGCGATGGTCACAAGGGGAGCATGAGTGTTTCCATAAATGTTGGTGTTGCAATCAATGCCAAAGGGGGGTATTGTTGGACAGTTGGTTTTCATTGATGTCAAACATTAGACCGTTTAAGTTACCCCAGAGTTGTGATCGATATTTTTGATGAGTTAGTTTTCATTGATGTCAACAAGAGTGGTTGATGTCAACATATGTGAAGTGTGCATTTGATGAAGTCTTGATGAATTCCCGAAGGTGTGGTCATGGGACCCATAGTTGATCGAGTAAACAGGTCATGAAGGACAATGTAAATGCATGTAACACATTCATAGATGGATAATCCTTGTTTTTCCATTTTCAGTGATAGGTGGTACTCCAAGTGGTTCCTCATGGTTAGGGAGATATGACCTCATGAATTTGGAAGCCCCGAGGAATGGTTAAGAATCCCCTAATTGGTTACAAGTAATTAATGAAAGGGTAAAGTTGTTTCAACAAGAAATTTCAAGAAGCCCTAAGATTAAGGAGAGAATTTACTTGGAAAAATTATAAATACACCACAAGGAGTCTCTCATAAATATACACACATTCATTGAATATCTATCTTATGAGAATATTTCTGTCTATTGGCGAATATGAGGTCAAGTCTGAGACAACGAAGAAACTGCAAAGGAAGAGTGAAAGTTTCGGAGTTGCAGAGAGTTAGGGTTTTTTTGTAACCCTAATTAAGCAGGACCTTGCGGGTCAAATTGACGGTGTCACGCGAGGTACCCCCATTGTTCATCTAGTACTTGTCACATGAGGCCCCACGAGACAAGAATTCTTAGTCCTACGAGGCTAAGACGGACTTTGGGGAATATGCTAGTGTCGGGTTGTTGAAGACTGAGGAAATGTTACAGGTTGGTATTACAAAGTATCATATCAGCTACATGATCACAGGTAAGTTTTAAGGGTTATGCTTATTTTGTTATGGCACATTCTTATTGGTGATGATGTTGGACACACCTACCACACTTAGAGGGGGGAGTGAATGAGTGTGGGGATCTTTTTCCAAAAAATTCCCTCTTACACAAAAAATTCTTAGTTAACATTCAACATTTGCTCATTACTCATTGTTGTCATTTATAATCAGTTAGATGTGAATACATACCAGCAACATATCATCAACAAATCATCTCCACAAGGAACATAAAGAACACATGATGTATGTACAATTTTTCTTTTTATTATGGACTTCAAACCGAGGGTTTTTCAACAACAACTGAATATAGTACAACTCTACAAGAGCACTAGCTCTATATGCAAGACTCATATTACATTCTCAGCACCAACTGAGATGAGGCAACAATCCTCAATAGATATCAATCTGTCAACATAAACAAGTGCATCAACCATGCACCAACCTGTGCCAAACAACCTGTAATCAACCTGTACCATAAACAAGTGAATCCAACCATGTACCAAGTATATACCAATCACATGTCAAATACTCATCAACAATGACTCATCAATATGTACCAACATCATCAACTATACACCTCATGTATGTGCCAACTCATCAACTGCTTGTCTCAACCATGACTAGTTTTGGATTGGTCAACAACCCCAACTTGAAATAATCATAAATTTTTACCTCTAATGAATAAAGATATGAAAATGATACACAATGTTATTCAATGTATTTTATGCAATTCCTCCAAGTGACACTACTTAGAACCTCTCAGAAAAGGCGTTATAGCAAAAATGGCATACCTTGCTAAATTCTGGCTTATGCTAGAGAGTGACCTTGTAGAGCGTGGAACGCACAAAATGTTCATTGAATTAATATGAAACTATTAAAAAACATATTAAAGCCTATACCCTAACCAAAACATTTTGTCTCACTGAATTTGGAGCTATTATGAAGAAGTTATGACGTTTTTACCCGAAACACCTGTTTTTGACTAATTTCGGGACTAGCCACAAACCCTATTTTCCACGGAGTGTAACTCCCAAAATACAAAGACCCACAAGTTAAAGTTTCTACCACAGATACTTGGGTATTTTGGCTCAATGTCATAGAAATTTCATAGTCTGAATCATTATAGAAAAAAATTTATAGCGAAAATGGTGAGATAACCTATAAATAACATACCTTAGAAAGCACCATCAAAAGAATTTATCCTTCCTTGCATTTCAGCCTTCTTTTCTTCACCTTTCCTCATAATTTTGGCTTATATATCCTTTTTTACCTCAGAAACATATATATATTCAATATTTTCAAGTGTTATTAAAATGGAAGAGCCTTGCCTCTTATTTATACTCTCCAAGTAGCTTCCTTAAAAACATCTTCTAGGTCACTTGGCCCCACTTTCCTTATTTTAGGGTTAACCCACTTCTAATTTCTCCATTAAATTTATTATTTAAATAATTTATTTTGTA
>ML797620.1:16219-34730 GCA_009831015.1 Picea engelmannii | reverse complement strand
GAACTCTCTTCTTGTTCTTTGAGCATTCCCTTTAACTTCAAGATGTGCCTTTGACTCCTCCTAAGAAACTTCTTAGTGTTATCCGAAAGATAGTTATAGTGTGTATAAAAATGATCACTCCTATACATGTATAAACCCTCTTCCATTTCCTTTTGAACTTCTAATAGATTTTCTTCTATTCTTTCCATGGGATAAGTATCATCAAACTTTACACAAACTGTTTCTAGATCATCTTGTTCACTTGAGAAAAATTCAACATCATCACACTTTGAATTATTGCAATCAAGAGTCTTGGGAGATTCTTTACCTTCAATATCTTCCTTCTTGCCAACACCATCACATGATTTTTTGCCTTCATTTGAAATGTCTTCAAGATATTCCTTTGTGCTATCATTACTTGATTCTTTATATTCACTTGAAATTTTTTCAAAATCACATTTAGAAACAATACATTCAAGAGTTTTTTATGATTCTTTACCTTTGATGATCTTGATGGACTGGTCTTCAATTTATTCCTTCTCCTTCTTGCTTTGATATGTATCCTCTAGCTTTAGCCATAGATCCTTGGTGGAAGTGCATTGTCCCATGCTCTCTTTGATAGGGCTTGAGAGTCCACTAAGAATGGTCTTGAGAGACAATGCATCATTCTTCTTTCCTTCCCTTTGAGATGCAAAATTTGACTTGTTCTTCAACGGAACATATCCACCGATGGTTTCCTTCCAAATAGTTGTTCCCATTGTCTTCAAATATAATCTCATCTCTATTATCCAAGTGGAATAGTTTTCCTCATCAAGGATTGGAACTTCATCATCCATTTGTGTGTCTATTTATCTCCTTCAATCTTGTTAAGGCTTGTAGTGAAGGCTCGCTCTGATACCAATTGTTGGACACACCTACCACACTTAGAGGGGGGGGTGAATGAGTGTGGGGATCTTTTTCCCAAAACTTCCCTCTTACAAAAAAAATCCTTAGTTAACATTCAACATTTGCTCATTAATCATTGTTGTCATTTATAATCAGTTATATGTGAATACATATCAGCAACATATCATCAACAAAACATCTCCACAAGGAACATAAAGAACACAGGATGTATGTACAAATTTTCTTTTTATTATGGACTTCAATCCGGGGGTTTTTCAGCAACAACTGAATAGAGTACAACTCTACAAGAGAACCAGATCTATATGCAAGAATCAACTTACATTCTCGAAAAAAACTGAGATGAGGCAACAATCCTCAACAGATATCAATCTGTCAACATAAACAAGTGCATCAACCATGCACCAACCTGTGCCAAACAACCTGTAATCAACCTATACCATAAATAAGTGCATCCAACCATGTGCCAAGTATATACCAATAATGTTTCAAATACTCATCAACAATGACTCATCAATATGTACCAACATCATCAACTATACACCTCATGTATGTGCCAACTCATCAACTGCTTGTCTCAACCATGACTAGTTTTGGATTAGTCAACAACCCCAACTTGAAGCAATCATAAAATTGTACCTATAATGAATAAAGATTAGAAACTGAGATACAATTTTATTCAATGTGTTTTATGCAATTCCTCCAGGTGGCACTACTTGGAACCTCTCAGAAAATATGTTATAGAAAAAATGGCATACCTTGTTGAATTCTGGCTTATTCTAGAGAGCAACCTTGTAGACCGTGGCCTGCACAAAATATTCATTGCATTGATATGAAACTATTAAAAAACATACTAAAGCCTGTAACCTAACCAACACATTTTGTATCACTGAATTTGGATCTGGTATGAATAATTTATGACGTTTGTACCCAAAACACCTGTTTTTGACTAGTTTTAGGACTAGCCACAAACCCTATTTTCCACGGAGTGCAACTCCCAAAATATAGTGACCCACAAGAGGAATTTTTTACCACAGATACTTGGGTATGTTTTCTAAATTTCATAGAAATTTCACGGTCTGAATCATTATAGAAAAAAAGTTATAGCGAAAATGGTGAGATGACCTGTAAATAACATACCTTAGAAAGCACCATCAAAATAATTTATCCTTCCTTGCATTTTGGCCTTCTTTTCTTCACCTTTCCTCATAATTTCAGCTTAGATATCCTTGGTTACCTCAGAAACATATAGATATTCAATATTCTCAAGTGTGATTAAAATGAGAGAGCCTTGCCTCTTATTTATACTCTCCAAGTAGCTTCCTTAAAAACATCTTCTAGGTCATTTGGCCCCACTTTCCTTATTTTAGGGTTAACCCACTTATAATTTCTCCATTAAATTTATTATTTAAATAATTTATTTTGTTTTCACTTTGAATTATAGTAAACTCATCACTTCACTTTATTATTTACCCTTTAAAAACCCTTAAACCACTTTGACTACTTTGACCTTTTGGGGCTTCTAGATGACATGTGAGGGTCCTCCAACTTCGTAATGCCATAACTCTCAAACCGTGAGGAGTTATGTGACGTTCCACATGCCACAAAAAATGGAATGACATGTACTATCCATATAGAATAGTATTGTCTGAAAAATATCATAACTCATACTGTTACCCATCAAACAAACTTGGGTCCATTACCCAAACCTGGGGTCTCCAACTTCTCATGGCCATAACTCTCTAACTGTGAGGAGTTATGTGACGTTCTACATAGCACCAGGAATGGCATGAAAAGAACTATACATCTAGGATAGTTTCCCTGACAAATTCAATGTCTTTCATCTCATTATTCCACATACAAGCATTGGTCCTCCAACCAATCTTCTTGGATAACTCAATCCACAAAGCGTCTTCCCGTGAGGGCTTTCACCATAAGGGGACCACTTTGGAGTTCATCCATTTGTGCACCTTATCAAT
The DNA here is from genome assembly GCA_009831015.1 of Picea engelmannii. NCBI lineage: Eukaryota > Viridiplantae > Streptophyta > Pinopsida > Pinales > Pinaceae > Picea > Picea engelmannii. The sequence goes on along the minus strand of ML797620.1, from coordinate 31,869 downwards.
CATGCTAAGACAATAATGATTCATCTATACATTTTTCCAACAATGCATCATATACCAATGAAACCACATCGATCCATATTCATCATGTATCAATGACAACTCATTGATCCATCTTCATCATATCAATGACAACTCATTGATCCATCTTCATCTATGCATTCTCATCAAGGACAATACATATTATATTACATCAATCATCAATCAATCAATCCTTTGACATCAATCAATCACTTGACATCAATCAATCAAACCATTGGCATCAATGACAACATGATCCAATATATGATACATGGTATAGTACACCTTGGTGATGACATGATACCTTGTTAGAAGTACACTCTTGGATATCTTGGAATCTGATTTGGTATATGTCATGGTTATGGTTTATTATTAGACACATATCTTTGAGATGTTGGTACATGGTTGAAGCTCACACTTGATATATGGTAGCATATGTATGAGATACACCTTTGGTGATGTCGGTACTTGTTTGAGGTACACCATTGATAGTACTTGCTTGGTACATATTATGGTTCATGGTCTATGAATGATTGGCATGTTGTTTGAGGTATATGATTTATGATATGGTGCATGGTTAGAGGCATATGTTGGTGATCTTGATACATTCTTGAGTACTTTTTTGAGGCACTTCATTGTTGATATCTTATGGTGCATGGTGTATGTGATGTTGATTATGTTTATATGATCATGATATATTGAATGAAAACATAGATGATACATTGATTATATATTGTTGATAAAGTTGAATTTTATATATTGTGGTTAAAAGTGGCAAAAGTGTTCATATTGATTCACCCCCACCTCTCAGTATTCCAACACAAAGAACTTAACATGTGTTTCAAGGTCTTAAATCTTTTCCTCAAATTTATTGCAAATAATTGCATCACTAGCCATGTGACTTTCTTCTTCAAATTCCATCCTTGTCTCTGGTTTTCCTCAATTTTCTTTTGTAGCAGTTTTCCAATGTAACTGAGTTGTATTCTTAACTCATCTAATCCTTTTTCAATCTCTTCTTGACTAATTCTCTTTATGATATTTTCTTTGTGTTATAGCAAGATTTGCATCACCCTATGCAATCTTTCATAGAGGGGCTTTTTCTATTTCCCTATGAAAACTTTTCATCCCTTTTTGCAAATCCCATAGCTAAAAATACATTTTTTCCACATGTATGCACCTTGCCTACTATACAACATGCATATACGCATACTGCTCCACTACAACCCACGTACATCAGGATTTGTGCCCAAAAATGAAAAATGGTGTCGAGTTTCCATGTCACGATAGGATATCTATGATCCTTCCATATACTGGAAACATTATGACTCGACACTTCAGTTCCATTTGAAGGCTATAAATGTGCCAATTGCGAGCTATGGAAAAGAGGAGAAAGAATTCAACTTTGAGAGCAAAGTTACTCTGGATAAATTATTCACTTCATATCGAGTCTGCATCCCTTTGTCCTTTAAGTCTGAACACAGTGTCCAGCCCCCAAGATCTTCCCTTATTGATTGAGAACTTCATTGTATCTCTTATATGAGCTTGAATTTGATGGAGGATTCAAGTGGTGGAGGCCCAGCTGGAAGGAACTTAGTTTCTCGTTTATGCCGACACGGAAGTCTGTAACTTTTTCACTTCCGTTGATCATATATTAATAGAAAAACTCTTTTCCCATCCAATTGATATCTTGCAAATATTTTAATTATTATTCCATGGGTGTATTTGTTATGTTTATTAATGGATTATTCTATTGAATGTGATAACATCATATATTATCATGATATGCTTGTTTTTCTTGGTTGTTGAGGACTAGTTGCAAGTATATTGCTTTGGGTGAAGTGCTCAATGGTGGACTTCATCGAACGTCTGGACGAGGTAGGCCTTTTATCTTGTCTTGATAGCATATTTGTTTATATAACATACTTGAGAATAGAGTTGATTTTTGTAGTCATTTTCGTCTGTTGTGGTTTTCCCTAGCCATAGAGATATTTTCCTCGTAACAGAATTGATGACCATACTAGGTATTGAATCTTCTTTCTTAGGGTTTGGAGTGTTTTTCTCCTTAGATTGTTCTCGTTCTTATTTTGTTTCTTGTCATATCATTGCTTGACAACCTCTATTCACTCTGGGACTGAGCCTTTCATCCTTCTCCTCTTCCTAGATTTGTTTTTGAAACATATACATGGGTTTTTGCTTGACAGTCACGTATATACACATGTTTTCCTTCTACAAGTTGTGTATATACGCGTTGTTTCCTTGAAAAATCACGTACATCAACCTATTTTTCTTGTTTGTTGGGTTTGGTGGTTGCTTGGTAGGTTTTGATGATTGTTGAGTCTTCTTGGGTCTCTGTAGTGACTGTTAAGTGTTTATGGGATGACAAGAAACTTGTCTTTGGTTGAATTTTTAGCAAAAGTCTTTCTCATCACCTTTTCATTTTGATTGTCCTTGCACATTGGGTTGGGTGTTTTTCTCCTTGGTATCCTACTTGGGTTGTCTCTTTCTATACATAGTAGAGTGTTTAGGAATTTTTCATTGCTTGGAATTTTGATCTTTTGAGTCTTTTTCATTTAGCTTAATGCATGTAAAGAAATATTGCATTTTTACTTCAGAATTGCAGAGTTGAAAATGAAAATTGCATTGTTTAAGAAGCATGTCATTCATTGAAAATTAAAGTTAGGACTTTGCATTGTATTCATATTTATTTTACTTTCTGAGTCATAACATCATGAGTTTCACTACCATACCTTTTTGAGTAAACACGTCCATTAAAATTAACGCTATAATTTAAAATTGATTAGTCACAATTTATTTTCTAGAGTGCACAAACTATCTTAAGATTTAGTGCCTTGGAATAGGATTTTTTGAGTAAAATTCTCCAAGGCTATTAAATCAACATATGTGTCTGACTAAGGGAGTGGAGAAATCCATTATATAATTGGTAATATCAAGAGGCTCCACTTACACCGGAGTTAATCATGAGGTCGTGTGAATTTGGTTGAAGGTATATCCCCTCGATACCTTCTTAGTGTCAGAGATATTTCTGGGGATCTATTCATATATGGGGATCTTGTTAGTGCCCTTACCTCTGTGAGAGGCAGTGCTTTCAAGGTTTTGGGCTTTGCTACCCTACCCATGCGGTGGACCCAACTTATGACTGCTCACATGTGCATCGTTTATACATTGGTTGCTTAGTTTATTGACTTAGGTGCCACATAGGTTACTTGTAGGGGTTATTCTCCAGGCACCCTAGTTCAGATAAGGGTCAAACAACACACAACCTTTATGGAGGATTACCTCTTCGGGGGGATCTGACCGATTGGTTGTTAATCCCACGAGGGCCCTTACAATTGATTATGTTACCTCTAATCTTTAGCAGGGAGTCTCAAGCCCCTCTTGGGCGATAAATACCTTCTTTAGGGAGGGAGGCCCCTTTTAGCCACTTTACCCCGTTTGTGTGCATATTGGTCATTTGATTATTTTTGGTGTGCTCTTTGATTACTAGTTGGCCTTAAGATTTTATACTAATTTTTCATTATCATGGATAGTGTATTTCCTTTGGCTCCCTCATTTACCGCTACCTCCCCCATGATGATCACTCATTTCATGGGGACGAATCTGTCCGCTTTTCATAATGGTATGCATAATTATGACACTCAGTCCATGCCTTGGGCCTCTAACCATTTTCTTGTTGATATGTCTTCACCCTTTCCATCCTCTCCCTAGCCCACTTATATGAATCTTAGCATTAGATCTGGGGGCACCATATCCCCGCTGCCTACATCTTCGTTTGATATGAGTCATGTCCCTCAAACAAATCTCATCGTGGGAGGTTGGAACCTCCCCTCTTATGGATCTAGTGCTAGCTATGCTCTTTCAGGATCCATTACTCAAATGGGTGCTTATTCTACCTATTACACCCCATCCGTGTATCCTTCATCTGCCATGCTGGTTCCTTCAAACACTTTTCCCATGGTGGGTCTGCATATATCCTTGGGTATTTCTTACGGGGAGAATTAGTTTTACGGTTCGGGCTACTCTCTTCATAAAACCCCTTCACAAGGGGGCACCATATATCCTCACTTGAATAGTCCTTTTCATACCTTCATCTCTTCGCAGAATTCAATGATGATGCTCGTACAAACCTCTTTGGATAACTTAAGCAGAGGATACTACATGTCCAGACAGGGACAGGGGTTAAACCAAGATCCTTCCTGGCCTGCAATATTTCAAAGCCAATCTTTCCCCAGACCTTGGTATCAAATACCACAACCCACCACTAGTCTAGTCATACTGGAGCTCCATCACCAACCTCTTCCAGTCATGTTGGAGATGGTTTGACTACCTATGAAAGTCATGTTGAAGACTCGCAACCAGCCATTACTAGTCATGCTGGGGGCATCACTCTAGTCACCACGAGTCCTATTGATGTCACATCTCTTAAATCTGTACATAATGTGGTAGATGACTCTCTAGACTTTTCCAGTCATGTTGAGAGCATGTCACTAGTCATTGTGAATGACATTAGGGGAATTGAGAAGCATAGACATCTCATATGTAAGCCTAAATTCCTTTGCAGGATTTGTGAAGGAGATCACCTTACTCATTTGTGTCCAGCCATTGTTAGGATACCAGAAGCATGGTTCTCACCTGAGGGACCTTTGGGTTCTGAGGCATATGTGGTTTCTCCACACCCTACTTCTCCTTTGATTGACACAACGGTCATGCAACTGCAATCCTCTCCTAACCATACCCTCATTATCGAGGGTGATGTGTCCCCTATCCCTGTTATCACACATCCTCTTCAACCTAGAATTGAAGAAGTGATAGTACCAGTGCAATATTTGGTCAATCCAACTCTCCTTGTGGAGTGTGATGCATCCTTCAACCATGTCATAAGAATTCCTAATACTGCACCTTCTGAACAAGAGAAATTTCTACTCTCCCCAAGTACTCTCCCTTCAATTGGGATGGTCTTGTGAGGTATCCAATGCCCCGCCTATGTGTTGGGTATGTGTTATATTCTTTGCATGTGTGTGTGTGGGTGCGTCAGATATGACAACTACGTCTAACGATCCCTCTATTAGTGTTGTTTGTGTTGTGTGCGTCAGGCACTTTCCTAGGGGGGTCCCAGGGGGGGCAGGTATGCCCCCCCTTGGTTATGCGTAGCGTTCAACAGCGAGAATTTTTTTTTTGGCGGTTTTTGCTATTTTTAGCGGTTTTGTAAATTAATCCCAGATTAAGGGATTAGGGTTATTGTATCTACGGAATACCTAAAAAAATTTATATATTGTATGGTGAATGGTGAAATTTGATATAATGAATATAAGAAAGGTTTTCCCAGTTGAGGGTTTCTGGTACAAAATCTTTGTGTACTTTGTGTATGAGCCATTTATTAAATTTTGTTTTTCTTAAGAATATATATGCATTGATTTACTTCATAGGTTTAAAACTTACATGTGGTATCAGAGCTCGTTTTTGGCTTCAGAGGGATGCCTTTTTTGTTGAGGGTTTGGCTCAGTCTTAATAGATCAAATTTATCTTGGGTTTGTGATAAAATTGGGTTTAGTGGGAGCTTTTGCAGTGGATATTCAAGTATAGAAAGAGGAATGGCGAGCTCATATAGAATCGAGATAGAGAAGTTCAACGTTAAATACTTTGAGCTATGGAAGCTCAATATGGAGTACCTTCTTGTAGACAAAGAATAATGGATCACTATGGATCCTGGTACACAGCCTACTGGTACACTGTCTACTAGCACATAGGCTACTGGTACACAACATACTAGTACAAAAACTACTAGTACACCAACTATTGGTATGTCGAAGGAATATTGGGAGAAGTTGGACAGAAGAGCAAGGAGTACTATTCGACTCTGCCTAGCAGATTCAATTTTTTTGAATGTCTCGGGAGAATCTATAGCCAAGGAACTATGGGATAAGTTGGGTAATGTGTATCAATCAAAGTCCTTGATAAACAAGATGTTTCTTTGAAAGAAGTTGTATCATATTAGGATGGAAGATGGAGATTCTGTGACAGAACATCTAAATGCCTTTAATACTCTGGTAAGTCAACTTGTCTCTGTTAATATTACGATTGCAGAAGAGGATAAGTGTATTACTTTGTTATGTTATTTTCCAAACTCTTGGGATAATCTGGTTGTAGCAATTGGTAGTACCACTCAATCTACATTGAAGTATGACGATGTAGTTGCATCCTTGTTAACTGAAGAGATGAGGCAGAAAAGCATGGATATTCATAGCACAGATGCTTTATTTGTAAGAGGTCATACCCAAGACAGGAATCTTGATAAACCTTCAGGGGGGAGATCTAAATCTACAGGTAGATCTAAGTCTCCAAGAAAATATTTGAGGAAATGTTGGAAGTGTGGTAAAACAAGGCATTATAAGAAAGATTGCAAGTCTAAGAAGGTTGATAAACAAAGGGATCTGATAGTACCCCTTCCACAGAGGCGAAAACCTCCACTGAAGAAGGAGGTGATGTTTACCTGGAATCTACAAGTACACATGCAGACTGTGATGTATGGTTGATCGACTCAGATGCGTCATATCATATGGATCCTCACAGGGAGTGGTGCTATGAATATGAAAAAGATGATGGTGGTGATGTATTCCTAGGAGATGACTCGACAACAAAAATCTTGGGACGTGGAAGGGTTAAGTCGCTGCTAAAATATGGAAGGATTAGAACTCTCCTTGGGGTTCTGCACATTCCAAAACTAGCCAAGAGCCTAATATATGTAAGCAATATGGATGATGTAGGAGTGGATACTCTATTTGGAAAGAACACTTGAAAGATGGTACAAGGAGAAACGGTGTTGATGAGGGGAGTTCGATGTGGAACTCTGTACAAGTTGTTGGGAATCACTTATACTAATGAGTGTAACAATTTTGTTGTCCCTGTACAGAGAAATAAAGAAGACAAGACCAATGTTGTCACTGGAAAGAGGACCATGTTGTGGCATCAAAGACTGGGACATATTGGAGAAAAGGGCCTTCAAACACTACACAGTAAAGGTATGGTTGAAGGTATGTCTAATTGCACTCTGGATTTTGATTTCTGTGAACATTTCATATATGGTAAACAGAATCAAGTAAGATTCCCATCTGGTGCTACAAGAGCAAAGGGGATCTTAGAGTTGATACACAGTGATGTGATCAGTGAGAGATAAAAGGAAACCAGAAAGGTATAGTCCACCTAATTTTTGTTCCAATTTTTCTTTATCTATTACTGATGATGATCCCAGAACTGTTAGGGAAGCAGTAAATTCAGAGGATAGTAAACTCTGGAAGAAGGCCATGGTTGAAGAAATGGATGCCTTGGATAAGAATGAGGCATGGGATATAGTTGAGTTGCCAGCTGGAAGAAAATCTATTGGTAGAAAATGGTTGTTTAAGAAGAAGTTTAATGCACAAGGTAAAGTGGAGAAATACAAAGCTCAGTTAGTAGAAAAAGGTTATTCCCAGGTAGAGGGAATTGACTTTGGTGAGATTTCTTCTCGTGTTGCTAAGTTAACTTCTATTAGATTTCTTTTATCTATTGTTACTGCTTTTGATCTTGAAGTGGAACAGATGGATGTGAAGACAACATTCCTACATGGGGATCTAGAAGAAGAAATCTACATGAAGCAATCAGAAGGCTTTATAGTGAAGAGAAAGAAAGAGTTGGCCTGTAAGCTAAAGAAGTCACTATATCGTCTGAAGCAATCACCTAGGATGTGGTACCAAAAGTTTGACACATACATCCTTGGATTGGGATTTATAAGAAGCAGGGCTGATCATTGTGTATATTCCAAGTAGGTTGGTAATCACTTCATTTATGTAGTGTTGTATGTTGATGACATGTTGTTGGTAGGAAATAACATGGATGTTATCAAGGAGGTGAAATCGCAACTATCCTCCAAATTTGACATGAAGGATCTCGGTGCTGCTAACTTCATTATGGGAATGGAGATTAAAAGAGATCGTGAAAACATGAAACTCTGGTTGAATCAAAGAAAATATGTTGAGACGATATTGCAGAGGTTTAATATGCATGGAAGTAAATTGGTCAAGGTTCCTATTCCTATAGGTGTAAATTTATCTGCAGATCAGTGTCCCAAGACACAGGAAGAAGAAGAGGACATGTCCCATGTTCTGTATACCAATTCAGTTGGCAGTTTGATGTATGCAATGGTATGTACTAGACCGAGCATTGCACATGTAGTGGGAGTTTTGAGCAGGTATATGTCAAAACCAAGGAAGGAGCATTGGACAGCAGTAAAGAGGGTCTTCAGGTATCTTCGTGGCACTACCAGTTATGGATTATGCTACCAAGGAAGACCAGGATTGGACAGAGTGTTGGACATACATGGATTTGTTGATGCAGACTGGGTTGGAGATCTGGATCGTATAATATCTACAAGTGGGTATGTGTTTAACCTATTTGGAGGAGCAATCAATTGGATGAGAAAAATACAGGTTGTAGTGGCACTCTCAACTACAGAAGCTTAATACATGGTAGCTACTCATGCAAGCAAGGAAGCAGTATGGTTACAAAGATTGTGTTCAGTTATTGGGTTGGTACAACAAGCAGTGAGATTAGATTATGACAGTCAAAGTGAAATATTCTTGGCAAAGAACCCAACTTATCATTCAAAGACAAAGCATATTGATGTTCAACATGCTATCAATTGACGATTAGTCCTGATGATGAATCTCGATTCGGATTCGAAACATAGAAAAAAATGACACCAACTGTGGATTATCCGGCAAGCAACTTCAAAAATACTCACCATATAAATCTAAAAACAACCATATTGATGTTCAGTATCACTTTGTGAGAGACATGGTTGAGGAAAAGAAGGTGTTGTTGGAAAAGGTTGACACTTTGAAGAATGTTGCAGATTCATTGACAAAGCCTGTGAGCACAAAAAAGTTCTCCTAGTGTAGAGTAACAATGGGCATTTATGCCCTGGATTGTTGACTATATACCCCCTTGGACCCCTGGATGCAAAGAAAACAACAAGTGGGAGAATGTTGGGTATGTGTTATATTCTTTGCATGTGTGTGCATGGGTGCGTCAAATATGACAACTGCATTTGGTGATCCCTCTAGTAGTGTTTTTTGTGTCATGTGCGTTGAGCGCTTTCCTAGGGGGGTCCCAGGGGGGCAGGTATGCCCCCCCCTGGTTATGCGTAGCATTCGGGGCAGCACCCCAAATTTTATTTTTTTGGGTTGTTTTTGCTATTTTTAGTGGTTTTGTAAATTAATCCCGAATTAAGGGATTAGGGTTTTGGTATCTACGGAATACCTAAAAACATTGTATATATTGTATGGTGAATGGTGAAATTTGATATAATGAATATAAGAAAGGTTTTTCCAGTTGAGGGTTTCCGATTTAAAATCTCTGTGTACTCTCTGTATGAGCCATTGATTAAATTTTGTTTTTCTTAAGAATCTATAATCATTACTTTACTTAAGAGGTTTAAAACTTACACTATGTCCTTTCCAGTAAGAGACATTATCCGATATATCACAGAGACGATAACCTCCACTAGCACTTTATCCTCCTCAACTTGGAGAGCTTTGAATTTTCCTAATCTTATGTCGACTATTCCGAAGATACTAACATTGCACAGAAGTCCAACATGGGAGCCTTGGCCTCCCCCGTGACTTGCCACCTAGAAATTCCCAATCGAGTTTGATTTAAGATTTTTCTGACTCGTCTAAAAAGTGAAAAGATTGTCGAGTGAATTTGTCCCTTTCACACTCGTTAAATTGGACTTGAAAGTCATGAGTCTTAGTTAAGCTCTTTTCCAACTCGTTTTCAAAAAGTGAAAAGATTGTCAAGTGAACTTGTCTCTTTCACAATTGTAAATTGGACTTGAAAGGATGTCTATTTGGTACAATTTTATCCCTTTTCCACACCAAGTAGACTAAGATCATGAAAAAGGACATTTTTTGGCATTAAGTTGTGATTGCATCTCATGCCCTTGCTTGCAGTATTGAGCCTATATCCAATTCTCACTTTGCATTATAAATTGTTTGCCTCGACAATTTTGCATCATCAACCAAGCAGAGCCTCATTTATATCCTTCGCAATTTGACACCATATACCTAGGAGGGAACTTTCCCCTGAGTGTCCATATCCTGCATGCATCTCCTTGCATTGATCATAGGTATGTTCCACTGTTGGAACTAGTTTTGCTTACTTGCGATACTCATTTCCTCCTCTATATCATAGCATTCATTTGACTATGAAAAAAAAAATACAAGTGAGAAGGGAGTATTATCTTATATTGGCAGCAGTTGTGTTTCGTTTGAACAGAGCACAAAGTTGTTCAGTCCATTTTTCATCATAATTTTGGTTTTAGCATGGCCTTAGGAAGTTGATCTCGTTACAAAGAGTTTTCTCCACCGACTGGTTACTCTTCCACTCCCTATGGATAATTTCATTGATGCCTCCTGCATCTCATGGTTTCATCATTAAGTCTATGCTGCCAGAGTCTTCCATATGTCTCATGCTCTTGTTCAAAGGAATTCTATCAACCTGTGTCGGCCATTTCTAAAAACTCTTGACTTTGCATGTCAGCCATACCCTTAGTTTGTCTCAGAATCACATGATGTTGTAGTCCTATCACGCACCCTGGTCCTACTTTCATCATTGGTAGGTAACCTTGAACCCAACAGTCAACATTTCATCATTGGTTGTTGACTGGGTGGTTTCCCTTGTGTTCGACGGTAAGACATCTATTCACACATTGGGATTCATGCAGTGTCTTGGATTCCATTAGCCTTATTGGTGGATTCCTCTCCTTTGTCAACAATTTTCCTGATTGGTTGTTATTCAGAGGGTCTTTTTCATGTACCACTTGCACTTGGCACATGCGAAAGATGCACAGGTTCATTTGTTCATGAACATGTTCTTCATATGATTTCCTCCAAATCATGAAGCTCCTACTTTGTACCTCGTGTTAAATGAGTAGAGATGCCTTAATTCTCTCCTTTCAGCAGGTCTCCTTCCATCGAATTTAGCTCATCTATTCTGGAAATGATACCTAGAGTCCTATGAGTACCTTGAGGCTTGTAGTCATTAGTGGCAGGTTCTCTCACCATCAACAATTGGGAATACATCAATGTCTCATGATCGATGAATTCCTCAAGTGTTCGACTCCGACTCATTTATTCACACTTGTAAGAAAGTACTTGGTGCATTGATACCTACTTTCATTATCAGTAGGTTGTCTCGCATTTGTTAACGGTATACCTCAATGACCGGTAATCAAATGATGTCTCATTGTGTTCGACCTCAACTCCTTTATTCACATGATGTAGACTTGCACCTTTGGCAGATTGTGTAGAAAACTTGAAGACGTTAGTATGTGGTCGCAACTTTCCTAATATGTTGCTTCCTTTTCATTGGACCTATACCTATATGACTTTAGTTATCATGGGAGATCAGATTGTACTCCATGGTATACAGATATCTTCATATTGATCTTGAGACTAGTTATACTGGGCCTTTTTCATGACTATGACAACCTATGTCATGTAACCGCATTTGCATTTTCCTATTCATGGCCACGGACAGTTGTTTGGTATATTTTCACATGGATCTGCAGTGTAATTCAAATTGGTAGCCATGTATGCAAAGTCATTGCAGAATGTAATGAGAAACTAGTTCTTCTAGCTGGTTCCCCATCACTCCACTTCTGGGTTTTTATAATGTATTTCTGCCATCACAGATACTCCTCTAACCTCACACATTAGGGGGAATCTTTTATAGCAATATTTTCCTCACCCTATGCAATATTTCACAGAGGGCCTTTTTCCATGTCCCTATGCAGACTTTTCATCCCTTTTTGAAAATCCCAGAGCTAAAAATACATTTTTTTCCACATGTATGCACCTTGCCTACTATACAACATGTGTATACGTAGGTTGCTCCAATACATACTGCATACATCGGGATTTGTGCCTAAAAATGAAAAATGGTGTCTGGTTTCCATGTCACGACAGGAGATCTATGATCCTTGGCCTTCCATATACTGGAAACATTCTGACTTGGCCCTTCAGTTCCATTTGAAAGCTATAAATGGGCCAATTCCAAGCTATGGAAAAGAGGAGAAAGAATTCAACTTTGAGAGAAAAGTTACTCTGGAGAAATTATTCACTTCATATCGAGTCTGCATCCCTTTTCCCTTTAAGTATGAACACAGTGTTCAGCCCCCAAGCTCTTCCCTTGTTGATTGAGAACTTCATTGTCTCTCTTCTATGAGCTTGCCTTTGGTGGAGGATTGAAGTGGTGGAGACCCAGTTGGAAGGAACTTGGTTTCTCGGTTCCGAACCGTGCCGACATAGAAGTCTGTAACTTTTTCACTTATGTTGATCATATATTAATAGAAATACTATTTTCCCGTCCAGTTGATATCTTGAAAATATTTGAATTATTACTCCATGGGCATATTTGTTATGTTTATTACTGGATTATGCTATTGAATGTTCTAACATCATATATTATCACCATATACTTGTTTTGCTTGGTTGTTGAGGACTAGTGGCAGGTATATTTCTTTGGGTCAAGTGCTCAACGATGGACTTCATCAAACGTCTGGATGAGTTAGGCCTTTTATCTTGTCTTGCGTATATTTGTTTATATAGCATACTTGAGAATAGATTTTATTTCTGCAATCATTTCCATCTATTGTGGTTTTCCCTAGACATAAAGAGATTTTCTTCATAACACTTTGGCACCTTCCTTTCCATTGTTTTGGATTCTCTATGAACCTTTATAATAACCATCAATAGTCATCTTCTTCATTTCTTTGTGAACTCCTCCTAGTCCATTGTGAGTTGCATCAAGCATGTGTAGAAAATATGTTCATTTGCAACCTAATACCAACTCAAACTTCTCTCCCGAGCTTGACCTATAGGTATCAACTGGTTCTTTTTTTTAGAACCTATTGACCTTCATCTTCTCCTTATTTACTCTACATCAACTCACCCTCTATGAGAACTTCTCTTTTTCTCCTCACTTCCAATCCTCAGTTGAAAGTGTTACAACATCCCTTGTTGCAAGGTTCTGCCACAAGCTCCTCTTCATTCTCTAATATCTCCTCATACTCTCTATCACATCTCCTCTAGTTGTAATTCTGCTATCAATTCTTCCTTTCTACCTGCAATCACAAATATTCATAACCAAAGTTAATATAAAATCAATAATACCTGCAAGATCTGTTATGATATCTTATCTCTCACATTCAATGCACTTGAAAGGACAACTCCCTGTCAAAATGCCTCTGCAATTTATAATGTACTCCTTTGTACATGTCTTCCCTTATACCAATTCAAGTCCTCTTTTGGCTGCAATCACTTGTTGTACATTTCCACTATACATGAAAAAATCCCTTTAGCACTCCTTGTTCTTCAATGAAAATAGAATTGTGTTTGCTTTGATACCAAAAATGAAATCTGTTCATTTAAGGTATTCCATCCCCTACGATCAATTACACAGGAAAATTAAATTTCCTACTATGATACAAAAAATGATAACCTCTCGACCTTATACCCAAAGTATTGCATAATTTTGAATGTGAATTTATGCTAAGCTCAAAAGTCGGGCTTCTCTCTAAATTTAAATTTTGTGTGGGTCGAATTCTCCTTCAACATATTTCTACTTGTCTTTGTTATGCGCTAGGAAATAATGCTCGAAACCAAGTGCTCATCTCCATAAAACCTTCTTTGGTGACCTTGGGATAAACTCCATTTGCTAGCTCTTTTAATCCTCCACCATTGATAATCATAGAATGGATGATCTATGTTGCAAATCAGATCATCTAGGCATCCAATCCTCATCATTAATTATCTTTAATCGGATGGTGTAAATTTGACATGTAAGCATTAACCAAGATAAAGGAATATTCTTTGATTCCTTTTATTGATTCCCTTTTAACTTTGCACCGAAATAGTCTCTGAATTGGTTGCTTCGATGGACGGTTATCATTGGTCCTGAATGTGTCCTGATGGATGATATGTATTTTCTCTTACTTCCTTAGTTAGTAGTTCTCTATCAAACTCTTTCGAGTTTGGTCACTTTGAAATTCTTTCTCTGACCATTATCTACTTCCTCGTTGACCCCAAACACTGAAACGTTCTCCACCATTGATCTATCATAATATCTAGAAATCAGAAATCATCAACCATCGCTTCCACTATGCCAAGTCTCCATCGGTCAACTTTCATGTTCCTGCCACGTGTCCTCATCTCATTAATGCACTTTACTACCATGTTTCCTTACCTCATTCATCCACATCATCATCACGTGTCACAATTTTATTCATTGATGCCATGTCTAGGATTTGTAATCTGCCATGTGTCACTCGTTGATTCATCGTTCTATTCAACTCGGAATAGATCTCCCCCATCTATCAATGTCACTCTGTTGAAATTACTCTTGATATTGGACTCCAATGGTACTACTTCGACAGCCAATGGGGTGATGCCACACATCATTTTCTTAGCCCTTATTAAGATCCCTCTGAATGAATCCTAGATGTTCATCACTCTACCTTTGTCGGGGTATTCTCCATCATTCGATCCTTTCGATTGCGAAATCTTTAACTCTAAGATACAACTAGAGTCGTCGATCTATTTTCTGATTGATCTACACCATAGATTGGACTTGTTCCCATTGGAGTTCTCCACTGATGCATACTCCGACTATGCTACTCTAAAATTCTCTATCACTGCTTCGGATCCCGAACTCAGAATGGATGCTAGTTGTCCATCTAAATAGACCTCCCTCTAAGATATAATCTTGCTCATCTATCCTTCCTTCAAATCTTAACAACAACTCACTCTACCAATGACAGTCATGATTAAATATCATTTTTTATCGCACGGTGGTTGTTCCTCTTTTCCCGTAAAGGGATACTTTATTTTTATTAGCTTCGTTTGAGCATAGAGTTTGAGTTTAAATTGGTTCTCCTCAATCTTACTTTGATTCAAAGGATCATTTTTTATCCTGTCGTTATCAATAATATATCACAATATTTTTGGTTTCCTTCCACTTGATACCTTCACAGACAATTAATAGAGTCCAAACAGTACTTTCACCATTCATACACATACACTAAGCAGAGGTCTAAAATGCCAATTCTAAACAACACTCAAAACATAGTAATTTCACTAATCAATCGTACAATACTGTACATATAATTTACATAAGGCCTCACCCCTTTGACGACATTTTACATTCTCTCCCTCTATTGGCCTGATTTCCTTTCAATTGGCCACCTCCTTGGCCTTTTCTACATTCATTTGGCCACCTTACATGCTTGAATGCAAGATACCAGATATATAAAATATGCAGAACAAAAATGAAATGCTAGAAATGACAGAATAACAGTAAAATATCCAGCATAATCTTCACAATACACATAAATGATATACGAAATAACAACATAAAAAACACTTTGATTCAGATAGAAATGTTCACAGGCCTCTTCGAGGGGGCAACCTCCAGTCGAGTAGCACTCTGTTACAATAATCTCCAAGCTAGGGTTTTCATACCCTCGACCCTTATTTATACTAAATGTGTCTATTAAGAGAAGCATCTAGAGGAAGATCCTT
>ML797620.1:0-16119 GCA_009831015.1 Picea engelmannii | reverse complement strand
GGAAGATCCTTCTAGAAGCGGAAGCTTCTATTAGGTCTTCTTACATCCACCTTATTCTATTTTATTGAAAGGTCTTATTAATATTGACCTTTATTACATCCGAATACATTGATCTACCTATGTGTGGGTTAAGACCTTAACATTGAAGGCTTACACTATTTAACACAAGGCTCCTGAACCCAAATATGTTCATACCATAACAATCATTCAATAAATTAATCTCTAGGATATTCTAAGATCCACAAAATCCTCATGAGATATATATTTAGCCTAAGATATCTCTAACCGTTACAACCCCTCGTAATATGTTTTAACAAGATTGATTTTATTAAAAATAATCTCAACCAAATCTCAACCTTATGCATCCTTCTATAATTCCATAAAACATAGGAATTCAACAATTAAATAATTGAATTCAAGACCCACCTAGGTCTAGTCAAACAAATTTGGTTTTGGAGGAAAGATGCTCCTACATCACTATGGTTGGGTGGAAATATGTTCTCCCACAACCAATTGGCTGGTCATTTGCACCTTGTAACCAAATAAGTATTGTTTGTGCTCTTTGTATTGGAATTTAATTGTGTGGTTAGAATTGCATGTATTTGCATTCATGGGCATGTATGCTTGTTGAAGGGTATATTGGTTTTTCCACTGCAAGTCTATGTACTTGAGTAAGGATGGAACAAAATGAATGGTTACTTCATGTGGATGTTTTCTGAATAGACATGTATGTATGATTGTGATGAATCTTTGTGTTATCTGTAAGTCTAATGTGTTGTGTGTTATCCTCAATTTCTATGGATAACTAAGGATATTATGTCTCGAGGCCGTCAAGTTGCAAACATGGAGTACCGAGAGATAGATGACTGATAGCATCTCCATGCACAAACAAAGACCCCACTTCACCACCACACATCCTGGATTTGTCATGATGGCATTCACCACATTAGCTTGCTTCTGGAAGATGATGGTTCATGCTCCATAAGGTACAAGTCCGACATTGTGGTAAGTATCACTTTAATGCTTAAGGAATTTGAGTATGTTTCATTTAAAATTGTTTTTTATTATAGAACTTATGCTTGGAAATTGTGCTCTTTGCCATGTTTCACCTTAGTGGTTGACATTGTGCCCTAGTAAGTGCTCACCCTTGGGAGTGGGTTTTCTACTAGGAGATCCCCTTGATGAGTCATCGTGCCATTCCTGATCATACTTATCATTTTTCACACTTCATCCTTTTCATCTCCTTATCTTTTGGGATTTTGGGGTGTACTAACCCAAGAAGGGATTGTACCTCATTTCATGGGAAGAAGAGGTTGAATTCCCAAAGGGAATGTAGTTGGAAAAAGATAAAACCCAAACTATAACCTTCCATATGCTCTCCCAAATATATATTGATAATAATGAAACGTTTCTCCTAAAATATCAAAGACCTGCAAAAGCAAATACATATATAAAAATTCCATACTTGTTTAGGGATATACACAAGTGTGTAATAATCTTTTCTTTACCCATATGGAACTATGTGTAACTCTCTCTTCAAGTGACACTGTGGTAATTCCCCCCAACTTTTATGTTACCGATTCAGAGTACCCAGTCATTCTAGACCCTAATTAATTGATGGTAAATAAATGGGCTTGGAAAAAGGATACATTGAAAATGAAGGTGCACCACACCCTCTACAAAGGCACCCATAAATGAGACAATATGAACCTTTGTATGTCATGAACCCCATGCCCAAAATTATTACCCCTCATTCACTTCATCTTCTCCACATGACTTTCATAGGTTCCACCTAGGAAACACTCCTTAACTCAATAAATGATTCACCCAATAGGTCACCTTGTCAACCCTTCCATACCTAAACTTGGCAAGTTGCATAGGGTATTTGGGCACTTGTTTAACTTGATAAGGTAGTTTTTATGCACATGTTTAGGTGGCTCTTGTATTTTAATGTCTCTCGGCCACCCTAGGTTGGGGACACACCACTACTTCAAAACCAAATTGCTCTGAAAATCATATTGTAACTTACCCAGCCATCCCAGGGTCGAGCATGCTACCAAAAAAAAACTCTCTACTCTGTCCAAACTCTGATATATATATATATATATATATATATATATATATATATGCAATTTAACAGATATTAACATTTTTGTCATACACAGATTTATGCGGAAGCGACAGTAAACATGCATGCAATAAATACAAGAAATTTGGATAACATTATAACACATGTATAAGATACACAACATTTAAAAATAGCATATAAAATTAACATAGATTGGTACTTATATTTTTATGATAATACCACTGACTGTGTTCATACCTTCCATGAACCTCCCAACCTTAGACCATGTTTCTCCAAGCTATCAACAGTGGGTCAACCCCAAGTTGGGACTAAACTCCACCCAAGGTAAAGGAAATCCTAAGCTAGGCTAAGACTATGGAAATGTGCACAATGCAACATGAATGATTCCATCCAAGGAGCCTACTTCTTCCCACCACTCACAGACTGTCATTCCCCACATGCATGTCCCACCCCAGAAATATACACCTTCATTGTTCCATATTCCATCAGCTACTCCACTTCCCTTCTAGGGCTTCAACAACGATCCATATCAGGAATTCTCAAAGCTATGTAGCTAATTCTGGACTCCCTCTAGGATAAATCACTTCCCCAACAACCTCTCTCACCTGGAGAGAGTTTCTCACAGGCATGAGAACCTACTTATTCAACCATAGGCCTGAAAACTCGTCTCTTAAACTAGAGTAGTAAAAACAGGTAAGGCAAGGGTCATATCAACAACTACAAAGGTTCATGAATACAGAGGGTTCAACAATGGCGTAAATTGGATGATTGTGTGCATGCTCAGTGCGTGAGTGAATGGGGCACGGATGGCCAAAATCATGAGTGAACTCATGAGGAAAGATGGTAAGAATGGTTAGAATGGTGAGAGTGAACCCCACAATGATGGAATTCCACCACATAAATTTCCATGTGTCCTGGATGACACTTGGCTCTCTAGAATCTCGTTCCTCTCCACTTGGAGTTTCGTTCCTCTCCCCAAAGGAACTTAGGATAACTAGGTTTATTTCCCAAACTTTAGTAAGTTAGGAAATAAATTATAATATTCCCTTGGATTAAGCCCTCAATATTAGCCCCTCTTTCCTAGCCTCTCAGCCCCCTTCCCATTCCCTTCCTAGTGGATCTTAGTCCCCAAAAACTCTTTATTTGTGGTCGGTCTACACACAACAATGTGTTTTATTAATAATCTGCATAATTACATATACAAAAGTAGGCTCTCTGGCCTTAGCATCTAGGTTCTCTGGCCTAGTAAACATATAAGCCTCCCAACTTATAAATACTTGTCTCACCAGCCTATAAACTTCATTAAACATAATTACATATCAACAGGGGCTTGGCCTTGGGGTATTACAATCCCATCCCCTTATTTTTTCACTGTCCTCAATGCAACTCATTTACATAGCATCAACAAGATTTTCAAAATCTTCAAAAAGATGCAGGTATTTTTCCCGTATAGCATCTTCATTCTCCCAAGTTGCGTCCTTAGGACCGTGCCAGGTCCATTGGACCTTTACAATCCATATGGCACAATTCCAGAGTTGTTTGATTTTTTGTTCCAGAATGCGTACCGGATGCACTTGAAAATCATTTTCTTCTTCCACTTGGATCACATTCCAATCAATAACATGATTGGCATCAGGTATATATTTCTTAAGAAATGATACATGGAATACATTATGTATAGACATAGATGTAGGTAATGCAATCATGTAAGATACTGGTCCAATCCTCTCTAGGATTTCAAACAACCCACAATATCTGGTTGCCAACTTGGAATAGTTTCCCAACTTCAGGGAACTTTTGTTGGCTTTCACCTTCAAGAAAACATGATCACCCACTTTAAATTCCCTGTGAGTTATGTTCTTGTCAGCATATCTTTTCTTCCTGTCTTGGGAAGCCTTTAAATTTTGTTTAATCTTTGACATCTACTCTTCCATTTCTTTGAGAAACTCTGGCCCAATCACTTCTCTTCCAGCTGGGTTGTCCTAGCTTACTGGTGTGTTGCAGTTTCTGCCATAAAGTGCCTCAAATGGGCTCATCTTCAGTAATGCTTGATACCCATTGTTGTAGGAAAATTCTACCAAGTGTAGATAATATTCCCATTTAGATGGTTTGTCCATCACATACATCCTTATCATATCCTCTATCACTTGGTTCACCCTTTCTATTTTCCCATCAGTCTCTGGATGATAAGTTGTGCTAAAGTTTAGATTTGTTCTGAACCCTTTGAATAACCCCTTCAAGAAATTTGAGGTAAACTTTGGGTCTCTGTAAAAACAATTTCCTTGGGTATGTCATGCAAGCGTTCTACTTCCCTCATATAGATATAAGTAACATTGGTTGCCTTGTGAGTAACCTTCATAGGAATGAAATGGGCAACTTTGGTAAGCTTGTCCACCACCACCATGATAACATCATGTTGCTTGCTTGTTCTGAGAAATTTGGTGATGAAATCCATTGTCACCACTTCCCACTTCCACTCAGGAATGGGCAATGGCTGCAGCAACCCAGCTGGGTGTCTATGCTCAACCTTGACCCTTTGACACTCCAATCATTTAGCAATGTATTCAACAATTTCCCTCTTCATGCATGGCCAATAATAATGTATCTTGACTGTTGAAACTATTTTTTGATATCCTAGGTGTCCAACATAATGTACATTATGCATTTATTTTAAAATTGTACTCATCAATTTATTGGGTACATAAACTATGTTCCCGTACAAGAGAATTCCATCAATTCCCAATTCATAATCTTCAACTTTTTGCTGCAATTTTGTTACCAATTCCTTGTACTGCAAATCTACTTTTGCAGCCTTAGAAATTATGCCTTTAATATCAGTTTGATACATGCTAATGGTTGTAGCATGCACTCTCCTACTGAGTGCATCAACCACTTTATTCTCTTTTCCTTTGATGTGCTTACTATCAAAGTCATACTCATAGAGGAATTCTAACCATCTGCTCTTCCTAACATTCAAAGTTGGTTGATCAAACAAATATTTCAGATCATTATGGTCTTTCCTTAGATAAAACCTCTTTCCCATGAGGTAGTGCCTCCACTTCTTCAATGCATGCACTATGGCTGCCAACTCCAAATCATGAGTGGCATAGATCTTTTCATGTTCTTTCAATTTTCTGGATTCAAAACATATCACAAACTCATTCTGGTTGAGGAATCCACCAAGTCCTTATTTGCATGCATCTATGAAAACCATGAAATCTTCATTTGGATCATAAATCCTCATAATTGGAGAATTGTTTAACAACTACTTCAATTGTTGGAAGCTCTTTTCACATTCTGTTGTCCATTGAAACTTCACCCCCTTCCTTTGCAAGGAAGTGATTGGGTGAGAAATTCTTGAAAACCCTGCAATGAACCTTTTGTACTAGCCAGCTAGACCCATGAATGATATGAATTCTATCACATTCTTAGGTTTTTTCCACCCTTTATTGGCCTCAATATTTTTAGGGTCTACTTCTATCCCTTCTTCAGATATGATATGCCCCAAATAGTGAATTATGTTTTGATAAAATGAGCACTTGCTCAATTTGGCATACAGTTGGTTATCTCTTAACACTTGTAACAACATTCTCAAATGATGCTCATTTTCTTCTTTTAAATTGGAATATACAAGGATGTCATGAAAAAATAAAATGACAAACTTGTATAAATATTCCCGGAAAACACCATTCATCAAACACATGAAAACAGCTAGTGCATTCGATAATCCAAATGGCACCACTGTGAATTCGTAATGAACATACCTTGTCCTGAAGGTAGTCTTGTTGATGTATTTATATTTGATTCTTACTTGATGATATCCTAACTTGAGATATATCTTTGAGAATATCTTTGCATCCTTTAACTAATCAAAGAGATCATCAATCCTTGGCAAAGGATACGTGTTCTTTATGGTCACTTTGTTCAACTGTCTGAAATCGATGCACAATATCATTGTACCATATTTATTTTTCAAAAACAAGACTGAGGAACCCTAAGGTGACACACTTGAGTGTATATGCCCCTTCTTCATAAGATATTCAAGATTCATTTTCAACTCCTTCAACTCTGGTGTACTCATTCTGTAGGGAGTCTTTGATATTGGAGCTACTCCAGGCATCAAATTTATAGAGAAATCAATATCTCTCTTTGGGGGTAGTCCTGGTATGTCCTTAAACACATACTCAAAATATTTCAGGACAGAGTGATCCTCCAGATTTGTCACCTTATCCTTAGGTGCTTCTTTCATATGAGATACAAATATTTGGTATCCCTTCATAAAATACTTCTTGAGCTACATTGTTGAGATCTCTCGGACAATTACTGCTCTAGGAATTCCTTGGACAGTTCTTGGGTTCCCTTCCTCATCCAGGCAAGTAAATGCCTTGTTATGAAATTCTAAGACAACGTGGTGTTGGTCCAACCAATCCATACCAATTAGACATTCATGTGAACCTAATGGAAATATGTTCAAATCTTCCTTGGTATTTAACGCGTTCATGTCCACTGGACATGATTTAACCAACTCAACAAATTTTCTCTTGGCTCCTGTAGCTAGTTGTACCATCCAAGATTTCTCATGATTTCTTCTTGGAAAAAGTGATATTTTCACAACTTTAGGATCTATGTAACTATGAATAGCTCCCAAGTCTATTAAAATAGTAAAGGCATGGTTATTGATCATACCTTCAACTTCAATCATGTGTGATTGAAACTCAACTTACTTGTTGTTCAGGGTTGCATAGATCCTTGGTACACTTCCTCCCATGTCCTCCACTATTTATTCTTATTGTACATTGTGGAAAACTCTCACTTTGTCACCTTTGTGAGGACAATCTCTATACATATGGTCTCCTTTACAACCCCAACATTAAATGGGTGTATGCCTTGGCATTTTCCCACCTACCTCGGCCATTCTATACTCTCTAAAATATGGTTGTCCTTGAGGACTGTTTCTGAAAAATGGAAGCATGATCCCCTTATGCCTTTGTTCCTTCTTAAACTTGTTGTTGTCCTCCCAATCCTTATGGAAAGTAAGCTTTCCTTTTTGTTTATGATATAAGCATTTTTCTCTCCTTATGGTTTCCTCCAAAGTCTTGGGATCATCATATTAGATTTTATCACTAATGAAAGATGGCATCCCACTCAAATATCTTTGAATCTTTACTGTCTCATCCTTAATGAAGGATACATACTTCAGAAATTATAAAAATATCCTTTCATATTCATCAATAGTCATGCTGCCCAGTTTGAGTTCAAAGAACTCTTTCATTATTTTGTCATAATACCTCTTTGTTATGTATTTCTTCTCAAAATGCCTCTTGAATTCCTTCCAAGTCACATTTTTCTCTCTCGGGTGTTGCACTTGCACAAGTTTATCCCACCACATGGATGCCTTTCCTTTTAGCTGATAGATGAAAATTATTACTTCTACATGGGCAGAATAGTTATGCAATTGGAAGTACTTCCTCATGCCTAACAATCATGTCTCATCATCTTCATCCTTCTTGTGCTCTCCATCAAAAGTAGGAGGTTTGATATTATTCATTTCTCCTTTAAAATCATCCACCCCATACCTCCTATGCTTCTTGACAGGGGATTGACTTGAGCTCCTATGTGCTCACTTATGGGAATGCTTTTGGGAGTGGTGGTGATGTCTTCTACCACTCCTTGATCTTCCTTTCTTCTCAGGGGTCCCATGACTTCTTGATTTGCAGGAGCCACTCTCCTTATCCAACTTCTTTTCAATTATTTCTAGGCTTTGAATTAACTTCATGTTGAAGTCTTCATGATTATCTTTTTCTTTCATAATCCTTTCATTATCAACCTTGTGGCTCTGGACATCTTTTTGCAATTTTTTGAGGGTCTCGGCCAGATTTATGTCTTCTTCCTTTCCTCTTCCATCTCCATTGGAGTTGGTTCCTTCCATACCCAACTGGAAATTCAACCCTCTGATTTCATCTTCTCGATTGTAGGATCTATGTGTATCATCCATCACTCTACACTCTATGTTGACTCTGATCTGACAGTTGTTGATTCTGCAAAATGTGTAGCCAACAAAAATTTGTCAGGCTAATTGTTCTTAATAATTTCATGAAAACATGAACCATTCAAATTCATTAATATATCAGTATTATTTTCTGTTGATTTCCTAAGAAATTGATTGTTCAGATCCAATTTTTGGGTGAACATTTATCTTCTATTGTTCAAGACCTTTCCAATGGTTGTTTCCATTCTCAATTCCAATTTTTGAGCTGGAAGTTAGGGATATTTGAACAAATTGTCCTTTCAGTGATACAATATAATACATGGATTCTTCCAACTCAGAGTTGAATTGGTTCTTGGATCCATGTTGAATCCATCCTTGAGGTTTATAGGCCTTCCCAACTTCTGTAGGTGTAGGTTTGTGCAATTAAAAATCCCACGGGCTCCTTCTCTAAGCCTTTTTCTACTCTTAAAACAAAATTTCAAGCGCTAGTCCCTTTCCTTCGGTCCCCAAATTCAAGTGACCAAGGTTGTGACCAAGAGCTAACAACTAAGTGCTTATCCTATGCTTCGGGCCTTTGGGGCTCCAGAACTTCAAGGCATCGGAGGATCTGCCTCCATTACAACACATTTTCCATGAACGTCAATTCTTTGAACATTCGAAGGATGTACATATCAATGGTCCTTATTCCTTTTTTAGATATATAGTGGATTGGGGCTCCAGGCTTCGGTAGTTTCCAAAGTACATCACAACAAATCTCTCGGACCACCGAATTGGAAAACTCATGAAGGATAGTGGATCTACAGTCCACATTCTCTGCTCATATATATTGTGGATAGGAGCTCTAGGACTCCGGGCTTCGGCGGTTTCCAAAACACTTCACTACCAATATCATGAAGTGTCGACCCACCAAAGATCCCCTCTCTTGCCTCCATGTTTCCTCTCCTGGTCAATGATCGAGATTGACTCTATCCCTCCGAGAGTTCTCAACTCACAACAATTTTGCAATGCAATCCCTGGGACTACCACTCCTCCGGACTACGGAATATGGCACCATGTGTTCTCTATGATCAATGGTGACGATGGAATTTGGACTTTGGACCTACGGAAGTCCTTGACCACAACTACTTATTCATTGAATTCTCTGGACCACGGGATCTACCACTGTGTGTCCCCTCTCAATGAACAACAAGGATTTACTCCACTCTTCAAAGCTTCAGGTTTTTCATTGCCCTCTCCCTTCATTCCTTTCGAACATTGAAGTGGAGAACCCCTAGGATCCACTTAGTACTGCACACCCGGGTGCTACGTGGTAGATTCCAAGAAACGGACACGTGGCCCAATCTGAGGGGTGACACATGTCAAGTTATAATTGGAAAAATCAGCCTTTCAAAAGCACATAGAAAACTGACACGTGGTAGACATCTTGTGTTTCCATGTCATCCTAGGTGACGTCATCAAGACACATCACTTCAGAACTTCAGGACTCGGGACTTCAGAGGTCTAAAATTTCTTCCAACAACTTTTCCCCGAACGCCAAACTCCCAAACTGATTAACCTCCCTGGGCCCATGAAGTATAGTTGTCACCAATAAAAGTGGTGACACGTGGCCCCACCATAGAGTGATAGGTGTCAAGTTCCAATCAGTCCTAAGGTCTTGTCAAAAGTATAGAAATGAGTGACATGCAATAGACCTAGGTAGGTCCACGTCACCCTAGGTGACGTCATATTGCCATGTCATATCTGGCACTTTGGGACTTCGAGGATTTCCTTTCTTTGATACTTTCTTAAAACTGTCAAACAATCGAAGTGTCAACAGGTCCATGTCACCCAGTGATGTCATCATGTCACATCACTTCGATAGCTCGGGACTTCTGCGATTTCTTCACCTTGACACTTTTTCAAAACTGTTGAACTGTTGACTACCGAATAGGTCAATGTCATCTTCGATGCTTCAGGACTTCGGAAATTCAGCATATCTCTTCTCATATTCTCACTTACAAAACTCTTGAATCATCAATTGCTGACGACTGCTTCCCGTAGCTTCAGGACTTCAATGATTTCACTGTTGAGCACCCCACAACCTCCAAACTATCGAACTCTGAACATTTCTTAATATGAGGACATGTGTCCCTAGAAAATGGACAATCTGGATTATTTCCGGACTTTGGGACTTCGACAGTTTTCTCTACTTTAGCTTTGAAACAGTCGGAGGGGTGAAGACCGAAGGACTTTTGTGCTTAACCTCCATGCACCTTCTCCCGATCTGACGATTGTGGGGGATCTGTCTCCTTCTGAATAGATCCAACATCCCAAATTTAACCTTTTGGCCCAATACCATGTCTACCATGGTTTATCAAACCACTATGCCTCATAATCTTATGAACACAACCAAGGTGCTCCCTCAACGCCCTCCTGGCACTATGTACATTAATTCCTCATGGAATTCTAACTCTAAATTCCACATTTGTGGCTCATCCAAGTTTAGTGTGGAAACCACAGGCTCTGATACCAAATTGTAACATCCCTCAACCACCCTAGGTTGGGAACACGCCACTACTTCAAAACCAAAATGCTCTGAAAACCAGATTGTAGCTTACCCAACCATCCCAGGGTCGGGCATGCTACAAAAAAAAAACTCTCTACTCTATCCAAACTCTGATAAACACACACACACATATATAATGCAATTTTAAAGATATAAACATTATGTTCATACACAGATTTATGCGGAAGAAACAATAATACATACATGCAATAAACGCAGGAAATTATGATAACATTATAACACATGTACAAGTTACACAACATTTAAACATAGCATGTAAAATTAACATATATTGGTACTTATCTTTATATGAGAAGACCATCGACTACGTGAAGACCTCCCATGAACCTCCCATCCTTAGACCACACTACTCCAAGCTATCAGGAGTGGGTCATCCCCGAGATGGGACTAAACTCCACCTAGGGTAAAGGAAATCTTAGGCTAGGCTAAGACTATGGAAAATTGCACAATGCAACAGGAATGATTCCCTCCAAGGAGCCTACTTACGCCCACCGCCCATAAACTCTCATTCCCCACATGTCTGTCCCACCCTGAGAATATACACCTTCATTGTTCCACGGTCCATCAGCTGCTCCACTTCCCTTCCACGGCTTCAACAACAGGTCGGATCAGGAATTATCAAATATCTATAGCTGTTGTTGGAATCACTCTAGGAGAAATCACTTCCCCAACAACCTCTCTCACCTGGAGAGAGTTTCTCATAGGCCTGACAACCTGCTTCTTCAACCATGGCCTTGACATCCCACCTTTTCAAACCACAGTAGCAAAAATGGGTAAGGCAAGGGATGGCTCAGCAATTAAAGAGGTTCACTATTGTAGAGGGTTCAACAATGGAGAAAATTGGTTGACTACATGCCTTCTCAGTGCGTGAGTGAATGGGGCAACAGATGTCTGGAATCGTGAGTGAACTCATGAGGAAAGATGGCAAGAATGGTCAAAATGGTGAGAGAGAACTCCCACAATGATGGAATTCCCCGGCATAAATTTGCATGTGTCCTGGATGACACTTGGCTCTCTAGGATCTCATTCCTCTCCACTTGGAGTTATGTTCCTCTCCCCAAAGGAACTTAGGATAACTGGTTTTATTTCCCAAAATTTAGTTATTTAGGAAATACATTATAATATTCCATTGGGTTAATCCCTCAAGCCTAGCCCCTCTTTCCTAGCCTCTCAATCCCCTTCCTTTTCCCTTCCTAGTGGAGCTTAGTCCCCCATAACTCTTTCTTCGTGGTTGGTCTACACACAACGATGTATTTTATTAATAATATGCATAATTACATATACAAAAGTAGGCTCTCTAGCCTTAGCATCTAGGCTCTTCGGCCTAATAAACATATAATCCTCCCAGCTTATAAATACTTAGCTCACCAACCTATAAACTTCATTAAACATAATTACAATTCAACATGGGCTCAACCTTGGGGTATTACATGTATTAAATGTGATTTTACTTACCATGATGCTTTGACTTGAGATTATTGGAGGGCACACTAGTATGTCTTTGGAGGATCTTATTGATGGATGTTTTGAAGGAACAAACCTAGCTTGGGCCTTTATTGGGGAAGAAATCCCACCGGTTGGATGCCATGACCCAGACCTTGGGGAAATATAAGAGATGAATTTTTCCTTTGGAGGCAAAGGAAGAGACCCTAGAGGACCTCATTTATCCCTTACAAACCCAACGATTTTCCTTTGGAAGATAATATGTCATCTTGGAGGGCTTGACATCACCCTAGGGCTAGGTTTTTGGTGATGATGGTGATGTTTGATGGACACTTGGAACTTTTGGATGAGGAGGATCCCTTGCACCCTGAAGAGAATCCTAGCGCATGAGAGCGAGGAATTAGGAGGCCCAACGACTTCCTTTCTCTTGCTCAATGACTTGCTAAAGTGACCAAGATGTCACCCTAGAAGGGGTTGACATCACAATTAGGGTTTCTTTTGTGCAATTTTTAAAGTTAAAATCAAGTTACTTTGTAAAGGGGAAAAATGAAGAGGATTGGCCCCCTTATTTTGTGGTTTACCCTAACTTTATGTGGACAAACAAATTTTAGAGGTCTTCTATAAATAAATACCAAAATCATTTCATTTTATCATAGCTCTCTCACTTGAGAGAAGACATTCTTGGATGAAATTTGTGCCCTTCTTGGGAATTTTCTCTATCTCACTCTTAAAATTGTTTTGGATGTTATCTATTGGTGGAAGAAATAGTGCACTACCCTCTTGGACGCTTTTATTTGGCATTTTCATGGAATATTCTTGGTAGATAAGGGTTATGAATACTTTCTCTTGGAATTGGTAAGAAATTTTCTGCATATTGTTAGTAATTTCTTCTTGTTTCATGGTTTTTCTTGTCTAAAACCCTTGGAGGAGTATAATGTCATACACCCTCCAACAAGTTCATCTTAATTGTTATTGGATAATTCAATTTTCAAGGTTGCTAGGAGGAGTAAAAGGGATTACACCCTCCTATATTTTCCTTGTTGGATTCACTTGCTCTAGGGAGTAAAAGGGATTACACCCCTAGATAAGTAGTTGATCCAAATATTACACCCAAGACCCCATTATTCAATAGAATAGGTACTAATCTAATTGCATTGGAGAAATAAATATGTTGCATTGCTACACGTAATTTATCGAGATATTGCATTTGTTTAAGTTGAAATCAATTCTTTGTGCTTTAAGCTTGCTTAATCCCTAAGGGAATTTTCTTTAGCCTTTTAATTGTCATTTTTGTTAATAAATTAATGCTACAGCCATTACGGCTGCATAAAACCTCACTTCCTTACATCATTTACTCACTTTTCAAATGGGGAAATTGACTTCTAAACCTAGATTATTGTTCCACTGGTTATTGGCTATCTTTTTTACAGTTTACTTGTTGATTTTTATGGTTGAAACTTGTTGTTGTAGAAATTGTTTGCTATAGACATTAGGATTCCCTAACACTTTTTAGATAACTTCATTTGGAAACCCTAATTTACCGTCAAAGTTCATGCTTAAGTATTGGAAAGTTATCTATTGTTTTAGTACTTCATTGTCTAATAATTATTTGACAATTTTGATGTTTAAATATGCAGTAACTAGTTATTATACTTGTTGATATTTATTTTTTTTACTGCTGCAATATAGGACAACAATTTTTTCTTTCTTGTCCACTTCATTTTTGGGCTTGTATATTTCTATTTTCTCTTGTCTCGGGCAGGTACATTTATCTTCTACAGATACTCAATGCTCTAGAAACTATTTACCATCACCAAGACTCCTTTCCAAGCCATATTCCATTTCTTATATTTACCTAATGGGGAGCCACCTTCCATAACCCCACTTTCCATCTCATTACCCCCTAGGGTCACCCGGGATACCCCCCTTGTGTAGGACGGGATACCCCCCTTGTGTAGGATTTCTTGTTCACTAAAGAAAGAGGAGTACATATCTAAGGTGACAGTGGGTAGGTATTCCCAAAGTTCTCTCCATATTGTGGATTGGGTCGGGCTTTGCGTGACCTACAATTTGTGCGATAACATTTTGGCACCATTGTGGGGGAGGATTTTGATTCCTATTTCATGCCATAAAAAAATCTTGGCAAGCTATCCCAAATCCGTTTTTTAGTTTGTTTGGCGACTCCACCTGAGGGAAGTTCCCTCTCCTCTTTTTCTTTGATGAACTTTCTAGGTTCATCTGGCGAATCCATAACCCAATAACCCACCTTTTGTTTATTACTCTTTCCACCTTCTTAACCATGGAGGTATATGATGAATACCTACTGAAAGCATGGGATGATATCCCGAAATTTGATGGCAATCCATGTTTAGTCGTCACACATGAAGCCAACTTTATCGAATTCCTTCGTTAGTATTGAATAACCCTGGAAGATGTTGTGACGCAATCGTTCTTATTATCCCTAAATGATAAACAAAGAGATTTGGTCAAGCATACTTGCATACTAGAGGACTTAGTCATCTTTATCCGAGAATTTCTCAAGAGTTATGAACCGAAGTCTCAACAATTTGAAGATATTATTTGTGACCTTGAGGATGCTTTTCAGGAAAGGATATTTCTTTTGGATATTATTGAGCATTTAAGGGTTATTCACACTAAATAACATCTCTACATGGAGGAAGACTCCAAGGAAGTACAGGTTTTTAACAAAACATCACCTGTCGAAGATCAAGTCTACAATGACGAGAAGAACGAGAGTTTTCCTTTTTGGAAAAAGCAAACAAAGTGCTATACACTAAGGATCAAGCCCCTTGTGATGAAGAGGTGATGGAGGGGTATGTCCATGAAGAAAAATAATTATTATGAAGTGTCACATGTTGAGAATCCAAATGAGACATCAGTTTTCATTCTCTCACTTGATGAGGATGAAGTTGTTCAACATTGTTTTCCTCCTACCTATTATAGTCCAAAAATGCCACATCTATGCATCAAATACATAATCCCATCCATTTGCATACTTTTCCAAACATATTGTTGAGGTTTCTTCTAAAAAAACATTTTTTGGATAATGTATGTGCTCTGCTACACTAATAGTCTGCATACACACACAAGTTGCATGCTAGTTAGCCCGCGTAGATATGCTTGATGCATGCTAAGTAGCCCGCGTTTACCTCCAAAAATTGCAAAAAATATAAAATTGCACGTATTTTGGTGGAGTTTATGGGCTATGGAGGTTTTCCTAACCATTTTACCCCTTGTATCATGTCCCCAAACCGAATAACCATCTTTTTATCATATAAAAAATAGATCTAGGGGAGTCATTTAGACATATGAACAAGAGAATAAGAAAACTCTACCAAAATCCTTTCCCTCTCATTTCCCAAGTTTTGCATCTTTCTCTAAGTTTTAGCCTCAGTTGTCCCCTCCATCCATTCTCCCTATATAGCCCTTCCTTCTTCCCTTGATGGCACATTGGTTGTGATAATTCTATGTGGGATTGGTGCACTTGGAGCCATGACAGAGGAGCCCGGACTTGGTTCGTAGAGCGATGTTCACAAGAAAAGGTTGTAACATTTCATATTGAATTTGAATAAAAGAGATTATCTTTGTCCCAAAACCTTATGTGTACATGTTCTTTTCGATTTTAATCATTTACATTTATATTTATGCTTTTAATTTATTACTAGAGATTGTATATGTTGTTGTGTTGTATTCTTAACCCCTTGCACGTCATCTTTGGGAGGAGATATGTGATCTAAGAGACAACAACAAGCAGAATATGTCTACATCAATCGTAAGGATTAAAGGTGCACTCATTAACCTTCTCTTCTCTCTTTCTCGTATCACTTAGTCTATATTGTTTTGGGGTAGATTAGAGACAATTCAATATTTTAAGGGAGTTATCATTCGGTCTATTCCTTAGACCCAGTTTAGGGGGAATTTCCCCATAGCAGAATTGGTGACTCCACTGGGGAGTCTCTCTAGGGTCTTAGTGGGGGATCTTGGTTTGATTTTATTTTTATTTTTTTATTA
>ML797619.1:136383-152448 GCA_009831015.1 Picea engelmannii | reverse complement strand
TGAGAGAATTTACTATTTAAAATAATAGAGTTTTAAAGAATTTAACATGATTTATTATCTTTCAAATATATTTTGATATGCACAGTTATGGGTGCTTTTTAGATGTTCACTAAAATGCTTCACTTTCAACCGAATTCATTAAAAAAAAAAAAATCATTTTTGAACTATTTGTTATTGGGATTTGCATTTTGACATTTTGGATCAATTTTTAGAAAACCTTTAAATCATATTTTTGAATTGGTGAAATTGCATTTTTAACATAATGATATTACATCTAAAAACATGCTAGAAAGAACATTTGAAAAAGGGGAAAAATGTCAATAAAACAAGAATTGTAGTTAATGTTTAGCACTTTCCATCGATATGCAATGCATAGTTGTACATGGGTAAAAGGTGCACGTGAAGGTTCTTTTGCGGTGTACCTTTTGTCTTTTTATTAGATTAGGTGTTAAGTTGTAGACCATTTGTAATTGAGTGTACACTAGAATGTGTATTTCCCCTACACTAAGAGATAGGAAAGTGGATAGCACAGTTGGTAAGATGTACAAATACTCTCTCGGTCGAGGGAGAGGTCGCGAGTTCGAGCCTTGTGTCCCTGGGGTCGCAGTTTAGCATCCCATATCATCCACGAAGTGGGGAAGTATCAGGTGAGTTTCCCGCACGGAATTTCCTGTGGAAAAAAAAAAAGCTCTATGCTTTAAAGAGAAAATGTGTTAAACCACAACCTTGGGTATTTGACGCATTGCCTCAAATGCACTAGAAAGTAATCATCCTCTACACTTTCCTCCTAAGACTAATGCACTCTTGGTCCCTAATTCCCCTTATGAGGTCAATGGGTAGTGACCCTTATGGGATCCAATAGACAGCTCCTTTGGTGGGTTTTTTTTCACCATTGATACGTGAAGTTGAGGGGTAGTTCCCTCACAAGGTTCAGGGCAATACCCTAAAACCTCTACAACATTTAGTGCAAAATGCATTATAGATGTTGTTAGCGTCGGAAGTCACTCCTGGATTGCAACAGGGGCAGAGCCCGACGCCCATCAGTTTAATGTCATGTTTTGTTTATAAAGAGATGATCAAATGGAAGTAAAACTCAAAACAATATCGTTTCAGCTCTGAAACTAGGCCACGCATGCATGGGCGAGTGAGGTCTTAGATAAACTCCAAACAGTGAGATATAATGAGGGTGAATAGGGGGAAGACATGTATAAGGAGAGTATGAGGGTCTGTTAGGAATGTCGGGTTTCTAACAGACTGTGAGAGAAAGCATCCAAAGGCAATATCCTCTTACATCCAAATGCAGAAAACCAGAGAATACAATAATGTAATGATAAATCCTTTATCTAAACATAACTACAACAATTCATGTGAATCGGTCGATCATGAACTCTCCGATTAAGATGAAAACATAGACGAATTAGGAAAATTGTTTGTCATAAAACAAGAGATCTCAAATACAGATGCACAACCAAGATTTTAGAATGGTTGTTAAAACTTTATAGTCGAGAGCTTCGCTCTACCATCGATCATTACAAAATGCCAAAAATGCATACATATACTCCCCCCTTCCTTTCGTCCAGTGGAGGCGTCTCAAAACTTTCAAAGGGTGATGTCTTCTCAATCAAATCTATCCTTTGTTCCCATGTAATACGCCTCTTTAATTCAGCATGGCTCACACCAGGGTGGTAGCTGAGCCCTTTGAATGTTGAATTGGCATGTGCAGGTTCCTCTGGCGGCTTGAAGACTCGGCGTAGCTTCCCTGAGGAGAAATGGTACAGGGGACCCTCCCGGGTAGACTTTCGGCTGGGACCTCCATACTCTGCAATAAATAAGCGAGGTGAGGTTTGAGCCACCCTCTCTTTTCTTCATTAATCTCCAGCAGGTACTGAGATTTATCCCACGTCGAATCAGCATCTGGTACATCACTGTGTCTTCCCTCTGTGATTTAGTCCGACGTTTCGGGGCCCAAGTGGCCAAATGACAAACATAAACACCCCTCCCCAGGCCTCCTTCTCGATGACAAGGCGCCAAATCCGTGGGCCCGATTCTGGGCGCTATCAGAAATTCGGGGTTCGGGGTTTCAAAATGCAAGAAATGAGGAGTGCCAGCTTCCCGAAATCCCGATAGCCGATATGTCGACCGGATGCCACCTGTCCCAATTGGATTGGACGGTCCAGATTTGCTCTGGCCCATGGCACTTTCCCTGCTCTTGTCATGATTTTCCCGTCGGGAAATCGGCACTTGCGCTGTTGTGATCCACTGTCCTCACAGATACCCGACTCCCGATATGTCGATGCCACTTGACGTTGACTCCCTGCGAGGGTTGACCTTCCAACACCTGTCCTCCACTACGACCCTTAACCCTGTCGGGATATCACGATTCTCGTTGTCATGTGCACGGGACTTTCAATTCCCCAATCCCCGACTCCTCGGGATCTCCTGACACGTGTCCCTACAGATGGACGGTTCTGATCATGTCGAGAGATCGCAGATCGCGATTCTTACAGGCGAGAGTTTCTTGTCTCCGGGAACTCCGATGCTTCAATATCCCGATGACCTCCCCCGGGGCTCCTCCTTTGCACACTAGGGCTTAAACCTTACGCAACTCCTCGAGATCTAACGATTGACGGGATTTCGTCGATCTTCTCTGGAAGACCCTGACCGTCGATTTCTCCTTCCTGGGTACACCTAATCCCGAGACAAGAAATATCGCTAACAGATGCAAGTCCCATAGTTTTCATGTGCAGTTCAACATCCCTATGTATTAATCTTTTAACATGATACACACATCTACAACACGCTTGATTGTGTGCGCCAAAATATGTTACATTACTTATTTTAAATTTTGAAAATAGAAAATAACTAAATAAGGATTAATTTACCCTTTTTCACATTTCCAAAATTTAATTTTTAGGGGGCACTACTTTTATATAACAGTGTTTGAAAAATACTTTAAAACCAAAATTTAGTTTTTTGGGACCGTGATTGCTTTCTAAATTGGTGAAAAGCAAGGCATAGTTGATATTTATATAATATGATTAAAAAAGCATTTTAAAACCTTTTTTAAAGATATGGGACATAATTACAATATTTTTAACCTATTAAAATGTGTTTTTATAAAACATTTAATATGAAAGGGAATATAGTCGAATCTCGCTAGTGCGATTGGATTTTGAGGGTTTCATTTTATAAGGAGGCCAAGGTTCGAAACTTGTGGTAGTAAGGAGGAGACACCCAAAAAAATACATTCATGTTAAGGGTTGGTGTGGCCTAGGCCGGATGTGATCCCCGGGTGATTTTGACAGCTCAAATGCCCCTGGGTCATGGTTTCTTAAACCACGGGCTAATCACATAGGCAATGAACACACTAGCAAACAAAACAAAAAAATATGAAAAAAAATATAACAGTCAACAAAGTACTCCACAAAATTTAGCAATATCCATTCCATTTTCCTTTTGCAATTGGGGATAAAAATTAGTCGATGAACGTCTTGTCCTTGATTGGTGTTCATCCTATTATTATTATTAGTTAAATACAACTTTTAATGTAATCACCATCTTGAGTAGCATCCGTTCTCAATTTTCATTTTCTCCCCTTCTAAAAGCTTTTACAAGGTGATCATCTCTATCCATTCAATTTTTTATTGATAGGTGGTTATTCAATTATTTGTT
Organism: Picea engelmannii; assembly: GCA_009831015.1. Taxonomy (NCBI): domain Eukaryota; kingdom Viridiplantae; phylum Streptophyta; class Pinopsida; order Pinales; family Pinaceae; genus Picea; species Picea engelmannii. The sequence goes on along the minus strand of ML797619.1, from coordinate 148,776 downwards.
CGCTAGCTTCTTATCAACATCTTATAGTGCATAAGCCTTGAGCAATGTGGGCCATTATGTCATTTTATGTTTTGTAGCCTCGCTTAGCAAGTTTTGATTGGATGGGTATTTTGTATTTTGGCCTTAACTAGTTGTGGCTATTATCATGACCCTTTTTTAATAAAATGCATGTATTATCTTTTTGTGTATTAATAAAAATACGAGGCATTTTATATAAAAGAAAATTGTATTAGAGTAAAAAACTTAGATAACACAATACAACATGGATGAAATAATGAGATTTCATATGTCCATATGTCAAAGTTTGTTCATAATATCATGGTATTCCTTTTGGGAGAGTAATAATAAGAGAACTTGTTCTATAGAATAATAGAGTTTTATAGAATTTAACATGAAATAATATCTCTCAAAGTTATATTCGTACATACAATTATTGGTATTCGATGCATTGCCTTACATGTACTAGGAAATACATATTCCCCACACTTAACTCCTCCAACCAAGCTATCATTGGTTCCTAATTCTTCTTATGGGTTCAAGGGACAACTCCCTAGGAATCCTCCCATCATAAGTGATGGGTGGAGTTGAGGGAAGCTCCCTCACATGGTTCAAGGAAACACCCAAAAACCTCTACATCATTTGGTGTAGATAACACTATCCAGACCAAGTCCCAAAGTTAAGCACCATGTGCACCCACTACAACATTCTTTATCCAATAGGGTATGCAAACCTACGACACCCTTTGTTGTGTGCACCAACAACTCTAGGCATGGCCATGAACAGTGATAGAACCTAATTGCCTTCAGTAATTGAGTAATTGAATATATTCCTATATATATTATTCTTGTAATTGAATGCATCCTTGTATAAATAATGTATGATATAAATCATAACATATATCAAGCTAGCAAATAATTAGTAATTTTTTTTCTTTCTCTTGTTCTTTATCACATAACATTGTGCATAACTTTTATACAATTATAAAAGCATGATTATGTTCAAATTGATCTTGTACACATTGTATTCATTCATTAAATCTAATTATAAAAGCATGTTTATGTTCAAATTGATCTGGTACACATTGTATTCATTCATTGAATCTATTTTTCGAGAAGCACTCATAACTTAATCAACTTAATTTATTTAACTTATCCCTTTGAAATGGAATCGTTTTTGTTATAATCTTAAGCACAATATTCTTCTAGGTGTAAAGACCAAAGATTATTCAAATCAACCTTAACTATTTATCAATATATTTGATATTTAATTTATAATTTTATATCATTTAAAATTTAGAATATTATTTTCAATATAAAAATTAAACCTAGTGATGAATTTTTCCTCCGACATAAACAAATAAGTTTGTATTAGATTGATTGATTGTGGTCGTACAATAAACTATGTAATACAAAATTGTTTGAGTTTTTACCCTAGACCTCCCACAAAAATGAAGATTGTTTCCTTCTTACTACTTCTGCCCAACTTATTCTAAAATTGTTATTCCCTATATGGCAAGTATATTGCCTAAAAAACCGTTGTAAAATAAATACAACTCAACAAAACATAAAAGACTAAGATCATGAAATTATAATAGCATGCCCCTTGGGGCAGTTTCTACCAACTTTTGTTCATTTCTATTCATTGTTGTGCTCACTTCCTCGATCTTGACTGCCTTTCCTGAGGGTGGGTTGCTTCTTTAGCGTCTTCCTTGACTTCTTCAAAGACTGCAAGGGTGAGTCCAATGACCATGCCAACTAAGGGTGGAGAAGCATCTTCCTCAATAGAAATATACCCAAATATGCCAAGACCTTGTCGACCTTAGTGCCAATAGATCACAGAGATTCCTCCAATTCAAAATGTTTTTGTTGGTGTGAGTGAATAACGACCTTGACTTCTTTCATGTCTTCATTCTTCTCGATGCTTTATCGACAAATTATCCTACCAATAATCTTCCCAACACTATCATTTCATAATTATAATCCTTACAACTTCCTTGGTTTCTTCCATTTCCCTATCACATCTCTTGAGCCCTCTTGTAATTTGGAGTAGGTTGCAGGATGCACAACAACTATGAATGCAATGGTAGTGTGCCATTATATTATAGGATATATGAATAAGGGAGAAGAAGAGGATCCTTGGATCATCAATTTCCTCCGGCGTAAATAACAAAAAGGATCAACTCCTGACTAAAATGACAGTCTCACTTCCAATAAGTAGAGCACACATGCATATAAATGCATCATATATCGATCCTTTATGATATCAAACACAAACATGTTAATCGATATGGGGTGTGTAATATTTTTTTCCCTTGTCCTTTCATCTCACATGCACTTCCACTTATAAGTAATTTGATGCCTTGAACTTTGGATGGTGATGTTCATGAGATTAGCTTGTAGATTCTTCCCTCGTCTCCCTTGTCTAAGGTGCCTTCATTCCTACAAGTGCTAATGTTGGCTTGAATATCCACTTTTTTTTTTTTGATCATCACGTCTGTTAAAACTCTATGCTCACAAAGTCTTTGGCTATGTCCAAGGATCTTTGAACAACTTTGGTTAGTCTTGTGTTCATTGGAATAATATGGGTCGAGAGGGCTTTAATAATGATGGAAGAGTCCTCCACTACCATTGTAAACGTTATGCTTCTATCTTTTAACATATAAATATATTGATATATTGCAACGCTTTTGCTTCATTGTTAGTGGGGATTCCAAAACTTTAAGTGATCTTTACTTTATTTTGTCCCTCAAAATCATAAATGATCCCCTCATATATCATCCCTAATTAAATTTAATGAAAAAATACAATATAATTTTCATTATAAATATTTCAAATTTAATAACTAATTAATTTTGTTTAATTAAATAAATAAAAATATATTTAGAAAAAATAAAACCCAAATCTAATACTTTTATAAATATTGCTAATTGAAATTATAAATATTGTTAATTGAGATTTGATAAAATATTTTAAAAGGAAATATAAAAGCTAAAGGAGTTGTTTCTTTTGATAAACATTTTAATTAAAGGGGAAAATAGAAGTGAAGGAGGTATTAATTATCCTAGTTTTGTTATTTTAAGTGTGTGCATTGAGGGAGAACGATGGAGGGAGGCGACGACGAACCAGGGGGAGATTTTTTCAAAATTCTTTGTGGGATTTAACCAATGGAAGCCATGGTAGAAGGCCTGAAACCTTCATTTCGACTAGTCTAGGATTTGGATGGCTTCGGTAGTTATACTCCTCCTTCTCTATTTCCTTACTGGCTAGGTTTTTAGTTTTTTAGATTCACGGAGGTTTATTTGGCACAGGGTACTGCTAGTATTAGAGGCTCTTTGGTGGGTGGTGGTATTTATTATAGTCATAAAGTTTTCTTTGTCGTTTACTTCCTTTCTATTCTTGGTAACTGTATCATTTCTTCCCGGAACAAAGAGCTCTCCTTCTTGTTTCGTTGAGGTTTGGATAGTGTATCACAGGTGGAATGATCCCTTATTTTATAGTCAATGTTATACTTATTATCACTTTACCTTGGACTTTGGAGTGATTGTAGCCCTAGATTTGCGCGTTTTGTTTTTAGTGTTTTCTAAGTGGAGGCTTGATGGCCCTTAATCGGTTGGAAAACATTAATGCGAAGGTTAACATATTAAAGAACGAGTCAGTAGAAGGACTCTAGCAGGAGGATGAATTTAATACAACCCATTTTTCTACGGGGCTGCATACGGGTATACAGTCCTTTGGTTTTCATTCTAGTGTTGTGTCGTCTAATTCACAAGTAAAACACCTGAGCGGTGAATATGGTTTAGCACCCTCCTTAGACACTTTCTTACCTGCCTTGTCGGAGTCTTCATAGGGAGTTGTTCAGGGAACAGTTCTCAGAAAGACGATAGAGGGATTGATACTACGATTTCTTGAAATAAGTTTCTTGGTCCTACTATTGCTCGAAAGAGCCGTAGACAGTGGGATGCAAATAAGGTTGTCAAAAGGATGGTATTAGGCTCGAAAATCAGTCTTGAGGACACTTGTAGGATGGCGCTCTGTGGCTTAGTGGGGAGATTTGCATATGGAAACTTATGTGAGGAAAAATTAATTGTCTAGATGGAGCATGTTTGGTCACCAGTCTTAGGATATGTACCAGAGGTATTTTATTTAACAAAAGGTTGGATGGGGTTCTTATGTAACTGCCCAAAATATGTAGTTATACTTCTTAGAATGAACTGGGTAAATGGAGCAAGCAACGTCATGTTAAAGAGGTGGTGGATTGCATTCAACCCGGATACAGAATATTTCTCGTTAAGACATATCTGGGTACTTCTCTCGGGACTACCCTTGTATTTATGGAATGAAGGGGCGCTGGCGGCCATTGGAGAGTCCCTTGGTAAGTTCATTATGATTGACAAAGTTAATCTCTCGGCGGCAACAAGAAAGGTTGGTAGGGTCCTGGTTGAAATGGATGTTCACCTAGGCTTGCCGGAGACAATAGATATTGAGTGGAAAGGAAAATGCTTCCTACAGAGAATTGACTACCTTGGTATTTCATGCAGATGCAGTTATTGTAGAAGTACTTCACATTTGTAGCATGATTGTAAAGGTTTTGGTGATGGCAATTATGCATAGGAAGGTTCTGATCTTTTCTACAGTACACCTGATTCCTCAATGGAAACTGGGTTCTATGGTTTTGAAGATGTCAAACAGGATCGGGACGATCCCAGCCACTTGGAGAGCTCTGCCTCAGTAACTGGTAAGCTACAATCACACTACCCATTTTTTTATATTTCTTTGTCTGTGTGGGAATGAGAAGTAATAAACTCTTTTGATTGGCTCAAGAGTGTTACTACAAAATCTTACTCGCCACCATTAGCTGAAACTGGGGGTTCTGTTGATACTAGTCAATCTTCCGGATGTCAAGAGCCCTTACATATCTCATCGACTGTCCTCTCGAGAATGGAGCCAGTGGCTATCACTGATAGTTAGGATTTGTCCTGTGTCAAGAATCCCAATCGAAGTCCTTCCCTGGAACCTTCCATTCCTTCTATGTCCACCTGTATCCTGGGGACAAGTCAACAGATGACAGGTCATTCTACCTCTCCACCTGGCTATAGAGAACTGGAAGATGAAGAGTCCTCACTCTCTGTTGTACTTGATTCATTGATCCATTTCATCCGAGGTAATGATGCAAATGTACAATTACCAGTATCTTGGTAAATTGGTCATTGACCCTGTGGCCGAAAAAGGGGAGGCTAGCGGCTCACGGTCCACTGTAGTAGAGGCCGAAAAAGAATTTGCTTGGTCTAGGGGACTTGGAATTGAACATTCATCGGTAAAGACCAGAAGTACACGGAAAAATATGCACTTGAGTGCTCTCTTGATACAACTTCACACACTCCCACCGAAGGTGGGGCCCTTAGAGCGTTGAAGGCCCTTGCAAGGTCTAAGTAATGTTACGACTCTCACTCAATTTAAGGGGGACTGGAGGCACCCTAAAATTATACTCGGTTCAAAGTGTATTGGAAAAAACTTGACCTAACAGTGTTTGCTTTCAGGAGACTCTGGTTCACTCTGAAAAAACTCGTCATTTCTTTCATACCCTTCGGCCAACGTGGTTAAGTTGTGTGGTGAATTCTGTTTCCACATCTTGTAGTTTAATGGTTTCTTGGGATCCAAATTACTTTGATCTGGTTCCTTTTCTTACGTGTAGTGGGATTTTATTGAAAGGATTTTGTTTAGAAATCAAGAGACATATTACTCTTCTAAATGTCTATGGGCCATGTGTGGAGCGCAAAATCTTCTGGGAACGGCTAGAAAATTCAGGCTTGTTGACTCTTAAAAAATTTATTCTAGCAGGGGATCTTAATTTGACATTATCATCAGGCGAAATCTGGGGCGGTGCGTCCTCTTTGGGGTCACTGGCAAGTTATTTCAATACTTATTTTCATAAAAATAAGCTCATTGACATAATTTTGGGGAAAGTTGTGCCTACTTGGCGAAATGGATAGGCAGGAGCATATTTTATTGCTAAGAGACTAGACATAACTTTCCTATCCGAAGATTTAACAGATACAGTTGGAATCTATACAGCATGGGTGGAATACCCCTTCATCTCTGACCATGCTCCAGTATTGCTTCAGTTGGATTTACCTCCTCTCTTCAAGGCTTTTCCGTTCAAATTCAACCCTCTGTGGATTAAAGAACAAGGCTTTATATTGATGGTACAGAAAATGTGGAATGATCCAAAATATCTCAATGAGACTGGAAAATAGAAAAGGCTTGTATGGAAATTAAAAGATCTAAAAGCTATCACGAAAGTTTGGCAAAAGGACCGAAAGATTTGTAAAAATTCTAGACTTTATTGCCTAGAGAAAGAGATTTCCTTTAGGTTACAAAACTTGGTAGAGGGTACCAATAATACTTTTGTTGATATTTCATTAAAGGAGTTGGAACAAGAAAGAAATACTATACTTAATGAAATCGAGGAGCAGTGGCACCAGCAAAGCCGTGCTATTTGGATCCACAGTGGAGACCTAAATACTGAATTTTTTCATAAATTCGCGAGCTTCAGAAGAAACAGTAAGTATTTTTGGGAGATACAAGATGAAGTGGGACATTTACATTGTGGACAGGAAAATATTTAAAAAATTGCATTAAAACACTTCAAAGATTTTTACAAAGAATAGTTGGTACCTTCTACCAATGATAGAGTCAGGGTGGTTGCATTGTTTTCTAATGTTGAATGACAAAGATGCCGAGGCATTATACAAACCTGTTGATAAGGAGGAATTAAAGAAGGTATTAACAAATTTCAAAGTGGATAAGAGTCTCGGATGGTTGGACAATTGAGTTTTTTAAGCATCTCTTTGATATCGTAGGGGAGGATCTCCTCGAAATGGTTGAAGAGTCTAGATTAAAAGGATTTATCCTAGGGGATTTAAACTCGACTTTTATTACTTTGATCCCCAAAGTAAACAAGCCTCATCATTTTGGAGATTACAGACCGATCTCTCTGTGTAATCTTAGTTATAAAATTATTTCCAAGATTATAGCCGATCGGATTAAACTGATTCTGTCTAGATCACTTTCGGAGGAGAAGTTGGGTTTTCTCCGGGGGAGACAAATACAGGATGCCATCGGTACAGTTCATGAGTGCATTTATGACATAAAAAAGAAGAAAACAAAGTCTTTGGTATTAAAATTGGATTTACATAAAGCTTATGACTGCATTAACTGGGACTTGTTGCGTATGCTTCTTCTCCAAATCAGTATGTGCCTAAACATGAAAAAATGGATAATGAGTTGTGTGGTTTCCACTTATTTCTCAGTTCTGATTAATGGAGAGGCCACTGAGTTCTTTAAAAGTGGCAGGGGATTAAGGCAAGGATGCCCCTTATCTCCTCTACTCTTCATCTTAGTTATGGAAGGACTGAGCTTCATATTGAAAGACAGTCAAAGAGAGGGTAAGTTGATTGGTATTAAAGTGTCCAGGACAATAAAAATTCTACATATTTTATTTCTTGATGATGTGATCATAATGACAAATGCTACAATGCAGGAGTGGTGGGAGATTGATAAGGTGTTAAAAATTTTATGTTTGACCTCAGGCTTAAATATTAATGAAACAAATTCTACATTCCATCAAGTTGGACTGACGAATCGGGATCTAATGCCTTTCAAAGCTATTTTTCCTTTTATATTCTTGGAACTGGATTCAGATTTTAAATACTTTGGTTTTTTCTTAAGACAGGAGTACAGCATATCGAAGATTGGGGCTGGTTAATAAAAAAGATGGAAAAAAGGATTAACAATTGGTGTTATAGATGGTTGTCCTTAGGAGGACGTTTCACCCTTTTGAAAGTTGTGCTAGCAAGTCAACCTATATACTGGATGTCTCTCGTTGTTGTCCCATGTTCTATCTTGAATACTCTGAGGAAACTGATGTACAATTTCCTTTGGAAAAGAAAATGTGCTTCACACCAAATGCATTTGTGTAATTGGGAGAATATTACTCTTCCAAAGTTATACATGGGCTGGGGAATTTGCAACATCTCTGATTTTAATAAATCATTGGCCACAAACACCCTTTGGAGGGTTCTAATGGGAGAGGAAATTTGGAACAGGGTTGTACTCGACAAGTATCTTCATCATTCGACAGTGATAAATTGGCTTAGATCCCAATCCTTCCAGCATAATGGGGCATCTAGAATTTGGAGCGGATTGTTAAAAACCATTTACTTAATCACGCATGGGTTAAGTTGGAACCTAGGGACAGGTCATCTTATCGCTCTGGGTAAGGACTGGATCCCGGGGATGGGAAATAACTCTTTCCTCTCTAATAATCTTATGTCTGCTTTAAAACAAAGAAACATCAATACTCTTGCACAGGCTAGAAAATTTTCAGATGATTAGTTATTATCCTCCTACTGGCTATGTAGCAGTGATTTGGGATTCATGGGAGAACTTGCAAAGGAATGGGATCAGTTCAGGTGGGTGCTTATTGATTCTGGAGCTCTTATCCATGATACTGAAGACAAATTAATGTGGATAGGAGGAGATAATTCTAGAGCTCCTTCTGTTAAAATTTTCTATTGGAGCATAATTTCATCAAAAAGAATGTTGAAAGTGGATACTTGGAGACAATCCATCTGGAAGTGGAAAGTCCAATTAAATATTAAATTGTTCATCTGGTTGGCTATGGAAGGAAAAATACTAACTTGGGACTCTTTGTAGAAAAGGGGATGGGAAGGACCAAGGCGTTGTCCACTTTGTAAACTCGATTCTGAAACTATCATTCATCTCTTCAAACATTGTCCATTTGCCACTTCAGTTTGGAATATATTAACCAAAGAATTAAACTTAAAAAGGTGTTGGTTTGGGAGCACCCTATCGGAATGCATCAAAAACTGGTTTGAGGAAAAGACAGTCCCTACTCAGATAGAAACACTTATTAGTTGGTTCATTTGGAATGAGCGAAACAAAGAAATTTTTTAAGAGTCCAACCCTTCAATTCAGGCAGTGATTTATATGACAATGGCATTACAAAATAGAACCAATACTCAACCGAAGGACATACTTCCAAGAGATATTTTGATCATTCATAAAAAGGATTTTTCATTTGCATGGTTCGATGGTGTAACACAAAGAGATGGCAGCTTGTGTGGTGCAGGTGGTGTAATAAAAACTATGGATGCTAAAGTCATAAGATGGACCTTCAATTGCGGCAGAGGAACCAATACAAGAGAGGAACTCTTGGGAGTATGGGCCACCCTCATGCTAGAAAATCACTTGTATTTACCCCGCATCCATGTGTTGGGAGACTCCAAAGTAGTTATTGATTGGCTATTAAATGAAGGAAGACTTCAGGTGTGCTCCATGGAAGGATGGAAAGCTATAATAAAATCCCTTTCAAAGAATTTTCAATTTATTAGCTTCCAACACATTTTCAAAAGTTTTAATACTGAGGCAGACAGGCTTTCAAAGCAGGCCTTTGAAGATTCAGAGGGCACTTTATCCTATCATCACTGGTCTAATGGAGGAGAAGGTCCTAGGAGACAGATTAGAATCCATTAGACTTTTTTGTGTGGTGCTATTTTTTGATCGGCATTTTAGATTTTATATGTTTTGTAATATGGGAGATATAGTTTTTATATGGTGATGTCTAGCTTGAGATATCAGTTTTTGACTAGAACTTATCTGAGACTATTAGTTTCTTCATATTTTTTCTATTGTAAGCATGGTTTAGAATCCGTCAGTATGTTTTGTAATGGATCCTCGAATATGAGAAGGAAGATGTAAAAAAATTATATGTCTAATATAATTGAGCCAATTTTCTCTTAGAAAAAAGAAGGAGGTATTAATAAATCAATTGAAAGGAGAATAACAAAGTGAAGGTAAATAGGGGTGGCAGGTGCGGGGGGAGTCATCTATGATTCCGAGGGGAAAAAATAATCAATTACGCCTAGGGTCTGGGGAAGACAACAAATAACAAGGCATTGTTTCTCGCAACCTATATGGGGCTCAAGTTAGCCTATGAACTGAATATCCAAACGCTTACAGTGTTGGGGGATTCTCAAATCATCATCAAGGAACTTCGAGGTACTTCCAGATCGAAAAAAGTACCGCTCCAAAACATATCCTCAGTTATTAATTCACTCAAAAAAAAGTTCACATGCTTGAGCTTCTTCCATGTTCTACGAAAACAAAATGCGGAAGCAGATGCAATGGCGAAATTTGCTAAAACTCTGGAACAGAGCCGCCTCCTCACCAATCAAATCTCTTCTAATGTTTGGTTACCATAGACCCACTCACCCCTTTGTCCCCCCCTCATCTTCAAGAATAAGGCTCATTCTCACCCCCCCCCCTTTCCCTCGGCCTATCTTTTCGAGACTCCCTCTTCCCTCTCCCTTGCTCTGTCCTCTCCCTCCTCACGCACGCGACGTTCAGAACATGTGCCTCAACCTCGCCCCCCCATGCCCTGCCCCCTCATCACCATCCCATCCCCTTCCCTTCACGTGAGCCAACTACTTAAATTGGTTTTGCACTTCAGACTCTGGACGACCCTCTTCATTCACCCTGTGTCAGTCGGACTCTCGCACAGGCTGAACCACCTCTCTTGCTTGTAGGAAATGATGATCCCTCCTGCTTATAGCATCCTGTTGGATCCCCTCTTCAGCCATGTTCTCCTGCCTCGAATTTCCATCAAGCCCTGCTGCCCCTGTGGCCTAGACCTCCTCGCCCTCTTCTCCTCCCTTGACAGCCCTCCGCTCTTGCTCATTGCCCTCCTTGCCCGCAGTCCCACCATGCGTCAAAGATCTAGGGACTCCTGCCTTTGCCTAGCCTACACCCTAGATGATATGCGGGATCAATATCAAGGTCTGCAAAATGAGTGCAGATGCAAGGAGGATCGCTCGGACTCCAGACACAGGGAATTGCAACAAGAAAATCGCGCAACTTGGGATAGTATGGCCGAGGTCGAAATTCAAATGCAAAGAATGGATCTCAGAAACAACCAGGAACTAGCAGTTGTGCTCAGGGGAATTAATCGCAACATGAGGCAGATCGGAGAGCTCAATCAATGCCCAAGCAATCCCCAGCAATAAGAACGCTCAGCAAGCACGGACGAGTCTTGGATCCCTTCCTCCATTCTCTCGAATAGCATCGACCAGCAAGTCCCAATGGCTCCTGGACATTCCGATCATGCCTTGGAAGGAGAAAATCAAGTTCAACAACAAGGGGAAGCAGCCCAAAAAGAGGGGACCAGTGCCCTTCCCACCCTTAGTATAGGTTCTCCATGAATAATAAATTTCAGTTTTTGCTAAATAGTTTCATAGCCATTTTTACATGGCAAGTTTGTAGTGCATATAGCACAATGGACTCTCTTCTTTCTGGCATAAAAAAGCATGTCTGCAATTACAACATTAGCAGAAGGACAAGATCGCAACCTGCTCTTTTTTGTAATCTGGGCAATTTTTGATAATATACAAAATATTCGTTTCTGTTAAAAAAAACAAAGTGAAGGTAAATATTAAGTGGTTATCTATATATATATATTAATTGAAATTATGAATATTGTTAATTAAGATTTGATAAAATATTTTAAAAGGAAATATAAAATCCATCCACCCACGTTTTATGATCTATTAAACCTATGTGAAATGACCTAGCCTCCCCGCTCCCCTCCGCCCATTGTTTATCCCTGATTGCTCCCGCTTTGATCCCTGTATTTCTCTTGTATTTTCCGAGGTTGTTTTAATATATAGGGATAGGGCCTCTGCCGGATCTAAGATCTTTATTTAGGCCATCGAAGCGCCATCCATCATCCATATATAGTTGAGTTGAGGGATGCTTCCGGACTACCTTCTGCCCAATTATGATATAGGGGGAGAAGCGGTTCAACGAGTTAGCTACTTTAGGTAGTACCAACCCTGCTCCGCCCCATTATGAAAGGTACAAATTAGAAGATATAAATACAAAGACGAGAGAAAAATAGACTAAGGTACAGATCCGTGCAGCTGTTTGAAATGAAAGGAGAAAGTCTCCACTGTAAGGTTCTGCCCGGCCCCTCCTTACTTATAGGTTCTGGGCCCAGATGCCGGGTGTGGGCCAAAGGTCTTGATTCGGTGTGTTCGCCTAGAGGAAATCTAGTGTTTCTTAAATGGCGAATCAACATTTAACTATAGAATTCGGCCATTATTGACCAAACGGCGAAAACCAAGGGTGGCCGTACTAATGTCATGCAACCCCCCGCCCACCTCACCAGGTGTCATTGTTAGATTTAGGGTGAAATTGCAGAATATTAGTCTCTTTTAATTTTTCCAATAATTAAGACAAATTAGATCTGTAAATCAAAGATAGACCACATGTAAAGCAGACTGCAGCAACTTAATAGAGGAGTTCTGATCACATATGC
>ML797619.1:121121-132291 GCA_009831015.1 Picea engelmannii | reverse complement strand
TACATAAAACATTATACACACCAAATCCTTTAGTTTACATACACATTTCAATATAATGTGTACTTTACCCTTAACATGATAAACACATCTACAATACCCACATTATATTGAAATAGTCGAGAAGATTGCAATGGAAAACACATTGATGAGGACGCTATGCAGAGATATATATATATCAATACACATCAAACCCTTTACTCCTCGTTTTTGCTGATGTCTGAACACGCGTTTTCGTAGTGGCCGATCATCAAGCGCGCCAAGTCTAGTTGGGGTAAAAGGAAATATACCTACTCCTACGAGCTTTCAATGTACAATTATTGAAGCGCGCCAAGCCCATATATGGTCAGTACTCCTACGAGCTTTCAATGTAGAATTATTGAAGCGCGCCAAGCGGATATGTGGTCAAAAAGAAATGTACATACTCCTACGAACTTTCAGTGCACATATGCAAGCGATCGATAACGACGTGGAAGGGACCACACTTAAGAGCAGTGAAGGACAAGACGCTGTCCAGTTAAAAGCTGTCACCCACCGGAAAAGATTAAATGAGTGGACACCACTAACATTTGTGAGTACTTTCTCCGTTTTTAATATGCCATTCATACTCCAAATCCACAAAACAATATATATTTTGGTTTTAAAATGTGCATTTTTTAAGAAAATATAAAAAATTTAGCAACGCCTATTAATTCATCAATCAATTATGGACCAAAACACTAAATTTTGGATTAATTAAAAAACCACCATTGGTGAAGTTCCCCTCCTCAATCATCATACTACAGGTTTGAAGGTATCAAGGGCTCTTAACGATAAGGTAAAGTGGACCAAAACATTAAATTTTGGATTAATTAAAAAAAAATTAACTAGCATATCTCGGTTCACAAAAAGATATCTTATCAAAGATATCACCAACTAGAAAGTCCCAAAAAAAACCCTTATGGGAACATCATTGACATACAATAGCTATGACAAAACAAAAACTCTCCGGTGTTCCATCTCTATGGGTATCAAATATATTATCACTTGGAAACAAAATATCCCATATATGCTTGGACAATTTTCTTTCCTTTGCCTGAGAGCAAGAAGTTCTACCAACAAAAACATCCAACCGAATTTTCAGCAAAAACAATCAACAAGTAAATATACCATAACAACATAAAATGTACCAAGGATATCCCCCTAAAAGAGGTTTAAAAACTGTAGTGGTCCCTCATGTTCTCCTTCACACATGTAATAATATATTTTGCATGGAGCTTGTTGAAGAGCACGTTTCGACAGACTATTCGCAACAGTGTTACCTTCCCTGTAAACATGATCATAGGTGATCTTACGAAAGTGCTTTGTCATCTCCTTGATGCGATCCTTCCATCATTCCAGAGCCACTACTTGAAGGTGTCCCTTACCTTTCAGTCGGTCGATTATAATTTTTGAATCTCCCCTGATATGTATCTCCAAGATTGATAAACGAGAGGCCAAGAGGAGAAGTGCCCATGCCCCAAGGAGCTTGGCTTGTGTATTAGTGCCAGGCCCACCATTACAAAACCATTTATAGCATCTATGTGTCCTTGTTCTTATAAATCCTCCAACTCCACAGTTGTCGCTTGAAGCTTTAGCAACACCATCAAACCATCCCCCCACTCCATACTCTGCATCTGTAGTTGATAAGTTTCGTGGAGCCACATGTTTAAATATTTTTTTACTGCTCTCCAATGTGATAAATGAGAGATATGCCACCTTCTAAAGATTTGGGATATGTCCCTCGAAAATCACCAAATTTCTCTCCTTCCATACAAACCAACAAATGATCGTTGGCAGACTGGGGTATAATAAATATTGTAGTTTCCAGGCCTTGAAACATTCAACAATGGTGTTACCAGCCTTTCTGCCGGGAAGTTTAATAAAAGCAGTAACCTTTTCCTAGACTTTCAAAACAAAAGTGCACTCCACAAACAGATGGAAGACTGTTTCTTAATTATTATTACATAAAGAGCAAGTACTCGAGCCATAGAAACCTCGACGCTAGAGCCGATCCCAGGTGAGAATCTTATTCTCAACCAGCAACCAGGTGAATAAACGAATTTTTAGTGGGCAAGTCCAAGTCCACAAAGCTTTCCTCCAACCTCCAATCACAAAACCCCATTTCTTTTTTTCCAAAGCCTCGTATGCATTTTTGACAGTTAATACCCCAGATTCATTGCCCCCCATCCATATGAGTTGGTCTGGCTTTTCTGTAAGTTGGATACCATTTATTATAAGAGCACAAAGGAATGTATTCCATTCCAAGGTGAGATCACCAACTAATCCCAAATCTTCACTAGTGAGCCAATTTGTACCAGCCCCCCCCCCCACTCGATCTTCACCAAGAGCCTGAAATAAATAATAAATTCCTTCCTGGTTGATAGCTATGATTAGATTCCCTGTCAGGATCGCCCCTTCTCCCATCCCTAGAATATGATCGTAGCCCAACAAAATCTTGTGGCCCGACCCTAGCCTCCATGCGATCCACTATAATATGATGTGCAATGCCTTTAAAAGGTACTTCCAGGTCTACGATCCTTGGACATCTGTTACAATAACCATGCATAGCCATCTTTCCACTGTTACATATGGAAAATATTTGTCTTTCAATATGTGGTGCCATAGTCCATCATGTACCAGAGCCCTCCATAGTGTATTGGCCACCATCGCCCTACTAAAACTTCCCAAGTCACGCAGACCCCAGCCCCCGAACTTCTTTGGTCGTGCTAATTGTTGCCATGCACAGAGATGTATCTTTTTTTTCTTATTGCATCCCGACCAAAGAAAATCATATATAAGTTGTCTGATATTCTGAAGAGTCAATGAAGGAATATTTGCAAGTGCCAACCAATAAACAGGTTGGCTTTCTAAAACTGCCTTAATAAGTACACAACGGCCCCCCATGGAAAGCCGCCAGTTGCACCAGTGACTGATCCGAGCTTCATATTTGTCAATCAACCATATCCAATCCTTCGTTTTGTATCTATCAATCTTCAAAAAGTAACCAAGATATATGAAGCCACTAGATAGATCAACAAATTTATAGGGGAAAGTAACCTGTAGAGACTCCAGATCCTGTTGCTTCACTCCATAATGCATAAAGGTAGTTTTCTGTTCATTTATTATTAGACCAGATGCTTTGCAAAAAACATCTAAGATTCTTTTTATTTCCTGCCATTTTGCAATAGAAGATTTAGATAAAATAAGGATGTCATCAACAAACAAAAGGTGGATAATCTTATATAGCCTAGAAACTATTATGCCAATGAGAAAACCTTCTTCTTTACTTATTTTTAAGGCCAAACTTAAACCTTACATGATAAGAATAAATAACAAGCGAGATAGAGGGAAGCCCTGGCACAAACCTCTTTCACTGTTGAAAAACCCTGTGGGTTCTCCATTTATCAAGATAACATATGTAGCTGATGTAATACATCCCATAATCCAATTTGTCATTGGCAAGCCGAAACCGCATTGTATTAAGACCAATCTTAGAAAGTCCCAACTAACACAATCATATGTTTTTTTCAAATCGAATATTAGGGTCATTGCTTGTAACTTTTTCACTTTGATGTTGTGGAGGCATTCCTACGCCATCCCTATAGCATCGATAATCTGTTTTCCTTTCAAAAAATCGAATTGCTCCTTGGATAAAACACGAGACAATATCGGTCTAACACGTCTAGCAATAATTTTAGTGAATATCTTGTAGCAAAGATTACATAGGGCTATCGGGCGGAACTCCTCATAAGTTGCAGGGCCATTTACCTTTGGAATGAGTGCTATAAAAGTTGAGTTGATAGCTCTATTTACCACACCTGTCTTGCGAGACTCCTCGACTGCTTCCAGCAAATCATTTGCAATCAAATCGTAGAAGTGCAAGTAAAATTCCATACTCCACCCATCAGGCCCAGGGATTTTATCCTTGGCAAAACCCTTTAAAACATCCAAGATCTCCTCCTTTGTAACTGGTTTTTCAAGCTAGTTAACTTCCTCCTCACTGACCATCCTTGTAAACAAGATGGTCGAGGCTACCTTTTCCACCATCGTATTAGTTCTAGGCTCTTGATAGAAAGTGTTAAAATAGCATTGTGATTCAGTCTTTAGTGCATCCTGACCATAATGTACCTGTCCCATTCCATCTTTGATCTCCCAAAGGTGTTTCTTATTCCTCCTGTAACTAGAGAAAAGATGAAAAAAAATTGTATTCCTGTCTCCACATTTAATCCAGATTGCTCTACTTTTTAACCTCCACATTTCTTCCTCATCCAACAGTATCTTGTTTCTCTCCGCTTCAAGTTCTTTCAATCAGGTTCTAAGATCATGGTCAAGATCAGAGTGCAAGTATTGTTCTGTTAGGTGTGCAATCTCTTCTTCTAAAATAATAAAAAGGGCCAACTCCTTTTTCTTTTTTACAATCAACCACTTCTTCATCTCTACCTTTAAACCCGTGAGTTTGCAAGACAATCTACATTTTTCTCCCTCCCCTTCAAACATCTGTTGTGAGCCCCAATAGTTTCGAACCAAATCACATAAGGAATCTTCATGTAGAAATGTTGGATTGAATTTATAAGGGTATGCAACATGATTGTAACCATAATCCAGTTGAAGAACAATTGGCGCCTGATCTGAAATAAAGGGTAGTTGCACCCATGATCTGTATCTTGCAGCATCAATTAGAAGATCTTCAGACACATAGGCTCTATCTAGTCTCTTATGAATTTCCTCCCTTCCTTTCCTGCCATTTCGCCAGGTAGGAAAAGTCACTGCAAGTTTGATATCCACCAATTTGTTCGTAGACAAAAGATTTTTGAAAAAAACCACCAACGAATCGGGCAATGCTACCTCTCCCCACACTTCTTCAATACTATCAGTGAAATTTAAATCACCCACTTGGATAAGATTGTTAAGTGCCAACAACCCCTTTGCTTCCACTTGTTCCCAAAAATGCCTGCGTCCCGTGCATGGCCCATAATAATTTATAAAACTTAAATTCCTTTTATCCGGAAGATGGATACCTGTCAAAAGAATTTCACCAAGGCTTAGAAAAGGCTACAAATCGAAAATATTTGGACTCCAAGACACTAACAGGCCTCCATATGTCCCAACTGAGCTAACAATAGTAGTCATCCAATCAGGGAGAATCGAGCACATAAACTTTCTGGCTTTCACCGCAGAGACCAAAGTTTCTTTGAAAAAAATAATGTCTGGTTTATTATTTGAAAAAAGTCTTCGAATGGTGGGAATTTTTAGGAGGCCACCAACCCCTCTTATATTCAAAGAGATAAGGATCATATCTCAGCCCTTGCGAGGGCTTTAACGCCTCTAAGCGCCCCCAATTCATGATTAATACCAATGTGTTGTGACTCCACGGCAGGTCCAGTTTCTAACTTCTTGCGAGCTTTCAATGTGGTCACTACTCCTACGAGCTTTCAATGTAGAATTATTGAAGCGCACCAAGCGGATATGTGGTCAAAAAGAAATGTACATACTCCTACGAACTTTCAGTGCACATATGCAAGCGATCGATAACGACGTGGAAGGGACCACACTTAAGAGCAGTGAAGGACAAGACGTTGTCCAGTTAAAAGCTGTCACCCACCGGAAAATATTAAATGAGTGGACACCACTAACCTTTGTGAGTACTTTCTCCGTTTTTAATATGCCATTCATACTCCATATCCACAAAAACAATATATATTTTGGTTTTAAAATGTGCATTTTTTAAGAAAATATAAAAAATTTTGCAACGCCTATTAATTCATCAATCAATTATGGACCAAAACACTAAATTTTGGATTAATTAAAAAACCACCATTATTGAAGTTCCCCTCCTCAATCATCATACTACAAGTTTGAAGGTATCAAGGGCTCTCAACGATAAGGCAAAGTGGACCAAAACACTAAATTTTGGATAAATTAAAAATAAGTTAACTAGCATATCTCGGTTCACAAAAAGATATCTTACCAAAGATATCACCAACTAGAAAGTCCCAAAAAAACCCTTATGGGAACATCACTGACATACAATAGCTATGACAAAACAAAAACTCTCCAGTGTCCCATCTCTATGGGTGTCAAATATATCATCACTTGGAAACAAAATATCCCATATATGCCTGGATAATTTTCTTTCCTTTGCCTGAGAGCAAGAAGTTCTACCAACAAAAACATCCAACCAAATTTTCAGCAAATACAATCAACAAGTAAATATACCATAACAACAAAAAATGTACCAGGGAGATCCCCCCTAAAAGAGGTTTAAAAACTGTAGTGGTCCCTCATGTTCTCCTTCACACATGTAATAATATATTTTCCCTGGAGCTTGTTGAAGAGCACGTTTTGACAGACTATCCGCCACAGTGTTACCTTCCCTGTAAACATGATCATAGGTGATCTTTCGAAAGCGCTTTGTCATCTCCTTGATGTGATCCTTCCAACATTCCAGAGCCACTACTTGAGGGTGTCCCTTACCTTTCAACCGGTCGATTATAATTTTTGAATCTTCCCTGATATGTATCTCCAAGATTGATAAACGAGAGGCCAAGAGGAGAAGTGCTCATGCCCCAAGGAGCTCGACCTGTGTATTAGTGCCAGGCCCACCATTAAAAAACCATTTATAGCATCTATGTGTCCTTGTTCTTATAAATTGTCACACACCCACTACGACAACCTAGATTTTTCGTCTTTTTCTTCGAGGGACAGAATCCCTAAATTTCTATGGGGCTTAGCGCAAACCATCCCTTCCCTTATCCTCCTCCAAGCGACCACAACCTAGCCTTAGCGCAAGCGCCTTTCGCAACTCACGAGTTGGAGAGTCAAGGCTCTCGACTCCTCTTTCTTCAAATGCTGATACATGAGATGCGATACGAGATGGCTCCCTCCTCACTAGCGCCTGCTACATATAACCATAGGCTAGGCTAAACACTAGAACTACCCGCAACTCGCGACCTCAAGAGTTGGAGTGTTGAGCCCTCGTGCTCCTCCTTTGTGAATCCCCGATACGCGATAGGTCAACATTATGTGGACTCTGCCAAAGCGACGCATATACGCCACTTGTCTCCTCTGTTGTACTCTTCTTACAAGCTGTGTCGCTACTGCCTATTGCACGAGACCTTGGCTCTCGACGTCTCGCAACCTTAGTGATCAAGGTGCAACTTCTTCATCCTTCGAAACCCCAAGCCATGATAAGTCAATAATGGGTTGAGTCTTTCTCAGGCAATATGTGTCCATCACTTGTCACCCGCTCCCACCTTTCTCTGAGCGCTTGTTGTTACGCCACCTGTCAACCACGCGGTCCCCACCTAACGGATGTGCCACGTGTTCGCACGAGCCCTCGCGGCTCGACACTTTGCGACTTCTGCAGTCGAAACGAAATTCTTTCAACCTTGGAACCCCCAATACGCGATACCACGTGGAGGTTCTGATCCAACGATTCTCTTGGGGCTTGGATCCAACGACCATGATCACGTCACGATTTCACGAATTGTGAGTTTTTGCAGTCCTACCCTTGACCACTCCAAGTCGCGAGTCAATGAAATGCTACCCGACTACCATGCGTCCTGTGCCGATGGATGGTTCTGAATACTTCGGGAATTTCAGGACGTTGTCGAGTCCACTCTCTTGCCTATGCAAAGGTTAAGATCAATGGTCAATAGAGCTCCATCAAATCCTTGGATCTATGGTCCTGGATCCCATCGCTACTTGTGAAGGCTAAAAGGGTCAAGGTGTTAACGCCTGCGCTCCTCCTCTAGATCCATCAGTCTTGATAGATCTAGGGTATTTTGGAAAGGATTTCGACTGTTTGTCTACCAAACGATGGGGTATTCTCTTTCGATAATTGGACTCGCTATCCTTTCTGAGCTTGAATTACGAAATTCAACCTCTCAGAGCTTCAAACTCCCATGACTCCGAGACCTTAGAGAGCTACTCTTTCTTGCATAAGGTTTCCAGACCCGGATCGCATGAACCTTCAAACGGTTCTCGGGCAATTGTCCCTGATCTTAGTCGAGTCTCTAGGTAAAGGTTTGTTACGGTTCCAAGGTTTGTGGGGTAATTCCCGGGGAAGAGTACTCTCGAGGATCCTTCCCAGAATATTACGAGAATTAAGAAAATAGGACGATTCTCGGTGGAGCGAACTCATACCCTAGACTTAATCATTTGTACAAAAACCAACTATGGCATGTAAGTATACACATGCATCCATTATTTCTAGTCTAAAACACTAGGCAATCATTCCACACATAAATCATTATGGGCATATAAACATGGGCATGTATTCATTATATTCAATTCAAAATACAAGGCATAAAACACTTATCATATCTACCATGCGTGATGCAACTGCTGAGAGGGGTGCTCGTTTCCAATCAACCGTAGGCTCAGTGACTCCAAACGGGTTTATCACTAGCCATCCCCAAGCTAGACCATGATGCTTTGAGATTCAGTCTCCTACTTCCAACTCAATGGAAGTCAAGGATGAAGGTTACTCTCCTTCTCCTGATATAGAAAAATAATCCAGGACGAAGGTTACTCTCCTTCTCCTATGTTCAGAACCCCCTGTGTTTCTAGAGTTTCTCCAGTTCTCTTCCATGATCCCTATTGCATGCTCTCTCTCTCTCTTTCTACCTTCTACCACACTTCCTCTCTTGCCTTTTTCTCTGCAAAATTACGTGTGGTGCGAATTTCCCCATCCGTGGTCAGGTCTGAGAGCTTTTACGGATGGGCGATTCACCCCCATCCCCTCATTAACTCTTGAGGAGCCTCCCCACCTACCAATCTGACAGGAAATCCATTCTAGGGTCAGAGAGTTGCTTTGGTCTTTGAGCAAGTAAAAACCACTACGGTACTAGCTCGATGGAAGTTAATGCAACCATTCCAGGTCCCTTCCACCACCTCTCATTAGCCATCATGGTCTCTTTTAGCACATCCCCCTCCCAGCAGTCATGCAACACATATTCATAACATAATTTACATTCATCGACCTTTTATACAAAGGTCCRTCAAATCAAACATTCACATCTTTGAGTTTGCCATAGTTCTTGGCCAATATAGTTATTTTTACAGACTGGGGGAAACAGGGTGTTACAATTCCCTCCCCCTTAAAGGAACATCGTCCTCGATGTTCTATCTATCAATATGACATGTATGTATAGAATTAAACAAAATCGGATATGCCTATTTCATGGCATCTTCCATTTCCCACGTAGCCTCATCTGGGCCAAAATGTTTCCACTGCACCTTGACCTGTGCAATGGTTCGGTTTTTGAGTGGGGTTTCCATTCTATCCATTATGCATTGAGGTTATGGCAGGAATTCTCCCTTCGGTTCCACCTGGATCATAGACCAATCAATTATATGATTAGAATTGTGTACATATTTCTTCAATAATGAAACATGGAAAACATTATGTGCTTTTATTGTGGGAGGAAGTGCTAGCCTATAGGTTAAAGGTCCCACTCTATCTAGAAATTCAAAGGTTCACAATACTGAGGTGCCAACTTGGCACAAGTTCCCATCCTCAGGGAACTCTTCCTGGGCCTAACTTTGAGATATACGTGGTCTCCCGTCTTGAATTCTCTTGGAGTTCTCTTTCGGTCAGCGTAACTTTTCTGTTTGTTCTGAGCGACTTTTAGATTTTGTTTTATCTGAGTCACTTGTTGTTCCATTGCTTTCAACATGTCAGGTCCAATAGTAACTATGTTCATGGGATTACTCCAACTGACTGGAGTGTTGCACGGTTTACCATAGAGGACTTCAAAAGGGATCATCTTCAGGGATTCTTGGTAGCCATTGTTGTAGGCGAATTCCACCAGTGGTAGGTAATCTTCCCACTTTTTGGGTTGATGCATTACATGCATCCTTAGCATGTCTTCTAATATTTAGTTCACTCTTTCCATTTGTCCATTGGTTTGAGGATGATAGGCTATGCTAAACAGTAATTTGGCCTTCATACCAACCATCAAGGATTTCCAAAAGTTGGAAGTAAATTTCGTGTCTCTGTCAGACATGATCTCTTTAGGCATACCATGTAGTCTGAATATCTCCTTCATGAATATGTTGGCGATGTCTATTTCCTTGCAAATCGACTTGATGGGGATAAAATGAGCGGACTTGCTCAGTTTATCCACCACTACCATGACGGTGTCATTCTGTTTGGTTGATGTTGGTAATCCGGTGATGAAATCCATGGAAATGGTTTCCCATTTCCATTCCGGGATTGGTAGAGGTTGTAATAATTCTGCTGGGTTTTAGTGTTCTGCTTTAACCTGTTGGCATTCTATGCATTTGGCTAAGTACTCAGCTATGTATTTCTTCAATCCAGGCCAATAGAATTGTTTCCTGGTGGCCGTGATCATCTTCTATTATCCTGGATGACCAGTATATGGTCTTTTATGTAGTTCATCCATTATGAACCTCTTCAAGTCATCACAATATGGAATATACGATCTGTTTTTGTAAGTTAGCAGACCTCCATCTATCATCTGGTAGCCTTCATACTTTATCCCTCTGGGTTCTTGCTCCAGGTACGAGGTCACGGTCTGGAAGAATGTGTTTGTTTCTTGTGCATTCCTAACTCTTTCCTTGACATTAATCTCATAGGTGTTCACCACTGTCAGGTGAATTGTTTTCATACTTCTGCTAAGGGCATCGACCACCTTATTTTCCTTTCCTTTAATATGTTTGATTTCAAAATCAAACTCGCTAAGGAAGGCCATCCACCTAGCTTGTCTGGCATTGAGCTTTGGTTGGTCAAACAGATATTGCAATCCACAATGGTCTGTCATAAGTACAAATTTCCTTCCCAGGAGGTAATGCCTCCACATTTTTAAGGCGTGCACTATGGCGGCCAGTTCTAGATCATGGGTCACATAGTTGACTTTGCTCTCATTCAATTTTTGGGATTCATAGCAGACTACACTTCCTCCTTGCATAAGGACTCCTTAGAGCCCTTCCTTGTAGGAATCTGTGCACACGAGGAAGTCAACTTCAGGATCGACAATCTTCAACACGGGTGCGTGGGTCAGTAGATGTTTTAGGGATTGAAATCTTTCTTCACATTCTTGTGTCCACGTGAATTTAGCTCCCTTCTTCTAGAGGGCAGTGATTGGACAACCAATCTTGGAGAATCCTTTTATAAATCTCCTATAGT
>ML797619.1:94546-114390 GCA_009831015.1 Picea engelmannii | reverse complement strand
CACCAGTGACTGATTCAAGCTTCATATTTGTCAATCAACCATATACAATTCTCCATTTTGTATCTATCAATCTTTAAAAAGTAACCAAGATATATGAAGCCACTAGATAGATCAACAAATTTATAGGGGAAAGTAACCTATAGAGACTCCAGATCCTGTTGCTTCACTCTGTAATGCATAAAGGTAGTTTTCTGTTCATTTATTATTAGACCAGATGCTTTGAAAAAAACATCTAAGATTCTTTTTATTTCCTGCCATTTTGCAATAGAAGCTTTAGATAAAATAAGGATGTCATCAACAAACAAAAGGTGGATAATCTTATATAGCCTAGAAACTTTTATGCCAGTGAGCAAATATTCTTCTTTACTTCTTTTTAAGGCCAAACTTAAACCTTCCATGATAAGAATAAATAACAAGGGAGATAGAGGGAAGCCCTAGTGCAAACCTCTTTCACTGTTGAAAAACCCCGTGGGTTCTCCATTTATCAAGATAGCATATGTGGTTGATGTAATACATCCCATAATCCAATTTGTTGTCAGGAAGCCAAAACCGCATTGTATTAAGACCAAACTTAGAAAGTCCCAACTAACTGTTGGCAACCAATTCACATTTTTATACTGTCCTTATAAGCTACCTAAACCAGTGTTTTGCAAACTTTGATTTTGTCGCAATCTTTTCAATAAAATGACACTATTGTTTTATATGCATTTGCACACTTACTTTTGTTCTTGTTTTCACGACTGAAAGCGTGAAAACTTGGTTTACGAAGTCACATTAAAATCGTTATTGGATTGTTATGATCACTCTTTTTTATATACTCATCGTGTTTTCGAATTTGTTAATCGTTACACAATTGACAAGATTCCAAGATCATTATTCTTTTGACATTCTTATTTGAGACTTCATTTACAAGATTGTGGTGATATTCTTTTGATAAAGTTTATGATGCATTGGTGACTTGGATTTATATGTTCTTTGATCGATTCACTTGGCACATTGATTTCATAAAAACACATTTGTGTTGTGGCAAAACCCTTGGTATAAATCGTTTCATACGACACATAGCTCATATAACAAAACTCTTGGTGTGATGTCGATTTATGGCTTTGGTTTTGAAACTATAACTATTGCTTGCGCGAATGTTTTATCCACTTACCAAAGGTTTCAATTGATTGATTGAATTGGCATAGTTTTTAACACATATGCGTTGTGATGTGAATAGTTGTAAGCGCCGATAGTTGTACCATGGTAATGACTATTTTGCATGGGCATAAATAGCTCCACCACCTTCGCACAATATGTCATTAATTTTTTCCCCCCTATCCCTGCTTCACCTTTGCTAGTTTCGGGTAAGCCTGTGAGCGTTCTGCCCCTACGTATGCTGTGTTCAAAACCTGGCTCGTTCACCTCGCTCACCGTGTGCTCCTATCTATGGCACCAGTGGTGCGAATTGAGCCGAATGGTAGTCAAGCTCTGTTACTCTTTGATGACGCCCGTAAAGATTTAGAGGATAGTGGTTGGCTTGCATTTTTACAGAGGTTCGAGGGTTTCAATCTTTTTGTTGCACAACAATTCGCCCTTATCTTTGATGGGTGTAGGGATAAAGTAGGTGACATTCAGTTTGAACTCATTGAAGAATTCATTAGCTCTGCCACAGAACTAGCAGCAACGGGCCAGCGATGGTTTAAGAATTCTAAAGTTGATGAAGTGCCATGGCCGTTGCTCTTCGTATCACGAAAGGTTACCTCCTGTGACAAAGGTATGCCTATTTCCACCCTTAAACCCAGGTGGCACGATCTTTTAGTGATTGTGAAACAATTTGTGACCTGTGAAGGTCGGTATGGATTAGTTTTTCTCTATCACCTCCGACTGTTAATGAATTTCATGGGTTATCCATTGAACATGCCATTTTACTACTTGCATCATAAACTTGGGATATTTTCCTTCATTTGTGTAAACTGTTTTGATAATTTCCACAGGAATGTTTTACCCTGTGGGAAGTCTTTAAATACTTATTTTTTTTGTAATAATATAATCCTCACTTGTGGGAGAACCAGGCTATGGATTCATGATACAACTGAGATGAAAGTTGATGTCTTGTAACAACTTTCGCTTTCAATATATCAAACTTTTGTTTCAAGTTTTATTCGTATCTGTTTGCAGTTGATTATAGACTACTTTAGCTATCGTAATCTATTGCAGGTTGATGTGATTTGATTAATGTGTTATCCATATCTTATCTCTTTCATTATTTTCAAAGTGCAACAATTACTTTGTTTCAGTTAATGAATTACAGATTTCTCTTCTTCATTAATTGAATCATTTTGTATAGATCTTTGCATGCAGATTTATCTAACTGTGAAGATTTATAATTCATAAGATTGCTGTAATTTTTATGTCTTGTTTGTCCTGTAATTATATTTGAATAGCACTACATATTTCCATTTATGAGAAGCTTGTGGAGAATCCAGTGCGGGTTTCCTCCCTCCGATCAGCTAAGATAATCATTGCATACATAGGACAAACCTGAAGCGTTACTTCAGGTCAGTTTGTTATTTA
The DNA here is from genome assembly GCA_009831015.1 of Picea engelmannii. Taxonomy (NCBI): domain Eukaryota; kingdom Viridiplantae; phylum Streptophyta; class Pinopsida; order Pinales; family Pinaceae; genus Picea; species Picea engelmannii. The sequence continues at coordinate 111,831 of ML797619.1, read as the reverse complement.
GTATTTAATAGTTAATTTGTTAGTATAATTTAAGTAGTTTAGTTAGATATGCGTATAGTTTAGATTTGTAGTTAGAGTTAGTATTTTAGTTGTTTAGTTTAGATAGTTTTTATTTTATTTATTTTTCATAAAATTATAAAATCAAAAAACAATAGTCTCGCTGTCTTAGGACAGATTACAAATGAGTTTTCCAGGTTTTCATTCAAATCTGTAATTTGTAAATATTGTACATTTGTAATTAAATTTGACTTTGTTAGTAATTGATCATTTGATTTTATAGAATTATAGTTGTGTAGTATTAGATAGTAAATTGTATATATAAATAGTTTAGATTTGTTTATTAGTTTGTTTTAATAGTTATTTTTAGTTAGATTAGTTAATTTAGAGTAGTTTTCTTTTTTATTCTTAGGACTTAGATCGGCTAATGGAGCCGCTAAACCCGTCAGGGTGGGTTATCCCAAAGAGCTTGGGTTATTTAGACAACCCCGGACTGGATCCACTGTTTCAGTTGACGGACGGTCAATTTTGCCCGTCAACAAATGGCGCTAGAAGGAGGGCCTGAAATTAATTAATGGCACGAGGCAGTCGTAAGACTCCTCCACCACCTAATCGCTCACCTATAGTGACAAGAAGTCAATTGAACGATAACATTCCCCCTCAAACAACAACCACATCAAACGACGATCCACGGATCACAGTTGAGCCAGTAACCCCAAATCCTACAAGTGGTGACATACAAGAGATTGTCCGTCAATCTCTCATAAGAACTCATAGTGCCTTAGCCTGTTTGAGGCAACCAAACCATCCTTTGGACCAACCTTTAGATTTCTCTGATATTAGAGAACAACTCGGAGGCACTAACCTCACTGTGAGTACTACAAATCCAATCCTCACTCCTACTACAGGAGGATTTGGAATACCTCCCTCACCACCTCCATCATCCCCTTCTTCTTCAGGAGAAGACTCTTTAGACGAAGGCAGTTCCCCTTCTTAGCCTTCCACACCGACTACACCAATGGAAAACCAGAACAACCCTGCTAGACCTTGGCTCGACCAGGATGCGGTAGCCGTACCCAGAGATCAGACTCCCTTACCCAAACATCCAGAGAAGTGGCTTCCCAAGTTTGATCCTGACTCAAAATAGATCACTGAAGATCACATTAAAATTTTTATGTTAGCCATAAGACTCCGCAATGTCAAGCATGAAGACATAGTCTGTAGGTTGTTCCCCTATACTTTCGAGGGCAATGCATCTACATGGTACTTTTCCCAACAACCCCATACCATCCTGTCTTGGGAAAAGTTCGAGTCATGCTTTTTGGAAAAGTTCGGAGACGGTAAGCCTCCAGAAGTCTTAGTCATGGACCTTTCTAGCTTAAGAATGAACCCAAAAGAGAAAGTTAAAGACTTTAATCAAAGATTCTTAACACTTAAAAACCAAATCCCTACGGATTCCATGCCTGCCGAGAATCTTATCATAGCATACTATACTAAAGCCTTGCATCAAAGTATAGCTATTTGGGTTAAATGATCTAAGAAAGACACGTTATTAGAAGCCTTTGAAAAGGACAGCCAGATTGAAAAAGACATACTTAGTCTTAAAGACGCTACTAGCAATGAAACAGAAACTAGTTCATCTTCCAAAAAGAAGATCAAAATCCTCCCTCGACCTACTCAAAGTAAAACACAACCTGAAACCTCTGATTTAGAAAACTTAACTAAAGTCGTTCAAAAACTGTCGAATCAAGTTATAGATTTAAAAAAGACAGCTGAAGAATCTTCCTTGAGCAAAGGGCCTTACAAACCCCCATTCAGGAAACCTTTTTCCACCAACCGACCTAATCTGAATACTGAATGCCTTAATCTTGAAAGTTTGCAATACGCCCTTCAAAAAATTCTAGAAGCCCAGGATAACTTGATGCCTCCTGAGATTCCTGAGGAGGTTGTTGAACAAGAGACAGTTCCAAAAGAAGAGTATTCTCCAAACATTTTTGGACACTTCTCAGATAGCATCTTCCAAGCTAACTTCGAGACAATCCATCCCTATAATACTAGGAGTAAGACGGCAAACAAACCTTCTGCCGAAGACACTACGACTTCCCCTCCAAAGAAATCTAAACCAGCTGAGACTAAACAGAGTCATGTAAACCCCAACTTAGATTATGATTTAGTTGAAGATCTTAAAAAGTTAAGGGCTAACATTTCTGTTTATGAGTTATTGAAATTTCCATTTTTGCTACAAAAAAATGTTACAAAATATCTCAGAGAATGGCAAAAATGTTAATTCAAGTGGTAACAAGGTTGTTCAGAACAAAGTTCCTCAAAAGACTTCCACTAAAAATAATCTTGATCCTCAAGATAAAGGAAGCCTTCTTGTAAGTAATGTAAATAATGTAAATAATGTAGATAAAGTAGCTTTAGAAACTGCGAGTAAAAAGCGACAAGCTACCACCCTTAGTACTCGCAAAAATGTACCTCCGTTTTTGTTAACTTTCGAAATATTTAATAGAAACGTGCACAATTGTATGGTAGACTCAGGAGCGTCATCCAATGTGATGTCATGGTCTGTATGCCAGAAGATAAATGCCGAAGTTGAACCATCCACTTTAAAAGTCATACAACTTGATCGAACCAATGTTAAAGTTATAGGCGAACTAAAGAACATACTTATAAGACTATCCTCTAACCCCAAAGTTCATCAAGTTATCGATATTATTGTTGTGGATATTCCAGAAGTGTATGGTCTATTTTTAAGCAGGGACTAGTCGGAGCAGCTACACGACTATTTCGCGACAGATTGGTCTCACCTGTGGCTTCTAGAAAACGGCAAGCCTAACAAGATCAAGGTAAATCGTGAACGCTACCTCAAGTTCACAGTCACAGATTTGAACGATCCCAATGAACCATTTACACCTTCTACTGATTCACCCGAAGTACAAGGGATGGATACCTTTTTCGGCAATTTCATGGCCGAGGCTTCAACTGTCACCAACCCAGAACAACAGTCCGAGATTGTGGCATATGTATAACCTATAGCTTCTACACAAAGGTCTCATGCACCCGATAAAAATCAAATTTGGTCTCTTTATTTTGATGGGTCGAAATCCAAAGAAGGAGCTAGTGCAGGCTGCGTTATTATCGATCCGACAGGTAACAAAACATTGATTGCATGTAGGCTAGAATTTGAATGTACTAATAACACTGTAGAATATGAGGCTTTACTCCAAGGTCTCAGAAAAGCTTTAGATATGAACATTCAAAATTTGACTGTCTTTGGCAATTCCAAAATCGTGGTTAGACAGGTAAGAGATTCTATCCACTGTTTGTCTCCGCATCTCAAAAGCTACTAATCCGAGGTATGGAATTTAATGAACAAATTTTCTGCTTTCAATATAAATTCTATTCCTAGATTGAATAACTCTGAAGCTGATCTATTAGCTAATGTAGCTTCCAAACTCTTTCTTGAAGAAGGCTTGTCCCCAGACGCATTCTCCGTTGAGCTGTTGTTCAGACCATCAGTGCCCAACAACATCACAAACTGGAGAGTTTTTGACGACGACCAACAGATTATTAGCTTCCTGCACATGGAAGAAACCTTTCAAGGCGCAATGATAGATGAATGCACTCATGACGATAATTTGCGTGATTTCACAGTAATACCAGATCCGAGAACTCCTTAATCTTCATCAGACATGGTAAATTAGATCCCTAAATCTGTAGTTAGATTAGAGAAATTTTATGATTTTCAAGATAAATTCAAAAAATCGGTCAATTGTAAAACCAATAGTTCCTCGTTATCATATGAAAAAGTAAAATTAGGAACTAATGAAAATCCTCAGTGCATTAATCTAGGGTTGGGGTGTTCTCAACAAGAAAAAGCTGTTGTAGGTAACTCCCCCTTTTTTCTCGTTTATGGCAGAGAAGCAATTATGCCACCACACATTCTTCTTCCCTCACTTCAGCTGTCACAGAAAATCCAAGAAGAATACTGTCCCCCTTTGGAAAACCGAATTAATGCTTTGATGAAGCTAGAAGAGGTAAGAGCCCAAGCTAAACGTAATTTAGATCAACATCAACTATTGTTTAAAGGCTAGTTCGATTCTAACTCTGCTTCTGATAGGAACTTCGAAGTAGGTGATCTCGTCTTGAAGTGGGACAAACCGCATGAGGGAAAGGGAGAGCACACGAAATTTCAAAACTTATGGCTTGGACTGTTTTTAATTGCTGAGAAGTTCGGTCCCAGCTCTTTCCGATTGCATAATCTAGAAGGGCAACCTGATGCCTATCCGGTCAATGGCCAAGCCCTGAAAAGATACTTTGCTTAATGACAACTCCTTGTATATTATGTACATATGTTGACTTTTATTTGTTTTTCTTTTGTTGTTTTGGTTTTGATTTCTCCTTTGCGCTCATCAGTTTTTGTGATTTTGAAATACACATACTTGCATGCTCAACTATTCAGACAAGGAAAACAGAAAATTCCTTCACTGAAATGACTGCTGAAAAATTGTATAAGCATCAATTATATACTCATGAAATTTACATCTGTGATTGGCAAAAGTTTGTTGTTTGAAAGAAGTTAACTGATTTCAATCTCTAACATAAGCTTGTTGCGATCATCTATTATCTTTTTACGCTGTCCCTATTCCTTAAGGGAATGACTCAGAAGATGTCTCCCTACCTTAGAAAGTTGCTTCTGTAAATGAAACATCTCTGGATCTTAATAAAGGACAGTTCTAAAAAATTCTGATGAGGTCTATAAAAGAATATGTTAAAAATCATAATCTTCAGTGTCACCCCGCTCGACTATATATCTTTAAAAATAAAATAAATCAATAAAAGAGCTGTGGGAAGTGCTTGTAAACCCGTCAGGATATTGAACAGGTCTGTTGTCAGCGGGTAAATGCATGCATGACACCAAGACAACTTCGCTGGGGTACTGAACAGGCCCGCTGGCAGTGAAGCAATGTCGGGTATATGAAAATTTGCAAAATAGAGACCTCTTACCTTTAAAAGTCCTTTATTCTGATCCGAAACTTCTTGGCAGGATACAGATATCAGAGTGGTTAAATGGCAACCCTGTCAAGGCTATGGACGCCTGCTGGCAGCAGTGGCTCTGTCGACAGTATTGGAGATTTTATCTTTAATATCGTGGCTCTCTTGTCTTAAGACTGTTATCAATTTTCATCCTTTAAACACTGCTAGAATATGTGGTTGATGAAGATGTTTATACGATTTTCTGGTTGTTATTTTTGAGTTGGAATTATTCTCGCTGTCCTAATCTGAATTTGTTCTTTTGGCAGAGATAATTGCTTCTACCAGTGTGTCGCCATTGTTGGCAGCCAATTCACATTTTTATACTGTCCTTATAAGCTGCCTACACCAGTGTTTTGCAAACTTTGATTTTGTCGCAATCTTTTCAATAAAACGACACTATTGTTTTATATGCATTTGCACACTTACTTTTGTTCTTGTTTTCACGACTGAAAGCGTGAAAACTTGGTTTGCGAAGTCACATTAAAATCGTTACTGGATTGTTATGATCACTCTTGTTTATATACTCATTGTGTTTTCGAATTTGTTAATCGTTACACAATTGACCAGATTCCAAGATCATTATTCTTTTGACATTCTTATTTGAGACTTCGTTTACAAGATTGTGGTGATATTCTTTTGATCAATTTTATGATGCATTGGTGACTTGGATTTATATGTTCTTTGATCGATTCACTTGGCACATTGATTTCATAAAAACACATTTGTGTTGTGGCAAAACCCTTGGCATAAATCGTTTCATACGACACATAGCTCATATAACAAAACCCTTGGTGTGATGTCGATTTATGGCTTTGGTTTTGAAACTATAACTATTGCTTGCGTGAATGTTTTATCCACTTACCAAAGGTTTCAATTGATTGATTGAATTGGCATAGTTTTTAACACATATGCGTTGTGATGTGAATAGTTGTAAGCACCGGCAGTTGTACCATGGTAATGACTGTTCTGCATGGGCAGAAATAGCTCCACCACCTTCGCACGATATGTCATTAATGTTTTCCCCCCTATCCCTGTTTCACCTTTGCTAGTTTCAGGTAAGCCTGTGAGCGTTCTGCCCCTGCGTATGCTATTTTCAAACCCTGGCTCGTTCACCTCGCTCACTGTGTGCTCCTATCTATGGCACCAGTGGTGCGAATTGAGCCGAATGGTAGTCAAGCTCTGTTACTCTTTGATGACACCCGTAAAGATTTAGAGGATAGTGGTTGGCTCGCGTTTTTATAGAGGTTCGAGGGTTTCAATATTTTTGTTGCACAACAATTCTCCCTTACCTTTGATGGGTGTAGGGATAAAGTAGGTGAAATTCAGCTTGAACTCAATGAAGAATTCATTAGCTCTGCCACAGGACTAGAAGCCACGGGCCAGCGATGGTTTAAGAATTCTAAAGTTGATGAAGTGCCATGGTCGTTTCTATTCGTATCACGAAAGGTTACCTCCTGTGACAAAGGTATGCCTATTTCCACCCTTAAACCCAGGTGGCATGATCTTTTAGTGATTGTGAAACAGTTTGTGACTTGTGAAGGTCAGTATGGATTAGTTTTTCTCTATCACCTCCGACTGTTAATGAATTTCATGGGTTATCCATTGAACATGCCATTTTACTACTTGCGTAGTCTGTACAAGATGTCAAAGAGGTTTAAACGAGAGAAGGCCGATAGTAGCTTGTTCCACCATGGCTTGATCAGACTCATCATCGTTCACCACTTAAACCTTCACGACGACAATTGGCAAGCTTTTCTATCCCGAAATGGCTTTGCTGATTCAGAGTCTGTCCAAATTGATAAGCCTGTGGTTAGTGAAACTAAGGTCAGGTCACCTGTTCCATTCCATGTCCTCCTAACCCTGGCCAAGCCCTTGGTTTGTCCTGACATTGACCTACCCGACATCCTAACAGACAAGATTGAGGCTATCAAGAAGCTTGTGTGTAAGAAGGTCAAGGGTAATCCTACTGTCGACAGCAAGGGTAAGAAAAACGCTCGATTGATATCGAGACTTGCTCGGAATAAACCTAAGACTAAGGTTGATCAAAAGCCCATAATTCTGAGCGAAGACTTTGACTCAGATATAGAACGTTTCCTAGCTGAAGAGTATCCCTACTCCCATGGCTTATGTTCCAAGCAACCTTATGATTATGTATCTAATTTGCCCCCATGCCTAAAGAACAATCCTAACTACCCATGAATCAAGATACATAATGAAACCCCTGCTAGCTTACACAAAACCTCGCCGATGTTATCGAAGCCCGAGCAATCTTCATGCGTCCAATGCAATGTGTGGATAGAGCGTTATTTCACTGACGTCCCCTTGCTGCAAGCAAAGATCAAATCATTGGAAAACCAAGTTATAGTACTGTCGAGAGAAAGGGACAAGTTTCAAGCTAATGACAAGAAGCAGAAAACCACTGGCTCGATTGTTTTTAGGAATGTCGAATCGGCTACAGCCTTCGTCAATTCCAAACTATCATAATCGAAGCCGTTTATGTTCATTTTAATTCAGAATGATTCTGTTATAGTTTGATCCTGTACAGTAGATTCATTTCGTTAAAATCAAATGTAGTTATGATTTGGTTATGAGATTTTGTCGTGCCCAGTTTAGTATAAGCGATTGATTAGTTTTTGATTCGGGTTGTTTTGATTTTGAATCAATTCTGTTTGATAATCGATTTGGTTTGATTTCGATTGGTTTTGTTTGTCCCTAACGAACTCAAAACGATTCCATTGATTTCGTACGAGTAATGACTCTGTTTTGTGTCGAATCATTATTCTCGTTAGGGTTTCGATTACTTTCGACCTATGTATAAGTTCTATTTGCCAAAATCGTGGAACTTTGTTGGTTCATCACGACTATGTCTAGTCCAAACTATTTCGATTTGTTTTGATTGTTGCGTGTCTTAAGTTAGCACGATTACTGTTATGAGTTAGATTGATATCGAAATTAGATTTGATGCTGCTTAGTTGGTTTTAATTTTCAAAAGACGATTTTGTTAAACTCAGATCGACATATTTTATCTCTGTTGAATTCGTATGAGGAAACTTGGCTAATATTCCGTTTTGAAATTGATTCAAGTGATGATTTCGTTGACTGTCAATCGATTTTTGTATAACGAACGTTTGACAAATCCCACATATCCTGTTATTAACCAATTTCATTTGTATAAATTTACATACGAGTTTTGATTTGATTTGAAAATAGCATGGGTCGTTTGTATATGTTCTATCAATTTGAAAAAACGAGCCTGTTGATTTCGTGTGGATTCGACCGTGATACTGTTAATGGATGAGGCAACATAAGAAATTGCATATGATTTGTTTAACTATATCGATTTCAATTGATTTATGAAAATGATTTCATTGCTGTTGAGTTATCCAATACGATTCTGTTTACCTGAATTGGTGATAACGAATTAAACAGAGTGCATCCATCTCTGTTATCTTTTGGCTGAATACGATTTAGTTTGTTCAATTTGCATACAAGTGTCGATTTGAATGATGCTTTTAGCAATCAAATATTTTTCAATAGTTTGAATGTATTTTCTAAGATTTGAATTGATTTTAAAACGATTCTGTGTTTGATTTAGACCAGCTACAGAATCACAAGATTCTATAGCTAGTCTTTAAAATTAGATTTTTATTCGTTTTATTAATAAAATACCCTCTAGTATTGTCTATTCTTGTCCTTGTTCAGGTACATTCGAATTTACAATGATCTATTGGGCATGATATGATAGTTTGGGAGATATCTTGGATTTGGTTTTGTCTTAGGTTGTTAGCTTGAGTCATAAACTTGGGATATTTTCCCTGATTTGTGTAAACTATTTTGATAATTCCCACAGGAATGTTTTACCCTGTGGGAAGTCTTTAAATACTTATTATTTTTTGTAATAATATAATCCTCACTTGTGGGAGAACCAGGCTATGGATTCATGATACAACTGAGATGAAAGTTGATGTCTTGTAACAGCTTTCGCTTTCAATATATCAAACTTTTGTTTCAAGTTTTATTCGTATCAGTTTGCAGTTGATTATAGACTACTTTAGCTATCGTAATCTATTGTAGGTTGATGTGATTTGATTAATGTGTTATCCATATCTGATCTCTTTCATTATTTTCAAAGTGCAGCAATTACTTTGTTTCAGTTAATGAATTACAGATTTCTCTTCTTCGTTAATTGAATCATTTTGTATATATCTTTGCATGCAAATTTATCTAACTGTGAAGATTTATAATTCATAAGATTGTTGTAATTTTTATGTCTTGTTTGTCCTGTAATTATATTTGAAGAGCACTACAACTTTCTGTTTATGAGAAGCTTGTGGAGAATCTGGTGCGGGTTTCCTCCCTTCGATCAGCTAAGATAATCATTGCATACAAAGGACAAACCTGAAGCGTTACTTCAGGTCAGTTTGTTATTTAGTATTTAATAGTTAATTTGTTAGTATAATTTAAGTAGTTTAGTTAGATATGTGTATAGTTTATATTTGTAGTTAGAGTTAGTATTTTAGTTGTTTAGTTTAGATAGTTTTTATTTTATTTCTTTTTCATAAAATTATAAAATCAAAAAACAATAGTCTTGCTGTCTTAGGACAGATTACAAATGAGTTTTCCAGGTTTTCATTCAAATATGTAATTTGTAAATATTGTACATTTGTAATTAAATTTGACTTTGTTAGTAATTGATCATTTGATTTTATAGAATTATAGTTGTGTAGTATTAGATAGTAAATTGTATATATAAATAGTTTAGATTTGTTTATTAGTTTGTTTTAATAGTTATTTTTAGTTAGATTAGTTAATTTAGAGTAGTTTTCTTTTGTTTTCTTAGGACTTAGATCGGCTAACGGAGCTGCTAACCCGTTAGGGTGGGTTATCCCAAACGGCTTGGGTTATTTAGACAACCCCGGACCAGATCCACTCTCTCAGTTGACGGACGGTCAATTTCGCCCGTCAACACTAACACAATCATATGCTTTTTTCAAATCGAGTATTAGGATCATTGCTTGTAACTTTTTCACTTTGATGTTGTGGAGGCATTCCTGCGCCGTCCCTATAGCATCGATAATCTGTCTGCCTTTCAAAAAAACAAATTCCTCCTTGGATAAAACACGAGACAATATCGGTCTAATACGTCTAGCAATAGATGTAGTGAATATCTTGTAGCAAAGATTACATAGGGCTATCGGGAAAAACTCCTCATAAGTTGTAGGGCCATTTACCTTTGGAATGAGTGCTATAAAAGTTGATTTGATAGCTCTGTTTACCACACCTATCTTGCGAGACTCCTCGACTGCTTCCAACAAATCATTTTCAATAAAATCGTAGAAGTGCAAGTAAAATTCCACACTCCACCCATCAGGTCTAGGGATTTTATACTTGGCAAAACCCTTTAAAACATCCAAGATCTCCTCCTTTGTAACTGGTTTTTCAAGCTGGTTAACTTCCTCCTCACTGACCGTCCTTGTAAACAAGATGGTCGAGTCTAACTTTTCCACCATCACATTAGTTCTAGGCTCTTGATAGAAAGTGCTAAAATAGTGTTGTTCTTCAGTATTTAGTGCATCCTGACCATAATGTACCTGTCCCATTCCATCTTTGATCTCCCAAAGGTGTTTCTTATTCCTCCTGTAACTAGAGAAAAGATGAAAAAAAATTGTATTCCTATCTCCACATTTAATCCAGATTGCTCTACTTTTTAACCTCCACATTTCTTCCTCATCCAACAGTATCTTGTTTCTCTCTGCTTCAAGTTCTTTCAATTGGGTTCTAAGATCATGGTCAAGATCAGAGTGCAAGTATTGTTCTGTTAGGTGTGCAATCTCTTCTTCTAAAAGAATAAAAAGGGCCAACTTCTTTTTCTTTTTTACAACCAACCACTTCTTCATCTCTACCTTTAAACCCGTGAGTTTGCAAGACAATCTACGTTTTTCTCCCTCCCCTTCAAACATCTGTTCTGAGCCCCAATAGTTTCGAACCAGATCACAGAAGGAATCTTCATGTACAAATGTTGGATTGAATTTATAAGGGTATGCAACAGGATTGTAACCATAATCCAGTTGAAGAACAATTGGCGCGTGATCCAAAATAAAGGGTAGATGCACCCATGATCTGTATCTTGCATCATCAATTAGAATATCTTTAGACACATTGGCTCTATCTAGTCTCTTATGAATTTCCTCCCTTCCTTTCCTGCCATTTCGCCAGGTAGGCAAAGTCACTGTAGGTTTGATATCCACCAATTTGTTCGTAGAGAAAAGATTTTTGAAAAAAACCGCCAACGGATCAGGCAATGCTACCTCTCCGCACACTTCTTCAATACTATCAGTGAAATTTAAATCACCCTCTTGGATAAGATTGTTAAGTGCCAACAACCCCTTTGCTTCCACTTGTTCCCAAAAACGCCTGCGTCCTATGCATGACCCATAATAATTTATAAAACTTAAATTCCTTTTATCCGAAAGATGGATACCTGTCAAAAGAATTCCACCAAGGCATAGAAAAGGCCGCAAATCGAAAATCTTTGGATTCCAAGACACTAATAGGCCTCCATATGTCCCAACAAAGCTAACAACAGTAGTCATCTAATCAGGGAGAATCGAGCACATAAACTTTCTGGCTTTCACCACAGAGACCAAAGTTTCTTGGAAAAAAATAATGTCTGGTTTATTATTTGAAAAAATTCTTCGAATGGTGGGAATTTTCAGGAGGCCACGAACCTCTCTTATATTCAAAGAGATAAGGATCATATCTCATCCCTTGTGAGGGATTTAACGCCTCTAAGCGCTTCCAATTCATGATTAATACCAATGTGTTGTGACTCTATGGCAGGTGTAGTTTCTAACTTCTTGCGATCACTCCGAGTATTTATTGAAGAAACCTGCACCCCCAGACCATGTGACCAAGCCAATTCCTTTCCCTTTCCCACCTCCCCAATATTCCTAGAAGATCCCAGATCATTTCCAGAACTTCCCTGTTAAACTTTCGATCCCTAAAATGTTTGTAGTGGAATGGGGCCAATAGAAACATTATTGTTTGGTAACAGTGCTTCCAGATTCGTATCCGGTGACTGAGCATCCTCACGTTCTGTAGTGATAGGTTGAGTAGGAGTCCCCAGAACTCCCCCCAAAGCTGTGGATGACACCACTGGTAATGAAGGTATGGGAGGGTCTGGTATCGAGGCCTCGAAAATCCTATCCCCACCCCGGGTCAACCCACTGAAAACCAGAGTATTCTTGGTAGAGCTAGAAGTCTCGGGGAGAGAAAATGTGACAGAGGAAATAGTCTTCTCCAAAAAATCCTTCTCCCAAGATGAAAGTTTAAAATATAAGGAGGGACAGTAATATTTAACTTACCGAGATATGAGTTGGAAAGGGTTCCTATGGAATCTTCTTCCGACACCAGTAGAAAAGACCCCACCTCTTCAACATCCCACTCGCTCATGTACAAATAATTGACCTGTTTGTCCATAGAGTCTTCCACATCCCCAGACCTATTCCAAGAAGGACAATCATGTCTGAGGTGCCCAGTCCTTCCACAAGAACTACAACGAAAAGGCAGACCTTGATAGTCAATTCGTTTCACCATCACTTGTCCTCTCTATTCCAGTTCCAAAGACTCCATAAGACCATCATGGATGTCTACTTCAACCAATATGCACGCCATGCGTTTATTTGGGTTGCGTAGTCCCTTTTCATCATATTTGAGAAATCGTCCTATCAGATTCCCAATGGCCTTTAAGGCACCCTTATTCCAAAGGTTGAGTGGCAGTCCAGGTAACAGAACCCAGACATGCTGAAAACTGAAGTACTCTGTGACAAGGTCAAAATGAGTGCGCCACCTCTTTAACATGACACTACCACCCTCATAATCCCAAAAACCATTTAAAATGGTCTCAGCATCTTCCGGGATCTTGAACACTAAACTGAACCAACCCGAAGGCAAGCTGAGGTAATCGGGTATGTACCCAATAATGGGTATCCAAGATTTATTCATCCACTCTAAGAATGAGATCTCAGACTTTGTTTTATATGCGAACCTCCCGACTAAAGCACAGAGAGATAGATTAATTGTTTCTTCCAACCCCACATCCATGCCTATGACCAGCGTCCTTCTAGCTTTTTTTGGTTTCCATACCCTAGTCACCTTCTTCCTTTTCTGCTCCTTAACCCATAATCTTTCTCTCTGTTTATTATCCTTCCTTTCGTTGGGAAAATCGTTGAAATTTCCAGTCTATACTGGAGAAGCCACCACCCTGCAATCCTGTGTAACCACTTCTCCTATAGGCTTCCCATGTTGTTTAGAAAACCTTCCTGAAAGCAGGACATATACTTTTGAGGAATCAAAAGCAATCGCATCCGAGAACTGTTGGTAATGTGGTTGTTTCAATGGCTCTCCAATCACACCGGGTCATAACACATCCTAGAAAGTATTCTCCTCATCACCCTGCTCACTTAACTGATCTGCCTTGGAAGGTGATAGTAAAGGCCCTCTCTGTGCCTTGTCCAAGGTAAGGTATTCTTTCATGTAGCGTATGCCACCTCCTTTCTTAATAAATGCCCCATCTGAAATGAAGGGACGCTCATGTGGCCCATTTACCTCGTTTGCATCACCCAAGGAACCCTAACTTCTTTCGCTATCCAGAGGAAGGATCAATGGTTTGGAAATAGTAAAAAACAAAGAGCTATTCAAAATTTAATAATTGATCTTCCACCTGGAAACCTACTTAACCAAAACATTTAAAACTCAAATAAATGATCCTTAAATCTACATTCTATGAAAACACAGAGATGCTCTGCTAATACTACCCGCTAATACCAATCTATCATTGCAAATACCCACTAAAAACTATCCGTCAATATTCACCAAAAATAGTAAGAAACCAGGTCTAATAATAGAAATAACTCCATTAACCCTCCCAGAAGAGGTTTAAACCTTTACTAAAAAGGGTGTCCCGCCAAAATACCTTCATACCAGATTCTACAAAAGGTATCCTGCCATTTACAACTATTTTGAATCAAGTTCTAGTGCTACTAAAAAAGGTAACCCCAGAGTTCCATTCGCCATTCGCCATCGTTATGGATGGATGATTCTGATTCGATAAAGGCAAAGCTTGAGAGAACATAATAGCATTGTCTAACTATTCTACGAATTTGTTTTTTTCACCAGAATCGGACGACATAAATCTACACAAAATCACTATTTTTTTGTTGTTTAAAATTCATTTTTGAATGTAGAAATGGATTCAACATGCTGAAAAACTCCAGAGGCACTTGGATAATACAGAAATAATCAGTCAAATCTGTGGATCTAACAATTTCTCGTTGGATTTCAGGTAAATGTCCCCAAAAAATATTGTTGGCAAAGAGTCATTTAGTAGAACGTTTAGACTATGGCGAACATAATAACATATTTTATGAGCATCATTATAATGACACATTAATTTTGGCCCTCGGGTGTAGATTAGTTGGAGATGGAGTGCACTATTAAGGCTCTCTATTATGTGCGATCGTTGGTTCAAACCTCAACTTACCTCGTGTGTCGCGTTTGAGACATCGTTGTATGAGCCTACCCTAGTTGTTGATTCCACCAAATACAAAAGAAAATGGCACGTTAATTTTTTGCATGCATAAAGGAGAAAATGAATAGTTAACTCATGCAAATTAGTTCGAAGTATAATCGATAGTAATTTGTTAACAAGTGTTTGATGCACGCATTGTTATCAAATAGAAATAAATCAAAAGGACACTTTTAGTAGCATCACTAAGTACTAGTGAATATAGAACAACTGGCCACATAAGCATAAGCATCTAGAGTTTTGTGCCTTTCCCTATCATAATATAAAATGGTAAGGGTGAGCTAAGGTTTGAGGTTGGATGTTGTAATTGTGAAAGCAACAAAGAACACAAGCGTGCCTCTTCTTTCTTTCATAGTGAGACATGGGCCAAATATTTCATTTTTTTATAGTGTTTGAGGGAGAATGATAGTGTGATTCACATTCCTTCTGTAGTAGTGGTGTGCAACATTGTCGTAAAGGTCAAGTCTTGGCATTCGGTGTTACCAATGTTAAAGATAGACCTTGTTAAGGTCAATCCTTGGGATTTATGTATAAGCAATGCCCAAACCATCTTAAGAGAGATTTATTTCTTGTTACCTAGTTGTATGGGTGGAATTGTTACATGATTTGGTTAGGTTTGGTCTCATGAATGGCCAATGTATTTATCAAATGTCACAACAATATCTATTGGTAAATTTGGAGGGCTAATTCTATGATATTTAGTACATAAAACATGGGTCGTATGTACACGTGGCTATCATCCACGTGGCTATCGATACATTGCATTGTATAGTTGTGCATCAAAACTTTTAGGAGTTGGTCCATTTATTTTTGACCAGAGATGGGCTCGGCGTTGTTGATGGTCGGCCACTATGAGCTAGCTGTTGTCCACATGGTTATTGATCCCCTGCATTGTATAATTGTGCATTTCTTTTTGACGTGCGATGGACTTGGCGCGGTTGATGGTCAGCCACTGCGAAAAGGTGCGTTCAAACCTAAGAAAAAATGAGGAATAAAGGGGTTTGATGTGTATTGCTATATAAATATCCCTATACAACATCGACATTAGCGTGTTTTCTTTTGCAATTTTCTCCACAATTTTCTATGTTTTCGTTTTCTCTTTATGACCTGTCACTTCAATTTTCCTTTAGCGCCAGCTGTCCACATGGTTGTTGATGCCATGCATTGAAAGGTCCAGGAGTCGGCCCATTTCTTTTTGAGCCAGATGATCGGCCACTATGAAAACACGGTTAGGACATAAGAAAAATTGAGGAATAAAGGGGTTTGATGTGTATTGCTATATAAATATCCATGTACAACATTGACATCAACTTGTTTTCCATTGTTGTAATTTTCTCCATAATTTCTGATAAATGAAGAAATTTAGACGTTTCATATTTTGACATTTTCGCTAATTTTATTAGAATTCAGTGATGAAATAATTGTTATTAAATTTATTGTTGAATTTGTATTTTTTAATGTAAAAATGGCTTAAAACAATTCTGTGCAATTTCCATAATTAAAATATATGATTTTAGCAATTTGTAACAGTACTTTCACCAAAAAATAATTAAAAAATGGCAAAAAAAAATCCAAATGGTAGCATGTTCAAACTACACTTTGATCTATTAATTGTATCCCTTCCAGTGCCAATCTATTTTCCTCTGCCCATCCTTACATCTCCCCCATTTTTTGTATCTATTTTCCAATTGGTAATGGTTGCATTCTCCTCCACTGTTGTATTTAACTTTACTTTCACCAATCTTAACAACAATAATAATTCTTACTATGATGTATTCATGAAGAAGAAGGCTAAACATTTTACGGTTTTTATCTTTTCCGATAAATTGTCATTATATGGATTTAACCTTGAACTCATATTGCACCTGATTTTTGCAATGTTACCTATTAATATATTCAATTTTATCAATCTAAAATGGTTCTTGCTTGATTTTTGACAAAAAATCTCATTTTACTTTTTGGTTATTTTGAGTTGCTTATCTTTTTTTTTTTTTTTTTGAAGTAAGGAAAATCTTGCAATACTTAAAGTTATACTCCTAGTCTTTATTGATACAATCTCAAGACGCTGACTTGCCACTACATCATTGTGTGTAGACAAAACCTGGCCCCTTGTAATATTTTGTTGGTGGTCTGTAAGTATGTAGACTAGACTTCTACTCTTGCCAAAGGTCTTTGGATCTTGGGTGGTCAACCTGTGTCCTTACTTCCTCCTACTTCCTATAGGAGTTGTATATGGGGTTCTCAAATCGCCCCTTTTTCGATGAGTCCAACTTCCATCTTTTCTATTCATTTTTTTTGAAAATCCAACAATCTGGGTTGTCTTAAAATCAGCTAAAACCTCTAAGATCAAAGTTCCCAACATGAATGCAAATTTAACTTCGAGCATAGTTTCTACCAAATTTAAGGCCAATTTTTGTTCGATAAGAAAAAATGTGTGAGTGTACCTTATCTTATACCTTTCTAAAAAGACAAACTCTGATTCTATAAAAATAATTTAAAATCATACTTTAACATTAAAATTTCTTAAATTTAATAAAAAACTTTTTACAATGTTCTCCTCACTAAATTCAAATTTGAGGACCAAATTCAATGATGAGCAATTTGTTTTCTATATTAATTTATGCCTTAGCAAGGTATGTACTTTTCAATTTGAGGTCAAGTT
>ML797619.1:80135-93254 GCA_009831015.1 Picea engelmannii | reverse complement strand
AAACTTTCTTTCCTATGTAATGGATTTTTCTCCAAACTATTCTATTAAAATCATACCCAATAATTCCCATATTCTTAGTAATAACAATCATAGACTCATTGAAAGCATCCCATGCTCCCTCTACAACATTCTATATTCAAACGTATATACACCCCTATAACACCCTTGACTCCGTGCACCAACACATGTACGCCAATAACACTAGTCACCCATGAACAATGATAGAACCAAATTGTGTTTAATGATTGAATGCATTCCTATATATACACTAGCACAGCCGCTAACTCACAGATGGTGAACGCTGAAAGACTTACGGTGGACGGCAGATAAAAAACACTTTCTCGTTAAAAAAAAATCAGTAAAAACGCCAGGGCTATGCATAAAGAAAACCCTCCACATCTCAACCACGTAATCTCTACTGACAAAGGGATGAAGAATAATTAAACGTGGTAATCATATGATGTTACAGTAACTTCTTAATATGATTAGTTAAATGTTAAAAAGTAAACAGGTTAACGGATGCATTTATAAATGCAAAGAAGTTATCAATAATAAACCTGACCCATTGATTTTGAAGGATGACTAAGAATATGCCAGCATCTTCAATGCATAACCATCAGATTAGAATTTAAGATTAAAAGATCATTAATTGTGGCCATCTCAATAGGTATACGCCTTTTGGTGTAAATATATGATCATACATATATCAAGCTATAAAATAGGTATCCATTTTATTTTCCTTATGTGGTTCTTTCTCATAAATAATTGCTTATGATATTTACACAATTACAAAAACATTGTTATGTTTGAATTCATTTTGTACATATTTTATTCATTCATTGACTCTATTTTTCTAGTTAGCCATTTTCTTTTCCTTCTCTTGTTCTTTCTCATAAATAATTGCTTATAACATTTACACAATTACAAAAACATTGTTATGTTTGAATTCATTTTGTACACGTTTTATTCCTTCATTGTCTCTATTTTTCTCTTTGATTCTACGTTCATAACTTAATCAATTTAGTTTATTTAAGTTATGCCATTTTACATGTGAAATGGGATCATTATTCTTATAATCTTATTTATAGTATTCTTTATATGTAAAGACAAAAGATTAATCAAAATAACATTAATTATTTATCAATTTATTTATTTGATATTTAATATATTTTTATAGTTAATTTAAATTTTATATTATTATTTTTAATATAAAAATTATATACATTGATTAAAAATATAATATGGTGTAATTTAAAATATTTCAAATTTCATGATAATTTAATTTAATTTTTAGTTAAAAGAAAATTTTAAATAAATAATAATATATTAAAAAAATAATACTTTAATAAATATTGTTAATTGGTTATGGAACCAGACATAAAAGTTTGTTTGATTAACTAAATGTTTGTCTTCCTTGGATGTAAGGAAACAAGTTAATGGCCCAAGATCCATAGGCATTCGGTAGGAGTGGAAGTTTGCCCCCCTTATGGAGCACCAATGGGTTATTTCAGGTGGTGTGGTTTCCTTGACTAATGTTGATGAATCAACTTATATTCATGGATATCAACTTGAGATGGTTTTCCTCAATGCTAGTTGATAATTGATTTTTGATAGGTTTTCCACCTTCGGAAAAAAGAAAATAAAAAATTAAAAAATTATTGCTAATAGGAACTTGATTGATGAGATACTTTGTGGCACCAACAATATGTTGTTTTGTTTTGATAAATCATTTTTAAAGGGAATATCAAAGTGATGGAGTTACTTTGTTTTGATAAAAAATTTGAAGGGGAATATAAAAGCGAAGGGGGTATTGATAAATCATTTTAAAGGGGAATATAAAAGTGAAGAAGGTACCTCTTGGGCATGAGGTTAAATTGCAACGAAGTTCTAGTATCCAGGCTTCATGTATGGGGCTCAAGGTTAGGTGTTTTTGGATACCACATGACCCCTCTCTAGTATCCTCAATGATGATTATATGGGATATTGGGTATCTAGTGGATAATAGTGACTAACTGAAATTGACTTTTTGGTCCTGGGGTATGACCTAAAACTACTTCTAATTGCTAAGAACTCATCTTCTATAGACGCAAGGAAATGGGTTAACAATCCAATACCTAAAGACATCTAGTAGGAGTGGAAGTCTGCCCCCTTATGGACCACCAACAAGTGATTTTAGGTGGCCAAGTTTTGTCTACACACGATGATGTAGTTGCATGCTAGGGTCTTGAGATTGTATCAACAAAATCTAAGTTTTTTGCCCTGAGTATTTTAGTTTTTTTCTTGCTTTGGATTTTTTTTTTGAAAAAGGTAAAGATTGAATCATTTTTAATTAATATGTTTTTTGTTTTTTTAGTATAACTTTTATGCAGTGGGTATCTTTGTTTTTTTGAGACATTCATTCAATTTTCGTTTTTCTTCGAGACAACTTTCATGCAATGCTGGTGTTGGTGGGATTGTAGTTAAGCACATCGCCAACTTAGTATTTTATTTTTAGAATGGGTGCGTGTTTGTTGGTAGTTTACATGGGTGTTGTACAAGTGTCAACGAAAATACTTTATTTTCATTGGAATTATTCAATAAATTAAAAAAAAAATGAATGATTCGTTGTTTGGATTGTATTTTTGACATTTTTGATTTGATTAAGAGATCTTGGGAAAACCTTAAACCATATTTTGAATTGATGAAATTGCATTTTTAACATAGTGAAATTACAATGGAAAACATGTTGGAAAGAACACCAAAAAAGGGGAAAAATACCAATAAAAAGGGTGTTTTAGTTAAAACACTTAGCACATGACATCCAAATACATTGTCCAATTGTACACTAGTAAAAGGTACAAGTGAAGGCTCGTTTTTATGTGCATTGTCTTTTTATTAGAATAAGTGTCAGGTTGTAGACCATTTGTAATTAAGAGTACATTAGGATGTGTATTACCCTTGCAAAAAGAGATACGATTAAGATATAGGTCTAGCATGGTTGATGGTCAACCCTTATGCCTTAAGAGAAAACATGTTGAGTCCAAAACCATGGATATTTGATGCATTGCCTCAAGTGTGCTAGGAAGTGCTCATTGTCTACACTTTCCTCCTCTGACCAAGACAACCTTTCTCCCTGATTACTCTTATGTGGTACCCAAGTAACACTCCTTACAAGGTCCAAGGCACAATGTCCTTGGTGGATTTTTTGTCATCATTGATTATAACATCTCTGCTATAATCCCCAATTTAATTAATGTTTACTGTAGATATAATGTATGGTTGTGTCCAAGTGATGTATATGTGAATCGTATTTCTGAAATAATAATAAAATGAAATGCCAGTTGTTGGGGGACATGGACAAAGATGGGGGTCGATTAATCCACAAGAGGGGACTATCTAGGAGTGTCTAAGAGGGGTCCAAGGGGAAATTACCCATGTCTATTAATTCAATTCACTTCCTAAAATTACTACTGATATATGAACCTTCTAATTTTCTGATTGAGTGTCCCCAAAGCCAATCATTGAATGCTTGTAAGAGGGTGGGTGTGAGGAGTCACATCCCATAGTTATTGGAAGCATGGGATTGAGTACAATCAGTTTGGGGAAGAGACTAATTCAAGAAAGTAACCAAAGAGAGGAAATTTGTATGGGTCGTTACAACAGTGTTAGAGAGTCATGTTTTGCATGAACAACAAGTAGAGAATAGGGAAGAAGAGTATTGAAGCTAGAGCAAACATGGAGGGTGAATTTTGGAGCATATTTGGAGTAGAATATTGAAGAGCCAGGTTGTCAAGCCTAAAGAGTGAACTCTTGTGTGAGTTTCACTGTAACAATAAGTGATTGTTGTTGTTTTCATAGTACTAGTGAGCTCCCTTGATTTTCTTAGTAGTGAGATTCCTAGTTACCTCTGTTAGAGAGACCTTGATAAATGAATGGGATGCCCAATGGACTGAGAACATTAAAGGGGTACATTCCTTGGGTTGGGTAGGTCGAGAGGAGGAGAGCTGGTGGAAGATCATGATAGTTGTAGAAGAATACCAATTGGTTGTGGGATTTTCCAAACTGTGAGTGGACAATGAGAGACTGATCCAAGTCTATGGTTGGGTGGAATGTATGTCCCAAGCAGCTGGTTGCACAACTGTTTTTAAAAAATAAGTGTTTTATCTTGTTTTTATGTTGCATTATGAGTTTAATTGTTGTGTATTAACTCTATGTTTGATAATGATTTATATGTTGATGTATTTGAGTTTATCAGTTGCATTTTTTGTTTATCTTTTAATTTTGTAGATACATCTAGTTCATGGTATCAACAAATGGTTAAAAYTGTATGTTTTCYTGTAGCTAGTAAGCTACATGATTRGTWAGYATAAAATTTTAATTTTATGAATATTTCCAMACGTAATGGACCTCAKMTRGGYTGGGAAACATTATATTGATGATTGTGGTCATGGGGTAGTTACCTTGTGGCAATCAAGGCAATTCCTTGCAACTTCTACAACATTTGGTGCAAAATGCACTATGCACACCAAGTCCCTTAGTTTGCATACACATTTCAATATTGTGTGCATTTTACCCCTCATATGATACACATCTAGAACACTCTTGACCATGTGCACCAACATATGTTACATTATTTTTTTTTAATTTTAAAAATATAAAATACCTAAACAAAAGATTAATTAACTTTTTTTCCAAATAGAAATATAAATCATGTTTTATGAAAGAAAAATGTATTAAAGTATAAAACTTTAACAACACAATACAACATGGGTGAAATAATGAGACTTTATGTGTCCATATGTTGAAGTTTGTTTATAATATTGTGGGGAACCTAATATGAGTAATATTAAGATAATATATTATATTAAATAATCGAGTTTTATAGAATTTAACATGAATTATTATCTATCAAAATTATTTTGATATGTGAAGTTATGGGTATTTGGTGCACTGCCTCACATGTGCCAGAAAATTCCTCTTACAGGTTTAAGTGATAGTGCCCCTGGAATCCACCCATCACTATTGAGGGGTGGGGTCGAGGGAAGTTCCCTCACATGATTCGGTGTAACACCCAAAAACCTCTACAACCTTTGGTGTAGATAACATTCTTCATGCCAAGTCTTGGAGTTCACATGCCCCATGCACCCACTATTGTTGGGTATGTGTTATATTCTTTGCACGGATATAATTATTGTCGAGCATGAAGGGGGTGAAGCGTCCCCCTTTCTTGGGGGGTCACAGGGGGGCGGGAGCCCCCCTGCAGGGGGTCCGGGGGTAGCACCCCTGGAAAAAAAAATTGGTGTTTTTTTCGTTCATTTTTGGGCAGCTTTTCAGCACATGGTTTTTGCCAATGGTTTTCTATTTCCAGTTAAGGAATTAGGGTTGTTGACTAATCCAGGTCATTGTATTAGAGTTTTGGATCTCGCTAGATCCTATATGTATATTTTATTGTAAACAATGTATCAGATAATGAATATAGAATATGTTGGTTTTCCCAGTTTGGGTTTCTAGGGGAAAAATATCTGTGTAATTTGTGTACTTTCCATTGTATCTTTTATGTTCTTTTATTGAAAATATGTTTGTAGTAAATAAGTGTACAAGGTTAAAATCTACATTTGGTATCAGAGAAATTATTGGCTTCAAGGGGATGTCTTTGTGGTCAGGGGTTTGGCTCAGGACTGTGATAAGCCTTGTTACAGTGGGAGATTTGCGATATTGATTCTTCAACTGAAAAGAAATGCGAGTAGTTCAAAAATGGAGATCGATAAATTTAAGCTAGATAAGAAGGCTGAAAAGTGTATCTTTATTGGGTATACAAACAGTCTCAAAGGTTATAAGCTTTGGAACCCAGAAACTAAGAAGGTTGTATACAGTCGAGATTTGGTCTTTAGAGAAATAAAATATGTTGTCAAACGGGAAGTCCTACCAAGTAAGGAAGAACCAGAAAAAATAGAGTTTGATTTAAAGGATGATGAATCAGACTCTACATAAGAACATGAATTAGAAGAAGAAGATTCTCATACTCCAGTATTGAGGAGATCGGTTCGAGAAAAAAGGATATTGGAAAGGTATAGTCCACCTGATTTTCGTTCAAAATTTTCTTTGTCTATTACTGATGATGATCCCAGAACTATTAGGGAGGCAGTGGATTCAGAGGATGGAAAACTCTGGAAAAAGTCCATGGTCGAAGAAATGACATCCTTAGATAAGAATGAGGCTTGGGATCTAGTGGAGTTGTTGACTAGAAGAAATCCCATTGGTAGAAAATGGGTATTTAAAAATAAGTTGAATGCATATGGAAAAGTGGAGAAATACAAATCATGGTTAGTGGCAAAGGGTTATTCCCAGGTTGAGGGAATTAATTTTGGTGAGATTTTTTCTCCTGTTGACAAGTTAACCTCTATTAGATTTCTTTTATCTATTGTTGTTGCGTTTGATTTTGAAGTAGAACATATGGATGTGAAGACAACATTCCTACATGGGGATCTGGAAGAATAAATCTACATGAAGCAACCAGAAGGCTTTGTTGTGAAGGGAAAGAAGGAGTTGGTATGCAAGATGAAAAAGTCCCTGTATGGTTTAAAAAAGTCACCAAGGATGTGGTATAAATTTTTTGATACTTATATGTTAGGACATGGCTTCGCAATAAGCAAAGATGATCATTGTGTGTATTTAAAATTAATTGGTGATCATTTGATTTATTTGGTCTTGTATGTGGATGACATGTTGTTGATAGGAAACAACAAGGAGATTATCTAGGGTGTGAAAAATCAATTGTCCTCTAAGTTTGACATGAAGGATCTTGGTGCCACAAATTTCATTTTCGGCATGGAAATTAAAAGAGATTGAAAAATAGGAAACTTTGGTTAAATCAGAGAAAATATATTGAGACAATATTGCATAGGTTTAATATGTAGGAATGTAAACCGATCAAGGTCCCTATTCATGTAGGTGTAAAGTTATCTTCGGATCAGTGTCCCAAGATGCAGGAAGAGGAGGACATGTCTTGTGTTCCATATGGGAGTGTGGTTGAGAGTTTGATGTATGCAATGGTTTGTACTAGACCATCCATTGCACATGTAGTGGGAGTTTTGAGCAGGTATATGTTAAAACTAGGGAAGGAGCATTGGACAACAGTAAATAGGGTTTTCAGGTATTTGCGTGGCACTACTAGTTATGGATTATGCTACCAAGGAAGACCAGGATTCGACAGAGTGTTGGACATACATGGATTTGTGGATGTAGACTGGGATGGAGATCTGGACCGTAGAAGATCTACAAGCGGGTATGTGTTTAACCTGTTTGGAGGAGCAATCAGTTGGATGGGAAAAAGATAGTTTGTAGTGGCACTTTCAAATACAGAAGTTGAATACATGGAAGTCACTCATGCAAGCAAGGAAGCAGTATGGTTACAAATATTGTGTTCAGGTATTGGGTTGGAACAACAAGCTGTAAGGATATATTGTGACAGTCATAGTGCAATTTTTTTGGCGAAGAACCTAACTTATCATTCAAAGACAAAGCATATTGATGTTCAATATCACTTTGTGAGAGACATGGTTGAAGAAAAGAAGGTGTTGTTGATGAAGGTGGACACTTTGAAGAATGTTTCAGATTCATTAACAAAATATGTGAGCACTGAAAAGTTTTCTTGGTGTAGAGGATCTATGGGCATTGCTGCCCTGAATTGTTGACTATGTAACCCTGTAGCCCCCCTTATGCAAAGAAAATAACAAGTGGGAGAATGTTGTGTATGTGTTATATTCTTTGCATGGCTAGAATTAGTGTCTACATTGTGCCATGTGCGTATGGGGGTGGGATCCCCCATGAAAAAATATATTGGCAGTTTTTTGCGTCCATTTTTGGGCGATTTTTCGGCACATGGTTTTTGTTGATGGTTTTCTATTTTTGGTTAAGGAATTAGGGTTGTTGACTAATATGTGTCATTTGATTAGGGTTTTGGATCTCATTGGATCCTATATGTATATTGTATTGTAAACAATGTATCAGATGATGAATATAGAAGATGTTAGTTTTCCCGGTTTGGGTTTCTAGGGGAAAAATATTTGTGTAATGTGTGTATTTTCCATTGTAGCTTTTTTGTTCTTTTATTGAAAATTTGTTTGCAGTAAATACTTGTACAAGGTTAAAATATACAACTATAACATTCTATGTCAACAAGGTATGCACACCTATAACACCGTTGGTTGTGTGCACCAACACATCTATGCCTATACATGTGTGGCAACAATGCTAATTAGGTCTATGAACAATGATAATACAAATTTTCCTTCAATAATTGAAAGTATTCATATATATATTTTTCTTATAATTGAATGCATTCCTATATATACAATGTATGATACAAATCATAACATATATCATGTTCAAGGAATGAGATGTCTTTAATGATCCCTACTCCAACCTTGTGACATAGAAAATATCCCAAGCTTCATGGTGCAGAAGCATCCCTAGTATATGGGCCATCCTACATCATCCAAAATATTTCCATTTTAGTTTTCTAGTTTGTCACATTTCAATGATAGTTATTAGTATTTAACAAAGGGAAAATGGACTGCAATGCATAGTCTCATGCATAAATTGAGGTGGATATTAGTGATGGTGCATAATCAGTTGACATGGTCAAATATGATTAACCAATGATGATTTTGATATAGATGGGATGTTCAACTTTGATTAATGGATTTCTATGAGTTCCATGGTCTATAAAAGATGTATTCAAATTTATTTGTGAGTAGCATTGAGTAGCTCAATAATTGGCATCCTGAGATAGCTCAAGGGAGGAATGTGATCTAAGAAGATGAAAAGGGGATCACAAGGGGATATAAATAGAGAGACACATCTCTCAACAAAGGACATCAAAGAAGAAGATTTGAGTTTTACGTGTAGTCAAGGGTTCGAAGAGCCCTTAGGGATTGTGGGTTTGAAAAAATCAAGATTAGCGTTGGAAGAAGGGTAGAATTTGAAAGGATCCAGGGTGGATATATTTTGAGAGTATATTTATTGAATATGATCCAACGTGCCAACAAACGTTATGAGAGTAGAGCACTACAATCCAATTTCTACATTTTTGATGTAAAAAGCTAAATAGATTTGTAATGGTTATTGGCCTCATTTTAGCTATACTAATAAAGAGGCGTGTCATTATTTGCTTCCATGAGATATTTTGTTTTCTGAAATAGTTTATTTTTTTATCACTCTTATGTAGGTAGATCCATAACTGCATCAAATGGTTTTAGACTAGTTATAGGTCTTGCTACACTACACAAATCCCACAACAAAAGGAAGGACTCGATAGATTATGTAAGAAAAACAACTCCAAACATGTTTGTTTCTTAGAGTTGTAGAGGAGAAGGAAGAACAACGCCAAAAAATATGTCAGATAGATGTTGTTGAGGAAGCTTGAGAATGCACTGAAGGAGGAGTCACAATGGACAGAGAGGTTGAGGTGCAAGTTTGAAATCTACAAGTTGTAAAGAATAGATCCAAGAATGGGAATTTTTGGGTATAGTTGTTGAGGGAAATTCCACATAAGCAACTTGAGGGGACTACATTTGGGTTTTAATATGATACTAAGGAGGAGAACATAATTTAGATTGAAGGTAAGAGCATACCTCGCAAAGATCAGTACAAGATCAAAAAGCAGGTGTAAAACTTATTTGCATGCTTGGAATCCTTGGAGGGGGCTCAAAAAACAAGAAATACAAAGAAGATCAATTAATGATGTTTCCACTGTCTGATGGACTATTTGCACAGATTCAACAAGGTACCTTTTTCAAATGGTGGAAAAGAGTTTGGAATATTATCTACAAGAATCACTTGCGGAATGAAATCATATTTTGTAAGAGCCCATATTAACCATACATCCTCCTTGCATTTATGTCGGAGACATCGCTAGTGCCATGACACTAGAGATGAATGGGAGGTGTGTACTAAAGAGGTGCATCAAATTGCATTAGAATTTGAATACATGCCAACCAAAAGAAACAAAGGATAGAGGAGATGGATGAATTCATGACATTTGTGGGAGAGTAGACCCTGAAGAGTGAAAAAGTGGTGATGAGCAAAGATGAATGAAAGTGAAGTCGGTTGAAGATGAGGAGACCTCCATTTTTAGGTGGATATAGTGGAGAGGGAAGAGATTGTGATTGTGTGCATTCCATAATAAATGGAGGAGGAATTTACAACAGAAAATATGCAAGAAAATTTGCAAGAAAGTGGAGTTGAAGAGAAATACAATTGAGGGCGTATGTGGGAACTTTTGATTCCCATAATATTTTTTGCATTGATTTGTTTGTAGGCATGGAAGATTAAGATGATGTAAATGTTGTTGAATATGATGAGAAATACCAAAATACCAATGACCAAGAATAAATTGAGTATGTCCTTGAAAAATATGAGATAAAGGTTGTCAATAGTTTGTGCGCAACTTTCAAGGTTATGAAAAATGTGAATGTTGCAATATTTGAGGATAATAGATAGCGAGTTTGTGACTACACAAAAACCAAATGAATTCAAGGAATGGTAGTGGTACTTGAAGAGAAATATGTGAAAAATTGAGGTAGAAGTGGGTGGTTAACAATGAGGGTTTTGTGACAAGTATATTGAGAGGTGGTGTTGTATTTTTTTCTAAAAAACATGGAGGAATTGTTCTCTATGAACAAAGGATATTGTGATAAAGTGTCATTTACACAAAGAAAATGTAGAATAAATTTAGTGGGTGAACATGCATAGTTAATCCAAAGAAGATGATTCCATTAGTGGAGATGACAACAAAGAGATTGCAACAAAAAAAGTGGTTCACTACTAGTGTATCAAGTGTTGATGATGGTGCAAGAAAGCATGGAGGCATGGCTGCAATTGTCTTCTGATATCCTGGGTGCCCGACATATGGCACATTATGCATTTCCTTCAAAACTTCATTTTTCATCTCATTGGAATTCAACACATATACCTTACCTTTGTACATGAGAATTCCATCTTCTTTTAGCTCATAAAAATTAAATTTTTGCTAAAAATTACCTTGTTGTAATGTTCCTTTTATTTTCAAATATTGCTCATCTGAATTTGTTGCTTCCATGATTTGATCTTTTATATCAGTACTGTACAATCCAAAATCTTTGATGAAAATTAGCGAATAAGAATTGATGAGCGTTAAGAGGATCTCAAGGCTGCCATTACCGCACGTTCTGTGCTCTCTAGAGACGTACTTGTTGATGAGAGAATCTTAGGGATACCATTACCGTGTGTACTTCCTGTCTAGAGACCAATGGGATAAGAATTTTTCCAAACTAGATACTGATCATATTCTCCTATTTGTCTGTCAATGGAGAGTTGTCAATGATAGAAGTTGAAATTTTCTAGCCGTTGTGTTTCTATCAGTAGTTCGAATACTAGTGTTCTTGGTTGTTGTGTGAGCAATATTAAATGGTTTTACATAATCAAGATCAGTTACAATTTCATATTCACTATCTAGACGAATTCCACTACAACAATCCCAACCATAAATAAAATCCTTTTGGTTTCGTGTAGGCACTCTAGCAAGTCGAAGTGTTTCTCCAAAGCTCATAAACCCTGTTTTATCTACAGAATTGGAAGTGTATCTGCATTTCCATTGGGACAAAACCATCTTGGTGATTTCCTTACACTGATAGCGAACAATTAACACTTGCAATTGATCAACTAAGCACACTTTACTATTTCATTCATTGCTATGGGCAAAATATTCAGTTTATTCTAGTACATAAATTTTGGAAAGAAGACCAAGAAGTTGGCAATTCTTTAGAGAATGAGAAACAACATTTTAGAGCTTGAAGATCATAGAGACTGATAGATTCAAAAGCATCTACTACACATTCACAAGAATCAAGATAACCTACAAATGGTTCTTTTGTAAGTTTGCTTGTGCTTTCTGAAACTAAGATTAGATTAAGTCATTGTAAACAGGGGCATTTTCGGTAGAAGCTAACACCCTCCATTTGTTGCTTGCATTTTTGAGTTTGATTGTAAAGTGTAAAGTTAGGGTGGAGTTGTAAGAAACCTTGTGAGTTTTGTCTTTAATATGGTTTGAGTTGAGGAACTGTTAGAGTTGTTAAACACTCTAGTCCTCTCTTCTGTGGAAAATATAGTCACCATTGAAAAAACAACTTTTAAGTCTATTGTGACATGCTTGCAAGTTTCACAAGCCAAGGCAAAAAATTTCAAACTCAGACTCGAGTTCTTCATGATGCACTTGAGCGAAAGAATATGCGACATCATTATGAACCAATCCTTGTTCATAGCCCTCTTTTTAAAGATGAAGAAGATGATGAGGTTAATTCAGAACAATAACCAACACAAGAGCAACTCAGTGAGACATCTCCAAATTCTCAACTTCCTCTTTCCAAGCCAATCATCATACCTTGGGAAGAAATTAGAAATAACAAGCACATAACCGGTATCAGATATGAAAATGATGTCGCCTTTCATAATCTGGATTACACCAAACCAATCCAATTTTAGAGTGTTGGATTGCTTCAACAAAGTTCACATTCACCTACTCGAGTTCAAGAGTAGATTTTGATATGCCAACATTGTTAGCGAGTTGGCCACATGGAAGATTAATGTTTCGATCTTCATCCTTGCGAGCATTGTGGATAGCATAATCATCCTTTAGATAAGTGTTTTAAATGCAATACAATTGTGAGAGTAAAGAACCACCATGGGTGGATTCCTTCTTGGAAATGTTCATCAACAATGAAGAATATATGTCAATCATACCGACGAATCCAATCTTGAATATTGATAGACCTTGTAGTGGACATGTTTTCATCTTCTCACCTTTTCCCTTACAAGAGGGAATGACATCGACGATTGACAGTCAAGCTTCTAGTTTCGAAGTCCTATCAGTCAAGCAATAATAAGCGAGCGTGATTGGATTGTGGTTGCAAGATACCAGATATATAAAATATGCAGAACAGGAACGAAATGCTAGAATTAACAGAATAACAGTAAAATATCCAGCATAATCTTCACAATACACAGAAATGATATACGAAATAGCAACAGAAATAGCACTTGAACATAAATAGCACTTGATTCAGATAGCAATGTTCACAGGCCTCTTCGAGGGGGCAACCT
>ML797619.1:14642-50964 GCA_009831015.1 Picea engelmannii | reverse complement strand
ACAGATATTATAATAATAATATATTGATTAAAAAATATATTACTCGATTACCACAATTAAGTGTATGGTTTACACGTCATTAGGAATGAGACGTTTGAATTTAACTATACAAATTTTTTATTACAGTTAAATGGTTTAACTACGATAATCCTTAGAAAAAAGATTTATACAAAATAGCATATATTTAATTAGTGAACGCCAAAACAAAACAATACAGTTTGATTGGATAGATGTACGAATGTAATTTTGGATTAAAATTAAATGCTGCGTACAGGAGTTGAAAGTTAAGGGTGGTAGCTGGAAGGACTGTTTTAAATATTATTTAATGCATAGAAAAACGTGAAGACAACAATAAGACTTTAAACTTATGAACCAATAAAACTGTGACAAATATATATATATTTTTATTTTAAAATATATTAATATAAGTTTCCTAAGCTAAACATTATAATTTCTAAAAAATTTGAAAGTCAAACCTAAACTAATAGGCAGTCAACGATGAACTCATCGCTATAGTCCCAGGCCTTTGGCAGGGACTAATAATGTCAAAAATTAAATATATTGAAATTTTAATTAGTTGTCACATCATTGGTGACTATGAATGGAGTGGATAGGAATGGAGTGTATAAAATAATGTCAAAAAATAAATATATTGAAATTTTAATAGCTGTCACATTATTAGCGACAAGGTAGTTGTTGGTAGCATAAGTATTGGTATGGCTATCAATTAAATAGTGATAAATATATTGAAATTTTAATTAGTTGTCACATTATTAGCGACTATGAATGGAGTGGATAAGAATACATGGTAGTTGTTGGTAGCATAAGTATTGGTATGGCTATCAATTAAATAGTGATAGGCATAGGTGATGGTAGTGATTGGAGATTGATGGCATGCGGTTTTCATTTTTCCAGAAAATTGTTTTTCATCTATATATTTATCAATTAACTAGGTATGGGTGTAACTGGCAGCGATAGTTGAAAATTATGGCATATGACCTCCATTTTCTTGGTTGAGTGTTTTTTCATTTGTATTGTTGTCAATTAACCTAGTTGTTGATTAACTAGGAATGAGTGTTGTTGATAGTAGTGGTTGAAAATTAATGGCATATGGCCTCCATTTTCCTTGCAGACAATTCTTTAGTAAGTAAAATGGATTTCTAACCCTTTGTGTTTTGCAATGTGAGGTATCTTTGTTGCCTGTGTATTTCATAAGGAGTTGTAGATGGTTTTCAACTATGGGTGAAACAAGAACTAAAAGTCACCTTATCGTAGGTAATTTTTCATTGTCATCTTAACCTTTTATTGGTAAAGCTCCTATAGATAGAGTTTGATTTGTCACTGCTACATTTGTAAATACTCTTATGAATCTACACATTTCCATTGTGCATTAAATTAAGAAAATTTCCATTGTGCATTAAATGTTTGAGGGACAAATTTATTCATCCTAATTTTTGCAAGAGTGTTATATGGTGCAAAATCTATGGTAAGTTTGATACCATCCAAAATTAGGGTCTCTAAGATGTCGGAATGAGCATCCATTCAAACCATTTATGGTGGACATTATTTTGTCTTTTAAGGCCGAGTTCATTATAATTATATCTACATCCATTCAAATCATTGACGGTGGAAACATTTTTGTCTTTTGAGGCAAAATCAATTCTAATTCTATCCATTTTCACTCTTTGTTATTGAATCCAACTAAAGCCAAACCATTTGAAAGTCCTTAAGGCCCCTCATTCCCCATTTTGAATCACCACGAACAAAGCCATAATATATTAAAAAAATAAAACAAAAAATAATACTTTAATAAATATTGCTAATTGGTTATGGAGTAAGACCTAAAAATGTGTTTGATTAGCTAAGTGCTTGTATTCCTTGGATGTTAGGAAACAAGTTAATGACCCAAGATCCATAAGCATCCGGTAGGAGTGGAATAAAGATTATTGAAAGAAAATGAATAGAGACGTGTACCTTAGCTATCATTAAGCTGGACAAGGAGGAGGAGGAACCATGAAGTATGGGGGGGAAGGTGCATTGGCAGTTGTAGGAGTATAATCATGTGGCCTTGCAGTCATGATCTCTTTGATTGATCCACTACCTACATCTCCAACACAAAAGAGCCAGGCCAACAATGGCCATGTTTTCAGCTTAGTGGAGAATTTGTGGAGTTGTGGTGATAGGAAGTTGAGGTGCCATTTGAAAACCTAATGGGGTAATTGGATAATAGTAAAATAGTAAATGTGAAAGAATAGCCATTTGATAAACCTAGACGATAATTTCATAATCCTATTAGGTAAATGTGAAAATGTAAACAACTTCAATAATGATAAACATATGCATTGATAAATGCAAGAAAGTTAATTTTCAACATCCCATCCATTAATTTAAAAGAGACGAGGAAAATATGCCAACATCTTTAATTATTGACCATAAGATTAGAGTTTTTAATTAAAAGATTGATTCATTCACCAATTTTCAATAGGGTACGTCTATCGCCATAATAAACATCATAGTTAATGGTCAATCTCTATGCCACTACCAAAACGCGCGTTCACACATAAGCAAAAAGGAGGGGTTTTGATGTGTAATGCTATATAGAGATATGTGCATAGCATCGGCATCAGCGTGTTTCCCCTTGCAATTCTGCACAATTTTTCATCGCCCATAAGAAACTCGTAATCCTCCATTGCAGTCTGAATCTGACTCTAACTCATCGCCCATCGTTCACATCTCCCCCATTTCTGTGTCTATTTTCGAATCGGGAATGGCTACATCTTCCTCCACCTCCGCCTCCGCTAACAGTACCAGCAATTCCCCCTTTCATGTATTTATAAGTCATCGGGGTGCCGATGTCAAGAAAACCTTCGCGAGCTATCTCTACCGTAGGCTTTGTTCCCACGGATTGAAGGTCTTTCTGGATCAGGAGGAATTGCAACAAGGAGACTATTTAACCTCTCAAATAGAAGGAGCCATTCAAACAGCCTCTGTCCATGTGGCCATTTTCTCTGCCCGATACGCTGACTCAACCTGGTGTCTAAATGAGCTCCTAAAGATGTTGGAGTCAAAGGGTACCGTAATTCCAGTATTTTACCACGTGAAGCCTAACGATCTTCGGTGGACGCAGGGCAAAGATGGAGTGTATGCTCAAGCCCTACGGACACTGGAAGAGAAGAGGAACGCTGATCAAGTGATTCTGCGACACGACCCAGCGACTGTTGAAAAATGGAGAAAAGCACTTTCGGATGTTTCTCACATAAGCGGTTTCGAGCTAGAGGCGTGTAAAGGGTAACCACTCAAACTTTCCTCTCTGTAAATTTGTATTACCTTATGTTGGATAGATATATACGTATGTTTCTCACTAGTTATTTCTATTTTCTTGTGAATAACCAGGGACGAGGGGGTCTTGCTGGATAAGGTGGTTGACACTGTGTTGAGAAAGGTGAAAACACCATTGGATGTAGCCAAATATCCAACAGGTTTGGATGAAAAGGTGAGAGATTTTGAAAATAAAATTTTACGGCAGCATCAACAACAACAACATAGTGGAAGAAAAGTTCAGGTCGTAGGGATTGTTGGGTTCGGTGGTGTAGGAAAGACTACCCTGGCCAAAGAACTCTTCAATTTGAAGAGTTCAGATTACAACAGATCTTGTTTTTTAGATGATGTAAGAGAAAACGTGAAAAACGGCTCTTTAATTTCATTGCAGAGCGATCTTCTTAAGAGATTGACTGGATCAAATCTGCTAATAAGCAATAAGGATGAAGGTACAGAAATGCTTAGAGAACATCTCTCCTCTCAGCAGATTTTATTAATTTTAGATGATGTAGATTCGGTGGATCAGGTTGATGCACTTTTGCCAAATCAACATTTTATCCACTCAAATAGCTTAATTTTGATTACATCTAGAGATAGGGATATTCTGACAAGTTCAGGAGTAGAAAATGCCTCAATTTATAAGCTAGATGGACTTAGTCAACAGCACTCCCTGGAGCTATTCTGCGGTCATGCCTTCAGCCGGCCGTATCCGCTCTCAGGATTTGAAATTTTGGCAGGGGACTTCTTAAAAGTCTGTGGTGGATTGCCTTTATCTCTAAAAGTGATCGGGGCACTTCTGCACGGAAAGAATGACGTGTCTTATTGGGAAAACCAATTGTGTAAGCTGAAAAAGACACTTCCTCATGAAATAGAAGAAAGGCTGAAAATTAGTTATTATGCTCTCAATGGCGAGGAAAAACAATTTTTTTTAGATATTGCATGTTTTTTCAGGGGCCATGATACAGATATGGCTATAAGAATATGGGACGCCTCGGGCTGGCAAGGTAGGTTTGGGTTTGAAAATCTACAAAAAAAGTGTCTGGTGGAAGTGGTGTCGAATCCATATGAATATGGAAGTGGTTCTAATAAGATACATATGCATGACCACCTAAGAGATCTAGGAAAATCTGAATCCCTTGTTACGCCGCCGCTTCGGTTTTGGCATATTGATCAATTGTTGGGGCAATCATCTGTAAGTAGTCAATCATTCAATCCTTTATATATTATTATTCAATAAAGTTCAATTCTGTAGTTCTTCATTATTTTGCAAGACTGAACATGTAATAACTATCATTTTTCGATATTGGACAGGTAATTACCGTGCGGGGAATTAGAATGGTTCTTAGCGAAGATCATGACGATGATGAATTTGAAGGTATTCAAATGAGGAAGTTACAACTTGTTGATACTGAAGGTTCTCTCTTGGATACTGTTCTGAAGAGGCTGAAGTTGCCAAATCTCATATGGCTCCGCTGGATAAAGTGTCCATATTCTTCCCTCCCTCGCTGGATTCCGATGAAGAATTTAAGGGTTCTTCAGGTGTCCGGGTACAGATTAGAAACATTGTGGGAACTGGAATCGCAGGTAAATTGAAATTTGTTGTGTAAACGTGTGTTTAGTGGCTATTATCACCAGAATGTCTTGAACGAATTCGAAAGGTTTTGTAGATGAGAATCATGATCCATATATAAATATCTTTCTTATAGCTGAAGCACCTTTGCAGTTGCCTGTACGTTTGGAGGAGTTGCGAGTGCGTGGATGTCAGCAGTTGAAGAGCATATGGGGGTTGGCCCTGCTGACAAAGCTTCGAGTGATAGATGTTGGTAGGTGCTCCGAGTTAGAAGAGCTGCCATGTATGGAGACATGGGCATCTTTGGAGGAGTTGCGGGCAGAGGGATGTGCGAGGCTGAAGAGCATACGGGGGTTGGAGCAGGCGACCAAGCTTCAACTGATAGATGTTGATGGGTGCTCSGAGTTAGAAGAGCTGCCATGTATGGAGACATGGGCATCTTTGGAGGAGKTGCGGGCATATGGATGTGCGAGGCTGAAGAGCATACGGGGGTTGGAGCAGGCGACAAAGCTTCGAGTGATAGAGGTTGGTGGGTGCTCCGAGTTAGAAGAGCTGCCATGTATGGAGACATGGGCATCTTTGGAGGAGCTGCGGGCAGAGGGATGTGCGAGGCTGAAGAGCATACGGGGGTTGGAGCAGGCGACAAAGCTTCGATGGATAGATGTTGATGGGTGCTCCGAGTTAGAAGAGCTGCCATGTATGGAAACGTGGAAATCTTTGGAGGGGTTGTGGGCAGAGAGATGTGCGAAGCTGAAGAGCATACGGGGGTTGGAGCAGGCGACAAAGCTTCGATGGATAGATGTTGATGGGTGCTCCGAGTTAGAA
This sequence comes from Picea engelmannii, assembly GCA_009831015.1. Classification (NCBI taxonomy): domain Eukaryota; kingdom Viridiplantae; phylum Streptophyta; class Pinopsida; order Pinales; family Pinaceae; genus Picea; species Picea engelmannii. Next base: position 45,251 of record ML797619.1, on the reverse strand, counting down.
GAGCTCCCGTGTATGGAAACATGGGAATCTTTGGAGGGGTTGTGGGCAGAGAGATGTGCGAAGCTGAAGAGCATACGTGGCTTATTGCAGTGTACAGAGCTTCGGACGCTAAGTGTTAAATGGTGCTGTGAGTTAGAAAAAGTGGAAGGTGTTGAACATTGTACGTGGTTGGAGGAGCTTGATGTGTACGGATGTCACAAACTACAGTGTACGGTGTAGTGGACCAGCCGCGGACGATTGAAAAGCAAAACAGAAGAAGCAGATAATTAGTCTACGATGCGGTCATAAGACTATTCGCAATATATATATTTGTTATAAGTCAAAAAAGTTTTGTGAACTTGTCTACCTAAAATCCAAATTCATGGTCTCGCGACAAGATCTGTATTAATCCGTGTCTTGGCAGCAAATGGACTCTTCGGTTTGAGGTCAAATAGTTTGGACTAACTATAGTCGTGACTCATATCAATTTTTTTTTATAAAGTTTGAAAAGTTTCAATGTACTATTCTATAAAATTTTATAGTCTCATAAATTTATTTTTATTTTTATTTTTATATGAATAAATTTTATAATTTCATAAATTTATTTTTATTTTCATAAATTTATTTTTATTTTTATTTAAATTAATTTTTATATTTATATTTATATGGATGAAACTTAAATGTCCTCAGTTTGTATGCAAAATAATGTTCAAAATCAAATATATAATAGTTTACATGTTAAATAATGTTGAAAACCAAATTATTATATTTTATGATGGTGTCTTATTATTAGCAATTATTAATAAAGGGGATACAAATACAGAGTTGGTGTCACTAATATAAGTAGATACAAATATAGAGTTGGTGTCACTAATATAAGTATCAATACCAGGGTACAAATACAAATGTGTCACTAATGTAAGTATCAATACGGGGATACAAAATACAAAGTGATATTAATATACTTATTATTAAAATAAGTATTAATAAGGTCAATATTAAAAGTGCAAAATATAAGTATCAAGGTCAATATTAAAAGTGTAAAAAATAAGATAATTCTCTTAATTGAACATTAATAAAAAATTGAATTTTTATGATAGTTAAAAATCTATTTAATAATTTTTTTAGTCAATTTCTAATTAAATTGAAAATTGAAAAAAAAAAACATTTTAAATATTTGTGATAGTTAAAGATCTATTTAATTTGTAAAGTAATTAAAAAAAACATTTTAAATATTTGTGATAGTTAAAAATCTATTTAATTTGCAAAGTTTTATATGCCATTTTATTTCTTATTAATTAAATGATATAACTTTTATTGAAATGATGACTAATACATAAATTTTAAAATTATATTAATAATAATAATTTTCATATCAAATATTTAATATAGTTTTTTTATTTTTTATTAATTAAATGATATAACTTTTATTAAAATAATGCCAATAAAACATGTGTTAAGAACAACTTGAGTAGGTTTAATGGTTAAGAACATGTGTTTCCTCTTAAAAGGTCACAAGTTCAAATCCAGAGGAGAAGGGTATGTATACCTCCAGTCAAATAATAGGTGATTCCAAGATAGTTATTGATCAATAAATATCGAAGGCTGGAAATGCAAGATTAAGGAGCTGATTTCGTCATTTAGAGGCATTTATTTTTAGGACATATTCAGGGAGGCAAACATGGAGGCAGACAAATGCTCAAAACAAGCATTAGAGACTACAAGATATAGACTGACATATGCTTCGTGGGATGGGAAAAATGTTGGAACAACTTTACATTTTGACATCTTTTAAAGCTCCTCAGGCTCACTAGTTTTTTTGTTCTAATGTAACCTTGATAGGAAGAAATTTTGATTATGAACAACAAGGATAGGATGAGTCTCATTGTTGACAATAAACCGCCAAAAGGTAGGTCCTTTGTTATTGATGACAGGTGGATAGGAAATTTACATGATACTTATTATGAGATATTATATTGTTGAAAAATTAAATATTAATATAATTCATGTGATTTTTCGGATGGAAAGAAAAAAATATAATTTAGTTTTATATTATTTTAAAAAGGTAAATAATTTATTGTGTTGAGAGGTGTTCTATAATTAAGGTAACATGGGTAATGTTGGTAGATGTTGTTTCAATAAAATTAATTATTATAAAATCAATCTAGATTTATCTTAAATTTGGATTGATAAGTGTCGAGAATGATCAAATCCCTCAAGTTGTAAATATTTTTTAAAATTTTGTACTTAAAAAGGTTTACATCTCAAGGAATTTGGTCCCTCTCAAAACTTAATAAATCTAGAGTTAAGATAGATTTAGGCTATTTCATACAATCAACTCATTCTTCTATGGTGTGTTCATCGCTACAAAAAGCCTAAAAGGGCCATCATGAGAGATGTGGTCACAGTATTAAAATTGTTAATTGAGATGAATTGACAGTGTATCCTAGTACCCACTCCAATCTTGACTAGTGTCAAATGTGGCGATATGTGCTAAGTTGTGCTATTGTGACGTGTTCCCTCTTTTGTTAACATTGTCCATTGTGATTTTATTTAGAGTTAGATGGTATGATAATTTATTTTGAGTTATATAGTATAAGAATTTGATTTGCACGTCATTCATGCCATCTTGTTTCGCTCCATAGTCAAAATGGYTTAGAATTTKTGWGAATTTGCAGTATGTGGGCAATGCMYAGGCTTCAACCACTAACATTGAAGAACTCCATGAARGAATRTAGTAGTGGAAGGGATTTATGTTTKTCATTCYARTCAATGCTAAMAATTTAGGTGGYATAAAATGGCATTAAAAAATGAGGTAAGGTYGCGTGAAAGTCATTTGGATGACAAAAGGGACAGGACATAAATTTAGTTGACGTGAAATGGAKTTTTTTWATTCTATGTTMAACCCYTATCTCCATAAATAGGGGYAAGAGATACATGTGTGTTAATGATTCTCACTCAAATCAATTACATGGMAATTATACTTTTTGACCACGATGAGAACATGAAGAGGTAATATGYARATTTGATCAACATCAMRTTTCATTTTCRTTGAATATGAATTAGTTGCAACAATAGTCTAATGTAGTGTGATCAATTTATGTAACTAGAAATATCATGATTGAACTTCTTTTTTACTACTTGAAGTATATAACATTGCATCTTATGCAAGGTGCTTCATTGCATTGAAGTATGCTACCCACGGAAAATGTTGAACGATGCCTAAGGAGCTGTCCGGTTAATTAAAAGTACACATGTTGCAAATCGTTCAGGGTCTAACTCTAGTGGAGTCAATCAAACTTGCAAGTAGCATATAGTGCAAAGAACCAATTACATAACTAAATCACTTCAACAATCAATTTTTGTTGTTGTTGTAATTGATATATATTCTTATATATAACATGATTGTATAACATAAATTATATGAATAAAACATTGGCATTTTTCACTTTACATGTTCTTTTTCACATAATAATATATACATATTTTCATAAAAACACAAATAATCAAATTTTCTTTATACATTTTATTAATTTATTTACTTCATTGTTTAGGTTGTACACCCATTTACACTATTATTTTGTAAATATTAAATATTTTTAATAAATTCCCATATGTTAAAACTTGACTAAATTTAAGTCACTGTATAATATTGAAAATATATTAAGTATTTTTAATAAGTAACCATATGTTAAAACTTGACTAAATTTAAGTTCCTGTATAATATTGAAAATTGAGTGTTGTCCAACTTTTAGGATTGACAACTATGGTTCCTACACTATTCTTTTGTATAAATATAAGTTCACATTAATAATTGATATTGTTGATCATTGATTACTATTGTTGTTACATTATTCTTTTGTTAATTTGAACTATTTCACATAAGTTCTTCAAAGTAATTTTTTGAAGATGAGTTTTTATTTTTTAAGAGGTATTATTGGAATTGACATGTCGATATTAATCTAATATCGATATTATTTATGTCACATATGAATTTAAAATAGTAAAAAAAAATATGAATGTTGATTCCATTGGAAATGTCGATTTTTATTTCTTTAGCCTAAAAAATTAAAATTTTATTTCTTCAGTCTCAATTCCAATTTCAAAACAGGCCACGGGTCTTAGGTAACTCAATTGAGAGTGTCTTCTCCTTTGTACTTGCATTATTTTCATACCAGAGAAAAGTGAGTAGAGCAACCCCTCCTTCTAGCTAAGTTTTCTCCCGTAAGGGTTTCCCAAAGAAAATATTTGTGTCATTTTGTGGATGGTGTGTGATTGTATTTTACTATTCTTTATTTTCCACATTTGATCTATTTCACACATAAGCCGAAAATCAAAAACTAAATATTCTGGAAATCTAAAGGAATTTAACCTTCATAGGTAGATTTTGATTTATTTATTAGACCTGTTGTGACGAAATGTGATGCAGGAGCATCTTTCCACCTCGACATATGGGTCAACAAGTCAACACATCAGCACACATTTGGAGATAGGGAGAGGCACTGATCCTCTCATTTTCAAAATTTGAATTATAAAATTAAGTTAATTTATGTGTAAGGTCGATAAATGCCAAAGCCATTCCTTTGGACATGTGTGGATGGGTTCATCGAAATAATCGACTGTAAGCAAGTCTAGATCCATGTCAGGTCTGGATCTCTGTTCAATGTAACAAGTCATAGGGTTAAGGTATCTTAACAAAAATGTTGATGGCACTAAGGCGGTGGAGAGGATAATCTCATAGAACCCTCTTTTGTAAAAACGAGAGATCTTTTTGTATCGAGACGAGTTTTTTGAGACTAGATTAGAAGAGATAGGAAGTAGAGAGGGAAGAGAGACTTTGTTGCAGTCCGAGTTCTTGTACACAGTTGTAAACAAACATTGATATTAATACAAAATGAAGTTTTTCCTGCATATGATGTCTATTTATGTTATCTGTCCTCTTTGAATGATATTTGTGTATGTTCATATATGTTGTAGATGTATGTTAGATTTCATCTGCAGGGATAGATAGAATTTACTGTCTGTGAGTTCTTTTGATTTCAGTCTGGGGTTTTGTGGCTAAATTCAAGGGATGCATGATAGAGTGCTTAAGACTCTATGAGCTAGTGCAAAGAGTGCACATTTGAGTTATGTGTTGAATTCAGGAAGAACGTGCCAGGAGGGTAAACTAGAGGAAGCATAAACTTAAGGGAGGAGCCTCAGAGTTACTGAACACTCTGAAGGAGAGACTGTGCAAAGAAAATCACAGAGGAAAAAAAGAATAGCTGAGGATTCTGTAGAGTTCTGCCAGGAGGGTATTGAGCAGGTGTGAGCGTGCACAAAGAGGACTTTGTTTTGAGTTCTGTAATGTTAGCCTCTTTCTCAGATACAATCATTAAGTCTTAATATACCACCTTTGATATATTTTACATACTAGGATATAGTTGTTATCCTAAGTGTGTTTCTAGATTCTTATATTGTCTCCTCTTACCTTATCTCCCGATGAGGTGTCGATGTGAGAACAATTGAGGTGGTTTCATTATTGTATTATATATTTGTATCCTTAAGATGAATACAATGCTGAGAATTATGGCTTGAGGCATTTTCCTCCAATCTTCTTGTCCTAATATTCTTATGCTCAATTTATTCAATTGGTATCAGAGCTCTATAGTTCTTAGGGCTTGATTTTTTCATAGTAGTTTTCTAGCCACAAGGCATTATTTTTCTCATCCTTAGTGAGACCGTCATAGCAGCGCATAGAGAGAGCTTGGCGATGCACGTTTGGTGAAGAGGATATGAAGATTGGAAATATTAGAGGTTGGAAATTTTGATATCATAGCTCGATGGTATATTATGGATCTGGAAGAAAGCGAGAGAAGACAAAAGTGTCGTTTGGATTAAATGTTCATTTGTAGAATTGATGTCAGTTGCGAATTGCAACTGCCACTACCACCAAAGGTATTCTAAATTTCTTATAGATGCATGCTATCAAATCTAAGTGATAGATCTGCATTTGAGTGACAGATCTGCATGGTAAATATGAATCAATATGTTTACCTTGTTGTTGTTTCCATTATATGCGGACCTGTGTGTTGCGTATGCTGGAAATTGTTCATTCAATTATGCCTACGATGTCCATTCAATTATAAAATTTATAGAGTTGTCCTCTGAACAACAATTAAATTAATAAAAATAAATTCCATGAGATAGCAGGAGTGCCTCCATCAAAAGTTTTGTAAGAGAGTTTTGTTGATGCTCAAAGAAAGGAGCAAATCTGTGTGATTTCTTTTCGATATCCATCCACTGAAATCTGTTGTTTTTTCAGACATACAACAATTTTGAAGTTGTTGTGATGCAGGAGCATCTCAAGCTAGCCAGCACGGGAGAAAAGGACAGTTGGACAGGCACCAATGCAAATTTTGAAATTACCTTGAAATTGATGCGCCATCTTAAATAAGATAATTAAGAAGGAGCACACTTGTATAATGTAAATGGACCTTGAGCGATTTGCTCTCGTCCTTAGTAGGTAGAAGGCAATTATGGTAGTTAATGTAAGTAGATAGAATTGAATGTGTAGATTTGAAATTTTTAGAGCGCAAGAGGGAAACAGGATATAGACACCCTCATTGTGTATTGTAACAGGATTGAGAAGAGCATAGAGGAAAAACAGAGAGCTGTGTAGCAGACTCCATGTATAGAAATTCTGAATTAATACAAAGAAATATGTGATTCAGACTCATGGTGTTCATATATTCTCTGTGTATGCATCTTTGAATGTTATGCTCATGAATGTTTTACTCTTTCTGTCATGCAATTGATTTTATGCTATGTATGAATGATTTCTTGTTGAATGTTTGAAATCTGAGAGGAAAGGGTAATGGAATGAGTTTCAATTGTTTCTCTATCTGACCAAGAGTTCCTACAAGGAGTGCAGTTGAAGTTTCTGCAAGGAGTGCGTTGACAAAAGGTTCAGACATTTGTCTCTGAAAGCTCAGGTGAGGAAGTTTTTGTTCTCGTTTCCACAGAAGTGCAGTCAGGCACAGGAGCTGTGCAAGGAGTGCGCAGGATGAGTAAAGTCTCAGAGTTTCGAATCTGAGTGAAGCATTGAAGGACTGCTGCTGCAGGTGTGTGCAGAGTCAAAGGAATTCAACACTTAGGAAGTGCTTACAAGTCTGCCGCAAGGAGTGCGTGCAAGGGGTTTTCTAAAAAGACGCAGAGTCGTGGGATGTTCAAAAGGATTCGAAGCCTTCGAAGTGGCTGAAGGAAAGTGTAGCAACATCAGACTGCAGGAAGACGAGCTCTTAGGGGAAGAGACGGACAATCGGAGTTCTCGGTGGAGAATCCGCGAAGTCCCGTGAGTCGTCAGATCTCACAGAGAAGTAGGGGAGTTACGGCGAAAACGTTGAAAGGTTCTAAGCTCAGGAGGAGTAGGACCATAGATCCAAGCCATAAAGGCTGTTGGATTTACACGTTGATGCTTGTATTGGGTTTTTGTGGGTGGAAGTCCCCTAAACCTTGCAACGGGAATCACGATATCCCGAACTGCGAAATCCCGAAGGCCAAGAGAATGGCGTGGGACCACAGGAGTCAGCGAGGCGGACAGGTGGCACACTACTTCGAAGTTTCGTGGAGTAAAGTTCTGAAAATACTACAATTGGATTCACGATATTGCGAAGTTCGAAGTCTCGATGAAGTGAAGTGGCGTTGAAAGGTCAAAGCTCGCGAGTGTATCGAAGTTTTGGAAAATTGGGTTTCGGGAATCGCGGGAGCAAGTTACTCGACATCGCGACCGCCGAAATTGCGATAAGGAAAATCCTGAAAAAGAAAGAGGAAAGGTCAGCGTTGACTGTTTCGGGTTTCAGGGTTTTGAGAGACCAATGCTTGACCAATGGATTCACGAAGTTGCGAAGTCCGATCTCCCAAGAGCAAAGAGGGGATCCTGTGAGAGTTTGGTGTGGGTGCAGATTTACCGATAGGGAAATAGAAGAGCCATTTATAGTTCTTCAGGCCAGTGGTAAAGGAAAGATCTTGTGCTAACGTGGACCTTCTGACCTGCGGGTTATGGAGGGAGCGTGCATTGACATTCATCATTTGGTATTAGAGCACAAAAAGGTTCTTTGCTTTCTGTAGCAGAGAGAAAGAGAATTCACCATGCCTCCAAGGAGAAGGGACATGCAAACACCCGATCCACCAGAGGAGAGGGAAATGCTTTGAAGAAGGGGCAGGCAGATGACAGATCCAGCTATAGAGAGAGAGATGCGTGACCTACGAGCCAGACTCGAAGACATGGAGACAACACAAAGATGCACAGTCAGTGCTGGGGATCTTAGTGATTCCAAAAGTGAGATTGAGGCTGAACTTGAAGAAGAAGTTGTAGTTGAAGATGCAGCAAATGAGCGTTTGATTAGAGCTATTGCAAGAATGGGTGCAAGAGAGAAAATGGACATTCCAGTTTATGAAGGAAACTTGGATGCAGAAGAGCTTCTAGACTGGATTAGATCTCTAGACACATACTTTGACTATGAAGATGTCGAAGAGGACAAGAAAGTCAAGCATGCTGTCACTAGATTGAAGGGACATGCAACATTGTGGTGGGATGAACTACAAGCTGATAGACGCTGCAAAGACAAGCAGAGGATCAAAAGCTAGGATAGAATGATTGCGAAGATGAAGGCGAAATTCATCCCCAGAGATTATTAGATTACTCTGTTCAAGAGAATGTAGAACTTGAGACAGAAACTGATGACAGTGAAAGACACTGAAGAATTCTATAAGTTGAACATCAGGGTAGGTCATCGAGAGAGCGATGATGAAAAAGTTTCCAGATATATGAATGGCCTGAGATATGATATCCAGGATGACATGAGCATGGTAACCATCCGAACGGTGGAAGATGCTTATCAGATGGATCTGAAAGCGGAAGAGAAGCTGAGCCGAAAGCAGGGTCAGAGAGGCTGAGGCAGAAGTCAACCCAGAGGCAAATCAGTTGCCTAGGATAAATATCAGAAGCCCAATGAGGACTAGAAGAAACCTCAGACTCGAACTGAGAGAGGTGGAACCTCACAGAGAGGGAAATATGTTGAACAAAGAGGGCAACATACTGAGCAAAGAGGAGATTATGCTGATAATAATACTTTTCCTCGTACTAGAGGTAGAGGAAGAGGAAGAGGTGGAGTAATAACATGCTTCACATGTGGAAAGAATGGAAACAAGTATTACGAGTGTCCAGACAAAAAGGAGGAGAGTGGAGAAGCTCACATCACTAAAGCACAGAGGCGGAATGTTGAGGTAGAAGACGCTGAAGGTGAAAGATTGTTGATGATGCGAAAAGCTCTTTTGACACCAGAGAAGGAGGTGGAGAGTTCAATCCAAAGAACCATACCTTTCCGGACTGCTTGCAAGACCAAGGACAGGGTATGCAAGGTCATTGTGGACAGTGGTAGCACGGATAATATTGTTTCTACAGAGATGGTAGAAAAGTTGGAGCTGGAGACGATTGATCATCCAAGCCCATACAAAATTTCGTGGCTACAAAAAGGACATCAGGTAACTGTCACTAAACAGTGTTTAGTTGAATTTAAGATAGGAGGATATAATGATAAGATACTCTATGATGTTATTCCTATGGATGTTTGTTATCTATTGCTGGGTAGGCCATGGAAATATGACAGGAATGTGATTCATGACAGGAGAATGAACACATATACCCTGGAGAAGAATGGGAGGAATCACATGTTGCTTCCAATCAAAGATAAGGAGGTGAAAATGGAAGTAAGCAACACAATGCTTCTCATGAGTGGGAAGGAACTTCTTACAGAGGTCAAGAAGAAGGAGGATCCACAGTTCATTGTGGTCAGGAAACCGAAGATTGTTTTGACCAGCACAAGGGTGGATGATTTACCAGAAGAAATTCAGGAACTGCTGGAAGAGTTCGCTGATATAGTAGTGGACGAATTACCTTGTTCGTTGCCATTGATCATAAGTGTGAGTCACCATATTGATCTCATACCAAGAGCTAGTTTTCCAAATAAGGCCACGTATAGATTGACGCCGCAAGAGAATGAAGAGGTCAAAAGACAAGTCCAGGAGTTGTTGGACAAATGTTTAGTCAGAGAAAGCTTGAGTCCATGTGCTGTTCCGACAGTACTCAGTCCGAAGAAAGATGAAGGCTGGAGGATGTGTACTGACTCAAGGGCGATTAATAAGATAACCATTAGGTACAGATTTCCATTACCAAGGATGGATGATCTGATGGATTTCTTGAGTGGAGCAAAGTATTTTTCAAAGATTGATTTGAAAAGTGGTTATCACCAGATTCGTATGAGATAAGGTGATGAGTGGAAAACAACCTTCAAGACTAACGAAGGGTTGTATGAATGGATTTTTATGTCGTTTGGCTTAACAAATGCACCAAGTACCTTCATGAGGTTGATGAACGAAGTCGTGAAGGAGTTCATCGGAAAATTTGTTATCTTATATTTGGATGACATACTGGTTTTCAGTAAAATAATGGCAGAGCATTTGAAGCATTTGGCTACAGTGATGCAGAGGTTACATCAGGAGAAGCTGTTGATAAACATGAAGAAGTCCTCATTCATGAAGACAGAGCTCATTTACTTGGGATTTGTTATTTCGGCAGGTGAGTTGAGGATGGATCTAGATAAGGTGGAGGTAATCAAGAATTGGCCATCACCAAAGAATATCTTTGAGGTGAGAAGTTTTCATGGATTAGCTAGTTTCTACTGAAAGTTCATTAGGAATTTCAGTGGAATTAGTGCACCGATGATGGAAACAGTGAAGAAAAGACACAAGTCTTTTCATTGGAAAGAAGAGGCTGAGAAAAGTTTTACTCTGTTGAAGAGGAAGATTTCAGAACAACCAGTTTTGGTGTTGCCGGATTTCCGAAAGACATTTCAGGTGAAATGCGATGCAAGTGGATTCTCAATTGGGGCAGTCTTGAGTCAGGAAGACATGCCGATAGCATACTTTAGTGAGAAGTTGAATGAAGCGAAAGTGAAATAATCCACTTATGATAACGAGTTTTATGCTATCATTCAAGCATTGAAGAAATGGAGACATTACTTGATCCCGAAAGAATTTGTCTTATACAATGATAATCATGCACTGCAGTTTGTGAGTCAATAGGAAAAGTTGAATCAAAGACATGTCAAATGGGTTGAGTATATGCAGAATTTCACTTTTGTGATTAAACATATTTCTGGTACTGCTAACAAAGTTGTTGATGCTTTGAGCAGGAAGTGTTTTCTATTGCAGGAGTTCAAAGTCAAAACGTTGGGTTTTGATGATCTCAGGGACATGTACGCAGATGATCAGGATTTTAAAGAGCCGTACAAAGCAACTGAGGATCCAATTCTCAGGGATAGAAGCAAATGGATAGAATACATGATCCAAGAAGGATTACTGTTTAAAGGTAATCAACTGTGTATTATGAAATGCTCCATGAGGGAGAATCTGCTGAAGGAGAAACACAGTGGAGGATTGGCAGGACACTTTGGTCATGACAAGACATTTGAAAAATTGAATGAGTTATATTTTTGGCTGGGAATGCGAGCAAATGTCAAGATATTCGTGGACAGATGCAGAATTTTCCAGCAAGTGAAGGGAAGGAAACAGAATGCGGGGTTTTATCAACCATTGCCCATACCAGAGAGGTCGTGGGATGCAATTAGCATGGATTTCATATTGGGGTTGCCAAGAACACAAAGAGGTTTTGATTCAATATTTGTGGTGGTAGATAGATTTTCCAAGATGGCACACTTCATTCCATGTCAGAAGACCAGTGACGCAACTCACATTGCGAATCTATTTTTCAAAGAAGTCATTCAACTTAATGGTTTTCCAAGAAGTATAGTTTTAGATCGAGATACAAAGTTCATAGGGAACTTTTGGAGGACCTTATGGAAGAAGCTAGGAACTAACTTGTCTTTTAGTTCGGCTTATCATCCTCAGATGGATGGACAGACAGAAGTGGTGAACAGAAGTCTGAGAGACTTGCTGAGAAGCCTGGTGACAGAACACCATAGCCAGTGGGACAACATATTACCACAGGTAGAGTTTGCTTATAATGATTCGGTTAACAGGAGCACAGGGCAGAGTCCATTTCAGATTGTCTATGGCATGCAGCCAAGGGGAATTTCTGAACTGAGAGATTCAGAACAGACTGCGACTAGGAGCGCAAGTGCAGAAGATTTTGTAGAGGCAATGAAAGAACTTCATAGCCAGGTGAAGGAGCGACTACAGAATTCAAGCCAGGAATATAAGCGCAGAGCAGACCAACACAGGGGACAACTTCAGTTTGAGGTTGGTGACTTGATTCTGGAACATTTGAGGAAAGAAAGGTTCCCGAGAGGAACATATAATAAACTGAAGATGAAGAAAATCGGACCATGTAGGGTCTTAAAGAAATTTGGGGCGAATGCTTACGAGATTGAATTACCCGATGGGATCATAATTTCTCCGATATTCAATATCTCTGATTTGTACCCATATAAAGCTGAGGAAACAAGAATAGGAATTGAGCAACCAATGATCCAGTGGACAAAGCAGATGACAGTTGCAAATAAGCCGTAGATGGAGCGCATACTGGATAAAAGAGTAAGCAAGAAGACCAGGCGTAAAGAATACTTTGAATATTTGGTCAAATGGAAGGGCCATCCAGTTGAAGATGCCAGCTGGGAGAACGAAGCAGAGATCCAGAAGCATGGACAGATTGTGCGTGAGCTCATGGACAGGAGCCCATGAAATTTTTTCGAGCCAGGGAGTATGATGTAGGAGCATCTCAAGCTAGCCAGCGCAGGAGAAAAGGACAGTTGGACAAGCGCCAGCGCAAATTTTGAAATTACGTTGAAATTGATGCGCCATCTTAAATAAGATAATTAAGAAGGAGCGCACTTGTATAATGTAAACGGACCTTGAGTGATTTTCTCTCGTCCTGATTAGGTAGAAGGCAATTATGGTAGTTAATGTAAGTAGATAGAATTGAATGTGTAGATTTGACAGTTTTAGAGCGCAAGAGGGAAACGAGATATAGACACCCTCATTGTGTATTGTAACAGGATTGAGAAGAGCATAGAGGAAAAATAGAGAGCTGTGTAGCAGACTCCATGTATAGAAGTTCTAAATTAATACAAAGAAAGTTGTGATTCAGACTCATGGTGTTCATATATTCTCTGTGTATGCATCTTTGAATGTTATGCTCATGAATGTTTTACTCTTTCTGTCATGCAATTGCTTTTATGCTATGTATGAATGATTTGAATGATTTCTTGTTGAATATCTAAAATCTGAGAGGAAAGGGTAATGGAATGAGTTTCAATTGTTTCTCTATCTGACCAAGAGTTCCTGCAAGGAGTGCAGTTGAAGTGTCCGCAAGGAGTGTGTTGACAAAAGGTTCAAACATTTGTCTCTGAAAGCTCAGGTGAGGAAGTTTTTGTTCTCATGTCCATAGAAGTGCAGTCAGGCACAGGAGCTATGCAAGGAGTGTGCAGGCCGAGTAAAGTCTTAGAGTTTCAAATTTGAGTGAAGCATTGACTGTTTCAGGTTTTAGGGATTCGAGAGACCAACGCTTGACCACTAGATTCGCCAAGTTGCGAAGTCCGATCTCCCAAGAGCAAAGAGGGGATCCCGTGAGAGTTTGTTGTGGGTGCAGATTTCCCGATAGGGAAATAGAAGAACCGTTTAGAGTTCTTTGGGCCAGTGGTAAAGGAAAGATCCTGTGTTAACGTGGACCTTCCGACCTGTGGGTTGTGGAGGGAGCGTGTGTTGACGTTCATCATGTTGCTATTATATTGTTCAACGTATTTTTTCGATAGCCGAGATGCGAAGTCCCAAAATTCGAAATCCCGAGATGCGAAGTCTCGGAATGCGAAATCCCGAGATGCGAAGTCCCAATTTGCGAAGTGGATCTCGACCATCGGTTGCGGGAGAGATAAGGACCGTTGATTGTCTAAGGGGATTTCAGAAGTTCATATTTGGATAAAAGGGAAGTGAGCTATATTCCAATGATGCGAGGTGTGAAGTCACGAAAAGCTCGAAATTTGAGCCCCAGGTTCTAGCCAGAGGTCACGTTGGCAGAGGCTAAAGGATAAGAGATAGCACACGCTAGACACTAGTTCAAGAGTTCGGAAGTCGAGAGAGTTGGGGTGACTCGTAGCAGAATACCCGACATCCGAGGTTTCGAAGCGCCTTTTGGTTAAGTGCGTGGTCGCAACCAGTGGTCATGGGGAGGAGGCTTGCGCCCAAGTGCTTGTTCACGTAGGTGAAGTTTCAAAAAGACCTGTGGATTATTTATTTGATACGGATTTATGCAAGAACACAATGAAATACATAAATACACATAAACACAGATATGCAGTGGAAGTAAAGCTTCATTTCATTAACAACAAATGTCTGAAATATGCTTATAGATAGAATAAATATAAAATAGCTCGACCGCTGGTAGCTTATCTCTGAGAAGAGATGTGGCGGCTACTGGCGTATGAAATCTGTGTTACAATGTGGCTCGAAGGCCTATATATTATTGAGAAACAATGGAAAACCCTAAACATCCAAAAACCTAACCCTAGGAGATGAAACGCCAGAATATGGGCCCCGTTGGGGTAAACTGGTACATCAATTTCTCGGGGTCGTAACTTTGGCATACTATCTCTGTTTGATGCACATGATACATCGTTAGAAATATCTATCCAAGGAATACACTGCTGACAGCGAATATCGAGGCCAAAACAGACTCATATTCGTCAAATCATTCATGCCCAAAAAACATCGTGTAGGGCCTCAAAACGACTCCGAAAGTTTAGGACCCGAAAAACTATTAAAAATAGTAAATTGTGCTACAATTAAGGAAACTGAAAAACTGAAAGAAACAATGGTGTGGGTCCAAGTGGAATAGGCAGGTGGCCACTAATTTCCACCTGGATCATTCCTCCCCCCTTAGGAAGCAATGGTCCCAATTGCATTGAGTTCCTCCATGAGATGAGGAAACTTCTGTTGAACTTGGTCCCTGGTGAGCCACTTGCCCTGGTGAAGGGGTTGGCTTGCATTGACAACTCGATATAGATGGATCCTCTATTGGTGGGTGTTCTTGATCTATGTGTCTATAATATGATCAATTGTGGGTTGTTCCATGCAATCTAGGTTTAACTCTGTTGGTGTGAGTTGTTTTTCCATGTCAGATGTGTCCAGTAAAGGTGGAAAGTAGGGCCGAAGGCGGTCGACATTGAACACTGGATGTAGACCAAGGAATGGTGGAATACTGAGCTCAAAGGAATTGTGCCCTACAGCCTTGGTGATGGTGTATGGCCCATATCAAAGCAGATGAATCTTGCGGTAGGTTCCAGCGAGGCGCTCCTTTTGCAAATGTAGCCATACTTTGTCACCCACATGGAAGTTGTGTGGCACCCGATGTTGATCATGTTGCTTCTTGTACTTAGCATTGGCTCTGTCCAAGATGTCATGAACCTGTTGGCAGATGTGTTGAATGCGCTCAATGAAGTTGTTTTCCTTGTCAGCCTTAGACTGGACATGGGTTGAATCTTCCTGAGTAGCCACAAATGGCATGGCTACATCAATGGGACATAGTGGTTGGAATCCCAAGCCCACCTAAAAGGGGTTGTGGTTGGAATCCCAAGCCCACCTGAAAGGGGTTGTGGATGGTTGAGCTATGGAGAGATCGGTTGTAGCTATGTTGTACATAGGGGAGGCTCTCATCCCATGTGCATGGATGCTTTGAGTTGTACATGCACAAAATGTGTACAATCATCCGGTTGACGACCTCTGTCTGGTCATCAATTTGCAGATGGAAAGCTGTGGACTTGGTGAGCTTGGTGTCCAACATCGACTAGAGGCTGGACCAAAATGTACTGAGGAACCTATTGTCCCGATCTGAGATGATGGACTGTGGGATCCCAAAGTGTACCCACACTCGCTCAAAGAAGAGTTTAGCAGTGGCTTCTACTATGATATTCTTCTTGCAGGCCATCATAATGGACATCTTCGAGAATCTGTCGACGACCAGAAAAACATAGTCATTTCCATGCTTAGTAGAAGGAAGTCCCGTCATGTAATCCATGGATATGGATTCCCAAGGTCGACTAGGGGTGGGTAGTGGAGTATAGAGGCCTTGCTTCTTGATGGTCGGTTTTGAAATGGCGCAAGCAGTGCAGGACTTGATGTACTTCCCGACATCCTATCGAATGTTCGGCCAATAGAAATACTTTTGCAGTACTGCCACGGTTTTCTCGACCCCAAAATTCCCAACAACCCGACTGCACTGCGCCTCCCAAATAATCTTGGCATGCTCGCTTGAAGAAACACAAAGATGTCCTAGGTGACATAGCAAGGCATCCTAGAGGTGAAAATTAGGAACTTTCTTACCCTCCAAGAGCGTATTGTACGTGTGGCTGAATTCTGGATCACTTGTGTAGAGAAGCAACCAATCAGAAGTCTCGTGCCCATAAGAGTTGAGCACCGTGGTTAGTGCCATGATAGGGAGTTGGCGAAGGAAGTCTGCAACATTATTGGTGCTTACTTTCTTGTACTTAATGTTCAAATTAAACTCTTGCAGGTATGTGGATCACTTCTGATGACGACCGTTTCCTTTCCCAAAATGTAATGCTTCCATTTTCAGCAAGCCTGCATAATGGAATACATCTCCTTATCATAAGTGGGATACTTCCGGACTGTGTCGAAAAGTGTCTCACTGTGATATTCCACTAGATGCCCCTGTTGAGTAAGGACTACCCCAATAGCATAGTCGGAGGCATCTGTCTCGATCTCAAATGGTTGCTGCAAGTATGGTAATGTGAGCACTAGTGCAGATCAGAGACGATGCTTCAAATCGTCGAATGCCTTTTGTTGAGATTCAGAACAAAATAATTTTTCTTTCACTCCTCCCTTGGTGACTTGAATCAAGGGCCAAGTGATATGAGAGAATCCCAACACAAACCTGCGGTATAAATTGGCAAGACCCAAAAATCTACGAAGCTCTATTAGGGTGGTTTGGTCTGGCCAATCCCAAATGACTTGGATCTTGGCTGGATCCACATGCACCCCCCGCTCATCAATAATGTATCCCAGATACTGAACCTGGGTCATGCCAAAAGTGCACTTCTCCAAATTGGCACACAACTTGTATTGCCGCAATGTTTGGAGGACTTGTCGGATGTGGTGGAGGTGCTCTTCCCAAGTCTGGCTGAAGATCAGAATGTCATCCAAGTACACCACTACAAATGAGTTGGTGAATGGTCGCAATATGTCGTCCATTAGTGTCATGAAGGTTGCAGGGGCATTCGTTAACCCAAAAGGCATGACCAACCATTCGAAAAGGCCCTCCTTGGATTTGAAGGCAATCTTCCACACATCAGAGGGTTTGATTAGTACCTAGTGATACCCAGAATTCAAGTCAATATTGCTACAATATTTCGCCCCCTTGAGTTGGTCCAGAAGGTCATCAATCCGTGGGATCAGGTACCTATTCCGGACAATGATCTTGTTCAGTGCCCGATAGTCAATGTAAAGTCTCCAAGTCCCCTTCTTCTTCTGCACTAGCACGATCGGGCTCCCATAGGGCAATGAACTCGACTAGATGTGACCTTTCTGCAACAACACCTGAATCTACCTCTTGATTTCATCATTCTCTAGAACAAAGCACCGATAGATCGGTCCATTGGGCAATGACGCACCTAGGGTTAGATCGATGGGGTGCTTGACCTGACAGTGTAGAGGCACCCCTACGGGGGAGGTGAAGATTTCCTTGTACTCCTCCATGACCTTATCCATCTGTTGGTATCGTGCAGAGGGGCCCTATCTGGAGGTCGTGGCCACAGTCTTCTTCTTTCCCTGAGGGCGGATCATCAGGAAAACAAATTTCCTGGTTTTGGCAATGAGCTTACTACATTATTTTGAAGTAACCAAAGAGATGGTTGTAGGTGGTGCTATTTTCGGTATCCTGTACAACTTATTGCCCAAAGTAATAATAACATCACGAGGCCTGGACGCATACACAACATGTCACTTCCACAAGTATGGTTGGCCTAATAATACATCAGAAACATCAAGAGGAGAAATGTCACATAATACCTCATCCGTGAAGTGCTTGATGCTGTAGGGAAGGAAACATTGTTGGCTTACGCGGAGGTCCCATCCATGGTGCAACCACCCGATGGTGTATGTTTGTGGGTGTGTTGTGGTCGACAAGCCTAGTCATTTCACAACCTCTACTGAGATTAGGTTCTTCTGGCTCTCGCTGTCAACAATGAACTGTAACGGGGAACCCTTTACCCACATATGGGAATGGAAGAGGCACTCCGCCTCCTCTGGATCTTCTGGTTCCTTCTTCTGGATCTTCATGGTGGCAATGGTGGCATTGGGCTCTGCATCGATAATATGCTTCCCCCTGTCATTCCCTTTGTTGGGTTCTGATTCAAAGTCAGAGCTTGCATCCGATTCATGAGACTTCAAGTCGGCTACCAGTGACTTCTTGGCCCGACACTCACTTGTGTTGTGAGTGGAGCTCTTATGGAACTCACACCACTTCCCCGTGTCCTTTTTTGGCTTCGTGATGTTGTTCTTTGCTTCTAGCTTTGGTGGGTTGTCCTAGGCCACCCCTCCTTGGCTTGGTCCTTTGTTCAACGGTTTGGGGGTACCTTTCCCTTGCTTCTTATTCGTAGACCCAAAGTCTCACTTCTTTTGTTTGAACTTTTGCTCAATCTTGGCAACATACTGGTATGCCACACCAAGCGAGGAGATGTTGAGGAAATCCATTTCCTCCTGAATGTATCTATGAAGACAACGGCGGTACTTTAACACCAAATGTTTCTCCAAATATTTGATACCCAACTTTGTGCGTAGGGTATGGAACAGATTCATTTTCTCATGCACATCTTGGTCTCTTTGTTGCCACAACCTAGTCCATTGTATGTATTTGTCCTCATAGCTCCCCATGGGATAATATTGTTCCTTGATGGTGTCTCAAAAATAATTCCAAGTGGGTACGACTGAGAACAGAGAGGGTTCCCCCTCACTTTGTTTCTCCCAATAGGTTTCCTACCAGTCCTTGACATGGGGCGCGACTTTAAGGAGTGCAAAAATAATCCTTTCTCGGTCGGAAAAGTCATGAACTGAGAAATATCCTTCTAGCAGATTCAACCATCTATCAACGTCATCTGTATCTATTTGGCCCTCAAATATGGGAATGTCAAAGTTTACTTGTACATTAAAAGGAGTGATGCCTCCAGAGTGGCTGTTGGATGTAGATGCACTGCCAGTGGGCAGCCGTTGAAAAATTTGGGCAAAGTTGTCCATCATCGCATTCCTTTGTTTCTCGAGGGCCTCCTCGAGCAATAATTTGATAGGATCTCCTGCTCCCTCATTTTTCTTTTCTTCCCCCATGGGCGGTTGTCGGGGTTTGTGAGGCTGATCTTGCAACGGTTCAACTAGATCGAGCCCTAACGCCTTATACCCCGATCTTGTTGGGGACATGCAAAGAAGGATCGAGAAAGAGCAGAATTCTCTGATAGCAATGATCTGGATTTATGCAGGAACACAATGAAATACAAAAATACACTTAAACGAAGATATGCAATGGAAGTAAAACTTCATTTCATTAACAACAAATGTTTGAAATATGCTTATAGACAGAGTGGAAATAAAATAGCTCGGTCGTTGGTAGGTTATCTCTGAGAAGAGATGTGGAGGCTACTAGCTTATGAAATCTGTTTTACAATGAGGCTCGAAGGACTATATATTATTGAGAAACAATGGAAAACCCTAAACATCCAAGAACCTAACCCTAGGAGATGAAACACCATAATATGGGCCCCGTTGGGGTAAATTGGTACATCAATTTCTCAGGGTCATAAGTTTGGCATACTATCTTCGTTTGATGCACATGATACATTGTTAGAAAGAACTATCTAAGGAATACACTACTGACAACAAATATTGAGTTTAGAACGGATTGATATTTGCCAAAGAATTGATGCCCAAAAAACATCATTTAGGGCCTCAAACCGGCTCCAAAAGTTCAGGACCCGAACAACTGCTAAAAATAGTAAATTGTGCTACAATTAAGGAAACTGAAAAATTGAAAGAAACAATGGTGTGGGTCCAAGTGGAATAGGCAGGTGGCCACCAATATCAACTTGGATCATTCCTCCCCCCTTAGGAAGCAATGGTCCCCATTGCATTGAGTTCCTCCATGAGATGAAGAAACTTTTGTTGAACTTGGTCCTTGGTGAAGGAGTTGGCCTGCTTTGACAACTCGATATAGCTGGATCCTCTGCTGGCGGGTGTTATTGATCTGTGTGTCCATAATCCGATCAATTGTGGCTTGTTCCATGCAATCTAGGTTTAACTCTGTTGGTGTGAGTTGTTTTTCCATGTCAGATGTGTCCAGTAGAGGTGGAAAGTAGGGTCGAAGGCAGTCGACATTGAACACTGGGTGCATACCAAGGAATGGTGGAATACTGAGCTCAAAGGAATTATCCCCTATAGCCTTGGTGATGGTGTATGGCCCATATTGGAGCAGGAAAATATTGCGGTAGGGTCAAACGAGGTGCTCCTTTTGGAAATGTAGACACACTTTGTCGCCCACATGGAAGTTGTGTGGCACCCGATGTTGATCATGTTGCTGCTTGTACTTAGCATTGGCTCTGTCCAAGGTGTCATGAACCTATTGGTGGATGTGCTAAATGCGCTCAATGAATTTGTTTTCCTTGTCAGCCTCAGACTGGACATGGGCTGAATCTGCCTAAGTAGCCGCAAATGGCATG
The DNA here is from genome assembly GCA_009831015.1 of Picea engelmannii. NCBI lineage: Eukaryota > Viridiplantae > Streptophyta > Pinopsida > Pinales > Pinaceae > Picea > Picea engelmannii. The sequence continues at coordinate 24,501 of ML797619.1, read as the reverse complement.
GCTACGTCAATGGGACATAGTGGCTGGAATCCCAAGCCCACCTGAAAGGGGTTGTGGCTAGAATCCCAAGCCCACCTGAAAGGGGCTATGGCTGGTTGAGCTATGGAGAGCCTAGTTGTAGCTGTGTTGTACATAGGGGAGGCTCTTATCCCATGTGCATGGATGCTTTGAGTTGTACATGCGCAAAATGTGTACAATCATCCGGTTGACGACCTCTGTCTAGCCATCAATTTGTGGATGGAAAGATGTGGACTTGGTGAGCTTGGTATCCAGCATCGACCAGAGGTTGGAACAAAATGTACTGAGGAACTTGTTGTCTCAATCTGAGATGATGGAATGTGGGATCCCAAAGTGTACCCACATCTCTCAAAGAAGAGTTTAGCAGTGGCTTCTGATGTGATATTCTTCTTGCAGGCCATCATAATGGACATCTTTGAGAATCTGTTGACGACCTAAGAAACACAGTCATTGCCATGCTTAGTAGAAGGAAGGCCCGACATTTAATTCATGGAGATGGATTCCCAAGGTCGACTAGGGGTGGGAAATGGAGTATAGAGGCCTTGCTTCTTGATGGTCGGTTTGGAAATGGAACAAGAAGTGCATGACTTGATGTACTTCCCGGCATACTGTCGAAGGTTCGACCAATAGAAATACTTTTGCAGTACTGCCATGGTTTTCTTGACCCCGAAATGCTCAATGACCTGACTGTAGTGCACCTCCCAAATAATATTGGCATGCTCACTTGAAGGAACACAAAGATGTCCCAGGTGACATAGCAGGGCATCCTGGAGGTGAAAATTAGGAACTTTCTTACCCTTCAAGAGCGTATTGTATGTGTGGCCGAATTCTGGATCACTTTTGTAGAGAAGCGGCCAATCGGAAGTCTCGTGCCCACAAGAGTTGAGCATCGTGGTTAGCGCCATTATAGGGGGTTGGTTGAGGCAGTCTGCAACATTATTGGTGCTTCTTTTCTTGTACTTAATGTTCAAATGAAACTGTTGCAGGTATGTGGACCACTTCTAATGATGATCACTCTACAAATTCCCTTGTGTCTGTATGAATTGCAAGGGTCAATGGTCTGTGTGGATGACTGTTTCCTTTCCCAAAATGTAATGCTTCCATTGTTGGAAAACCTGCACAATGGAATACATATCCTTGTCATAAGTGGGATACTTTAGGACTGTTTCAGAAAGTGTCTCACTATGATATTCCACTGGATGCCTTTGTTGAGTAAGGACTACCCCAATAGCATAGTCGGAGGCATTTGTATCGATCTCAAATGGTTGTTGCAAGTATGGTAATGTGAGCACTGGTGCAGAGCAGAGACGATGCTTCAAATCATCGAATGCCTTCTGTTGAGATTCATACCAAAAGAAATTTTCTTTCGCTCCTCCCTTGATGACTTGACTCAAGGGCTAAGTGATATGAGAGAATCCCAACACAAACCTGTGGTAGAAATTGGCAAGACCCAAAAAGTTGTGGAGCTCTGTTAGGGTGGTTGGGGATGGCCAATCCCGAATGAATTAGATCTTGGCTAGATCCACATGCACCCCCCGATCATCAATAATGTATCCCAGATACTGAACCTGGGTCATGCCAAAAGTGCATTTCTTCAAATTGGCACACAACTTGTGTTGCCACAGTGTTTGGAGGACTTGTCGGATGTGGTGGAGGTGCTCTTCCCAAGTCTGGAAAAAGATTAGAATGTCATCCAAGTACAACACTACAAATGAGTTGGTGAATGGTCGTAATGTGTCTTCCATTAGTCTCATGAAGGTTGTAGGGGCATTCGTCAACCCGAAAGGCATGACCATCCATTCAAAAAGGCCCTCCTTGGATTTGAAGGAAGTCTTCCACACATCAAAGGGCTCGATTGGTACCTGGTGATACCCAGACTTCAAGTCGATCTTGCTGAAATATTTCACTCCCTTGAGTTGGTCCAGAAGGTCCTCAATCCATGGGATTGGGTACCTATTCCGAACAATGATCTTGTTCAGTGCCCGATAGTCAATGCAGAGTCTCCAAGTCCCATCCTTCCTCTGCACTAGAATGATCGAGCTCCCACAGGGTGATGAACTCAGCCAGATGTGACCTTTCAGCAAAAACTCCTGAATCTGCCTCTTGATTTTGTCATTCTCCAGAAAAGAGCACTGATAGATTGGTCCATTAGGAAACGACGCACCCGGGGTCAGGTCGATGGGGTGCTTGACCTGATAGTGTAGAGGCACCCTTGCGGGGGAGGTGAATATGTCCTCATACTCCTCCATGACCTTATCCATCTGTTGGTGTCATGCAGAGGGGCCCTATCTAGAGGTTGTGGCCACAATATTCTTCTTTTCCTGAGGGCAGATCATCAAGAAAACAAATTTCCTGGTTTTGGAAATGAGCTTACTGCATTGTTTTATAGTAACCAAAGAGATGGTTGTAGGCGGTGCTATTTCCTATATCCTGTACAACTTATTTCCCAAAGTAATAATAACCACATGAGGCCTGGATTCATACACAACATGTCGCTTCCACAAGTATGGTTGGCCTAATAATACATCAGAAACATCAAGAGGAGCAATGTCACATAAAACCTCATCTGTGAAGGGCTTGATGCTATAGGGAAGGTGACATTGTTGGCTTACGCGGAGGTGTCGTCCTTGGTGTAGCCACCCGATGGTGTATGGTTGTGGGTGTGTTGTGGTTGGCAAGCCCAGTCATTTCACGACCTCTACTGAGATGAGATTCTTCTAGCTCCTACTGTCGACATTGAACTACAATGGGGAACCCTTTACCCACATCTGGGAATGGAAGAGGCGCTCCGCCTCCTCTAGATCTTCTGGTTCCTTCTTCTGGATCTTCGTGGCGGCAACGATGGCATTGGGCTCTACCTCAATAATTTGCTTCCCCCTGTCATTCCCCTTGTCAGGTTCTGATTCAGAGTCATAGCCTGCATCCGATTTAGAAGCCTTCAACTCGACTACCAGTGACTGCTTGGCTCGACAATCACTTGTGTTGTGAGTGGAGCTCTTATGGAACTCACACCACTTTGCTGTGTCCTTTTTTGGCTTCGTGATGTCATTTTTTGCTTGTAGATTTGGCGGGTTGTCCTAGGCCGCCCCTCCTTGGCTTGGTCCTTTGTTTGACAATTTGGGGTACCTTTCCCTTGCTTCTGATTCGCAGACCCAAAGTCTCGCTTCTTTTGTTTGAACTTCTGCTCAATCTTGGCAACATACTGGTATGCCGCACCAAGCGAGGAGATGTTGAGGAACTCCATTTCCTCTTGAATGTATCTATGAAGACAATTGCGGTACTTTAACACTGAATGTTTCTCTGAATCTTTGATACCCAACTTTGTGCATAGGGTATGGAACAGATTCGTCAGCTCATGCACATCTTGGTCTCTTTGTTGCCGCATTGTAGTCCATTGTATGTATTTGTCCTCATATCTCCCCACAGGATAATATTGTTCCTTGATGGCATCTCAAAAAGAATTCCAAGTGGGTACGACTAAGAATAGAGAGGGTTCCCGCTCGCTCTATTTCTCCCAGTAGGCTTCCCACCAGTCCTTCACATGGGGGCAACTTTAAGTGCAAAAATAATCCTTTCTCAGTCGAAAAAGTCATGAACTGAGAAATATCCTTCTAGCAGATTCAACCATCTATCAATGCCATCTACATCTATTTGGCTCCCAAATATGGGAATCCCAAAGTTTACTTGTACCTTAAAAGGAGTGGCGCCTCCAGAGTGGCTGTTGGATGTAGATGCACTGCCAGTGGGCAGCCGTTGAAGGATCTGGGCAAAGTTGTCCATCATCGCATTGCTTTGTTTCTCGAGGGCCTCCTTGAGCAATAATTTGATAGGATCTCCTGCTCCCTCATCTTTATTTTCTTCCCCCATGGGCGACCGTCGAGGTTTGTGAGGCTGATCTTGCAATGGTTCAACCAGATCGAGCCCTAACTCCTTATACCCCGATCTCGTTGGGGACATGCAAAGAAGGATCGAGAAAGAGCAGACTGCTCTGATACCACTAATCTAGATTTATGCAGGAACACAATGAAATACAAAAATACACATAAATGCAGATATACAATGGAAGTAAAACTTCATTTCATTAATAACAAATGTCTGAAATATGCTTACAAACAGAATGGAAATAAAATAGCTCAGTCGCTAGTAGCTTATCTCTGAGAAGAGATGTGGTAGCTACTGGCCTATGAAATCTGTGTTACAATGAGGCTCGAAGGCCTATATATTATTGAGAAAAAATGGAAAACCCTAAACATCGAAAAACCTAACCCTAGGAGATGAAACACCAGAATATGGGCCCCGTTGGGGTAAATTGGTACATCAATTTCCCGGGGTCATAACTTTGGCATACTATCTCCGTTTGACACACATGATACATTGTTAGAAATATCTATTCAAGGAATACATTGCTGACAACAAATATCGAGTCTGGAATAGACTCATATTCACTAAATCATTCATGCCCAAAAAACATCGTTTAGGGCCTCAAAACGGCTCCGGAATTTCAGGGCTCGAAAAACTGCTAAAAATAGTAAATTGTGCTACAATTAAGGAAACTGAAAAACTAAAAGAAAAAATGGTGTGGGTCAAAGTGGAATAGGTGGGTGACTATCAATATCCACCTAGATCATTCCTCCTCCCTTAGGAAGCAATGGTCCCCATTGCGTTGAGTTCCTCCATGAGATGAGGAAACTTATGTTGAACTTGGTCCCTGGTGAGCCACTTTCCCTGGTGAAGGAGTTGGCCTGCTTTGACAACTCGATATAGCTGGATCCTCTGCTGGCGGGTTTTCTGGATCTGTGTGTCCATAATACGATCAATTGTGGCTTGTTACATGCAATCTGGGTTTAACTCTATTGGTGTGAGTTGTTTTTCCATGTCGGATGTGTCCAGTAGAGGTGGAAAGTAGGGACGAAGGTGGTCGACATTGAACAGTGGGTGCAGAACAAGGAATGGTGGAATATTGAGCTCAAAGGCATTGTCCCCTACAGCCTTGGTGATGGTGTATGGCCCATATCGAAGCGGGTGAATCTTTCGGTAGGGTCTAGCGAGGCGCTCCTTTTTCAATTGTATCCACACTTTGTTGCTCACATGGAAGTTGTGTGGCACTCGATGTTGATCATGTCACTGCTTGTACTTAGCATTGGCTTTGTCCAAGATGTCACAAACCTGTTGGCAGATGTGCTGAATGCACTCAATGAAGTTATTTTCCTTGTCAACCTCAGACTGGACATGGGATGAATCTGCCTGAGTAGCCGCAAATGGCATGGCTACGTCAATGGTACATAGTGGTTGAAATCCCAAGCTCACCTGAAAGGGGCTGTGGCTAGAAACCCAAGCCCACTTGAAAGGGGCTATGGCTGGTTGAGCTATGGAGAGCCCAGTTGTAGCTGTGTTGTACATAAGGTAGGCTCTCATCCCATGTGTGTGGATGCTTTGAGTTGTACATGTGCAAAATGTGTACAATCATCCAGTTGACGACCTCTGTTTGACCATCAGTTTGTGGATGGAAAGTTGTGGACTTGGTGAGCTTGGTGTCTAGCACCGACCAGAGGCTGGACCAAAATGTACCGAGGAACCTGTTGTCCTGATCTAATATGATGGAATGTGGGATCCCAAAGTGTACCCACACTCGCTGAAAGAAGAGTTTAGTAGTGTCTTTTGCTGTGATATTCTTCTTCCAGGCCATCTATTATAGGATAAATCGGTATATGCAGACACTAACAGATCTCCCTAGATCCACCTAGATCTAGAACAAAATTGGTATTTGCGGATACTAATAGATCTCCCTAGATCTAGCTGGATCTATAACAAAGCATGACAGGACATGACTCCTCTAAGTTGCAATCATTGAATCTAGTATCAGGAAGGAATGAGTGACATACCTTTATATCACTTCCTTAGGTCTCTGTTGTTCCTACTTCGCTCTGGTGCTTTTGTGAGATTAGGTCCAAGACAACACAAACCAACCAAAGTGAATATGGCAAAGTATATTCAATGTCAACCTATGCATATGATCAAGGAGTTATGCAATAAAATAAGAGTAATTTTATGGGAAAGGAACATGTCACTATATCATATTAAATGAAAGTAGAAGATAGAACCATATCACCTTGATGTCACAAGCTTGCTTTCAGTGGTCCTTGGTTCCAACACACACACTTGCTCTACATTTTCATGAAGAAGGTCCGGTATGGCTTGATAGACAAATGGGGTCTTCAAGATTTAATTCAAATAGGGTTCCTCACACAATTCTTTTATCAATTCTCTATTAAACCTTGTTTAACCTCTTCCTTGAGAAACCCTTCATTATATAGGAGAAGGAGAGATGGTTAAAGGGATGTGGATGATCCCACTAAATCTGAGAAGTCAGTAGGATGCCAACCATGTCAATGCCAACTCCTTTTCTAGAAGATCTTCTTCTAGAACCTTTGTAACTCCCTCTTCCTTTTAAGCTTTAAAACAGGTTCACCCCCTACCTATAGAGTAGACTGCGAACACCTCGTAGGCTAGGTATAGGGTTTCCTATGAGAATCAAGATTCTCACACCCTACAACATAGTCAGCCTGCAAAGTCCTCTTAAAAATATGTTTTATGGAAGAAGACAACAATCACTTTTCTCAGGTAAAAGGTCCTTATGAGAGCCTGAACACATAATTGTAGAGACACCACCAGAGTGACAAAAATAATGTGTAACAGAATGCCCCCCAAAGTATGAGGTTGGAACTCGTGACAGCCGAAATACTTTGTAAAATGCGCGTGTTTGTCAGAAACAAGGATCACACCGAATTGGAAACCTGCAAACAATAAAGCATCTGTAGAATATAATACCAATTCTGAGGTAGGCATTCCCATGCTCAGACCACAAATGAATAAAATCATAAATGTAGGCCATGACCACCAATCACACTGTGGATTAATACCACTAATAATACCACATAGCCACCGGGAATACACTGTGGATCTATGTGTTTAGAAGACGCATATTAGGACATATCCACGCGACATACAAATTGGATCTATGTGTCAATACAGATCATAAATACTCCAGTGCAACCTGGGCCAAAAAAGACGAGACCCAAGGTCTTCAATCCCGTCGTCTGAAAAAAGTTTGAATCTAACCATGTGATTACATGTGTCAAAATCAAACATGGTAGAAACCACTCGATTACCGGTCATTGATGAAAACCGTTAACAAGTTTAAGGGAAATCACCATTGATGTCAATGAATCCCAAGGTACATAAGTACAATCCGAATGAATGTGGATAAATGAGCCGAAGTCAAACATTTGGCAGAGTCTCTCGATCAGGGACCAATGATGTGAATCCACTGTCGAAAGCGAAGAGACCTGCCATTAAGACATGCATGTTCTAAGGTATTAAATGATTTCTAAGTCTTATTCCCAGATAATGGGTTGGAGTCGATGGAAAAAAAATCGTCACAGGAGGGCCTTTATGTATCCCCCATCAATGAAACGAAATAAGTAACATATTTTGAGTATAAATCAAAGTATGAATATGATTTGAAATGGACACAGGGAAGGCTAACACGGTGATAATAGACAACTACAGATGGCTAACTCAATGGAGGGTTTGTTTGGACTTCTCTTGAACATATGAACGACATGAAAATGGTCTTGGCAACATTGACTCAAAGACGGCCCAAGATATGACTTCGTAGCAAGTCAGACGAGAGACAAATGAATTTCCCAACCCGGATTCAAATGATGAACAAGGGGTGTCATGTTCAAGAGCGACGCTTACTGCCACCAATACAAATACCGAAACATATCCCTTTCCCAAAATTCCCCCCACCATTTCTGGTGAGTACCTCTTTATTTTTACACAAGCTTGAGGAGGATAACATATGCTTGTCGATGTAAGCTCATCCTTCAGACAAGTCCATCAGAGTACATTTAACGATCCCTAGGAAGGAGTGGTTCCTTCCCATAAAGGGTCTTTCAATGTCTGTTTAACGAGTCCAAAAATAGAAAACTCGGGGTTTTTCATTTTTTGAGAGTCTAAAAAACACTTAGAGAGGACTCTCCCAATTCCTTTTTCGTAAATTAGTTCGACGAGATGAAAAGTGATAAACTATCGCTCATCGAACGTTTTCTTCAAATACTTTTACGAGCGTCAAAATAACAAGATCGCTCGAAAATATTTTCATTTTTATGGAGCGTGAAAAGATCTTAAAGGATACTCCCTTATTTTCTTCGTTTTCGCGTTACCATGATGAGTACGAAAAGATGAAAAAAGTATACTCATTTACGTTCTCATGTATTTTCGAGTGGGAGAACAAACGAAGACTGAGATCGAGGTTTTTCTTACAAAACCCTAAAAATATATTCATGCATGTGATGAAAAAAGGGAAAAAATACCCATACACCGTCATTCAGGCTTCTAGGTCACCTACCTATGAAAAAAAAACAAAACAAAAACCATACTCACAAGGCTATTAGGGTATTAGGTTTTTAAACAAAATAATAAAAATAATATACAAAAAACCAATAAGAAATAGTAAAAAAGTGAATAAATATGGGTGAAAAAGCCCTTTTTACCATTTCATTGTTACTTTGCCAAAAACTTGTCCAACACACCTCTTTTTCTCCAAATTTCTTTGCTCGATTGCGGGAGGTACAGGCGATCATTCGGCAAACGGTTTCAGCCAACGAGGTAATCTCTTGATTCTTCAACTTTTCCATGGTTTACTTTTGATTTTTATTGGCAATTTTTAGAGTTTTGAGTCCATTTTAGGGCTGGTAGGTGCACTCAAGAATTCTCACAGGTGGGCCATTCGGGACCTGCGAGAATCTAAGATTTTCGCAGGTGGGCTTCAGTGCACCTGTGAGAATCTCACACTGTACAAAAACTTCACCTACGAGGGCTGAAAAGTAGATTTTTGTGTGTGGTTTTGCTCAATAAAAATTTGTTCAAGAGGTTAAAAAGAGTTGCTAACTTCCTTCTCAGGGCTCCATTGCAGGTATTGATCATCACGATGTTGGAATGGAGGGAAAGGGAAGATGAGGAGGATAATTCCATTGCCGAAAATGATCTGTGTACAGTTGCTTCCCTCCAGGAATGTGGTCTTTTAAAAATTTTCAGGATCTCGGGCATGAGAGCCCAACTCAGGTTGTTAGAGTACTTGGTCCACATGTGGGATGTGGATCAACAATTATTTCATGTAGGGGTCCACACGCTGTCACTAGATATCGAGGATATCTATTTTCTGACGGGGTTGTCACAACATGGATCCCATGTGACTCTGACTGGAGGTAGGGGTGGTGGACATCCTATGAGTGAGTATGTTCGCCGACATTGTGTTCTGGAGGCAGAGAGAAGCAAGGGTAAAGTTTCCATTTGGGGGGTCTAAGACTTGACCCTATAGACTATCTTGTTTACCATTACACGCATGGCTGGGAGCGCTGCTCCGCACATGGCTCTCCAGAGCTATTTCCAATATGCAATAGAGTGCACTGAGCCTCGGGTTTTCAACTGGTCGGATGTGGTTCTCCGCAGTATGAAGAGGCAACTAACAAAGTGCATAAGGGGTGACTTGAAGCAGTTCGGGTATGGGTCACTTTTAGTGTCATTCTTCCTTGAGAGGGTCCCACTGCTGCGACTACAGGTAGATTGGGGTTTACCGGCCCCACATGATTTGAGGATGCTGAGGTGGTGTAACCTCATGGCACGGCACATAGTGTTAGAAAAATAGGACCGCGGAGCAATAAAATAAAACAAATGCAGAAACAAAACACAGAAGACACACAATACAAGAGAGACACAGATTTATGTGGTTCACCTAGTGTGGGCTACGTCCACCAGAGAAATTTCCAGGTCCTTC
>ML797619.1:0-10819 GCA_009831015.1 Picea engelmannii | reverse complement strand
ATCAAACCCTTCGTTGTCTTTTCTTTCGAAATATTGAAAGCCACTGACGCTGCCAGGCTCAGCCGTATCGTTCCTAGAGCCTTTCTGTCAAGAATCTCCCATTCTTCGTCCTTCATGGCCGTCGGCTTCTTTGCTACTCCACTTAATGGTAGGAATAGATCCTTCTGATATAAATAGTCTTCCATTTGCATCTTCCATAACTGGTAGTTTTGGCCGTTAAATTTCTCGACCCTAAAATTTCCATCTTCCGACATTGCTCCCACTCGAACTAGGAACCCTTTTTTTCCTGCGAGTTACCTTACGCTCTGATACCATTTGTTAGAAAAACAGGACCGCGGAGAAATAAAATAAAACAAATGTAGAAACAAAACATAGAAGACACACAATACAAGAGAGACACAGATGTATGTGGTTCACCCAGTGTGGGCTACGTCCACCAGAGAAATTGCCAGGTCCTTCCTTTATTATTATCCAGCAAATGAAGAGATATAACCTACAACAAAACCCGCTGTAACTTCCTCTTCTTTCTCTCATAGTCTCCTCTCTCAGAATACAATATTCACCATCAATCATAGCCGCGATACATTTCCCTCATAAAAGAGGGTTGCCTTCTAGGGAAAAAAACTTTAACATAATCTCTACCGTTAGATTTGCGACCTTATAATGAACGGTCCAGATTTACAATGAAATTACAATATACTTTTATAAGGCAATTTTTGCTTCCGGGGCTTCGCCCCCGAACACCCGCTGGGGGCCCGCTTGCCCCCAGACCCCCTAGCCGGGGGTATGGACCCCCCAGACCCCGCAGAGGGGGTACCCCCCCTCTGCACTCCCCCGCGTGGAAGAGTGTACATACTTCTGGGGTGTAAATACTTCATGGGGTATAAACACGGTTGAAAGCAAGGACCTATGAATCAGAAAGATAATCAGGCTCCACAACCAACACATAGTAGGGCCTATAATCAAATATAACGATTCATTTTTTTACTGGTTGAGACCCCAGATGATGATGATCGATGACTACACATACATCGGTTTGGATTTTCGAGGAGATCCGAATTTGGTCCTGCCCGAGGATGCTCAGTGGGGTGACTTAGGTGAGAAGTACACATTTTGTTCTTTTTTAATGTTTTTGCAAATTTTATTATATGAAATGTTTTTATGTCTATCCAAGGATGAATCAAAAATTTCTTTTGATGTCACAGATGTGGGTCCGTATTGATCTCCAGGAACATCTCCCATCCAGAGACGAGGAGAAGTGGCTCCAGTGGAAAGATGAGATGTTGAGGACTATGAGGCAGTTGAACAGAAGTTAGAGAGACTAACTGCGGATGTCCCAAACATCGCTATTGGGGAGATCCCAAGGCATTATCAATGCCATACTATGGGCATGTCTGAGTGTCTTAGTAGTCTGTTCCATAGGGTAGCCCAAGCAGTTTTATGTTACAGTGAGCGTCATCCGTGGTGCTATCTTGTAGAAGCTATGGGCTTCATATTTTGAGATTTTGGTCTTTGGACATAAATGTTTTGTAAAAACTTTTGATCGTTATATACATATATACGACTTCTACCAGCTTATATTGTGGTGTATAATACATGTGATGTGTGATTGGTTTATAAATGTCCTAAATATTTTTCTAACACATAATTAGCTAAAGCATCAGTCAATGTATTTAGACATCTAGGAATGTGCTAATATTCGATGTAATCAAAATAACGTTCCAAGAGGTGAATTCGTAAATATACTCATAATAAATTAGGACTTCGGATAGCATAGACATTACTTAACTGTAGTAATACTAGTTGCGAATCGAGTTGTATAACCAGGTGGCAGATACCAAATGAAATAACATCAGTCAACAGTTCAATGACAGTGCTATATTCTGCAATATTATTGGTCACACGACTGAGGAAAACACCTCGTAGACTAATAAGTTCATTTGTAGGTGTGTAAATTTCCCATGCAGCAGAAGCTAAGTTTCGAGTACTATGACTAGCACCATCGACGAAGCCAATGTGGGGTAGCAAAGACTCCGACATCTGGAAACCAAGTACAACACAAGGTAAGCGGTCGAGGGTAGAGACCAAATAATGAAAAATCACACTAAAGTGACACAAAAGAGTATGATACAATAAAATACAAGCACTCATGCACAGATGACCTAAGAATAGTACTTCTTTAAGTAAATCCCATTTCTGGGTTCACTCAAAGGGACACTATCATAGTCCATTAACTCATAGTCTCCTTTCTCCAACACACGTTTGATGATATAAGGACCTCACCACATAGCCTCAAATTTTTCGGCTCCTAACAAATCCTGATCTTGTTCATAAAGGAGGACTAGATCTCCTTCAGAGAACACGTGTGGTTTGACATGTTTGTCATATTGAGATTTGATGCGTTTCTTCTAGGTTTCTATAATTAGGGTGGCATCACAATGGGTTTCGTCTAGTTGCATAAGATACAATAGACGTTCTCCTTCAACAGAAGTGTTTGGGATAAGTTCAACGACGAGTTTAGATATGGTATCTCACATTCAATCGACAGGTTGGCTTCTATACCATAAACTAGCTGGAAAGGTGAAAACCCGGTAGCAGACTTGACAGATGTTTGGTAAGCCCACAATGACGAAAACAACATCGTGTGCCAACTAGTTTTGTGAATCCCTATCATTTGTCGAAGCATGGTAATGAGGACTTTGTTTATTACTTCAACCTAGCCATTAGCCTGTGGGTAATAGGGTGTTGAGTTTTCATGGAGAAGACCCAAATTTTCAGTGAGTTCGAACATCATAAAGTTTCTAAAGTGGCTACCGTGATCAGTAATGATAGCCTGGGGAACACCAAACTGAGCAATGAAATGATTGAATATGAATAGTGCTACAGTCTTTCCCATATTATTGAATGTCTGCATCGCCTCGGCCCATTTTGTAAAATAATCTACGGCTACAATAATGTATCCATGCCCCCCGGCTGAGTGAGGGTGACATGTCATGAAATCGATACCCCATTTCGCAAAAGGTCCAACGGAGACTACAGGGTGTAGAGGAGTAGGGTGTGATCGTATTTTGTTGTTGTATGTTTGGCAAGCGTGGAATTTTTGGACGACGATAATACAATATTTGAATAAAAGGGCCAAAAATATCTAACTCATAGGATCTTTTGGACAGTAGCATACCTAGACATGTGACCACCACATGCTCCAGAATGGTAGTCATTCAAGGATTTCTCGGCTTCATCAAAGGTGAGACATCGTTGAAAGACAGAGTCAACCCCACAACGATAAAGAGTGTCACCGAGGATAATATAATGACATGCTTGGTAACGTATTTGATGAGGGCCAGTGCTAGACAAATCGGGCCGGAAAGTCTGATTTTGGAGATATATAATGATATCCCCATACCAAAGGTCGTCAGAACTGATCAAGAAGAGGGATTCATCAGGTAATGAGTCCTCTGCTACATTTTTCATCTTAGAATAGGGAAGGTCACAAATCAATTTGGTAAACACCAAGGATTTCTTGGACTTAGCGCGTTCGAACTTTAAGTCAAAATCTTGGAGTATTACGATCCATTTGGAATATTTCCCCTCTAGCAATTGGCGTGTAAGAATGTGTTGCATAGGGTTGCAGTTAGAAATCACAGTAGTCTTGCGTAAAAGGATATAGTGTCGTAAACGTTGGACAGCTTGGACGGCTGCCAATGCCAGTTTTTCAACATGTAAATACTTGGTTTCGGTAGTCATGAGACTCCGACTCAAATAATAGATGACATGTTTGTCATGAGAATCATCCTTCTAGACTAGAACCATTGCAATGGTAGAGTCCGAGGCTGCGAGATAAAGGAAATAATCATGATTGTAATTGGGTGGGAAAAGTAGTGGGGTATGGGTTAAACTCAGTATCAAAGCTTCGAAATCTTTGTTAGTAGTGGTGTCCCATACAAACTTAGAACCTTTCTTAAGAAGTCGAGTAAATCCAAGGGTTAACTCAACATAGCTTGGGATGAAACGATGTAGAAAGTTTGCCTTCCTTTGCAAAATTTCTAACTGGCAGAGTGAGGAAGGAGGAAGGAGATTAAGAATCACCTCGACCTTCAAAGGATCTACTTTGATCCCTTGACGTGAAACAATAAAACCCAGAAGTCAGCCGGATTTGACACAAAATCCACATTTGTGTGGATTTAAGCATATACGGTAAAACCGACATTGAAGGAAAATGGCTCGGAGGTGTGTTGGATGATCAACACGATGCATGGAATGAGCTGGTAAGTCATGGAGGTATGGTTGCACAATGTGCTTTATATCATGAAAGGCATAAGACATAGCACATTGAAAATTTGTGCCAGCATTCTTTAAACCGAAGGGTAGTTTCTGGTAGGCGAAAGTTCCCCAAGGACAAATAAAGGTGGTCTTCTGTTGATCTGCGGGTACGATATTGATTTGATTATATTCGGAGAAACCGTCCATCAGGGAGAAGGTTTCACTTCTGGCACAGTTGTCGATGATTTGGTCAATGAAGGGAGTAGGAAAGTTGTCTTTAGGTCTAGCTTTATTAATATCCCTATAATCAACACACACGCAGATTGTACCTTGTTTCTTGTTAACCAAAACTAGATTGGAAACCTAGTCAGTTAGAGCCACAGGGTAAATAAAGCCATCTTTAAGAAGTTTCTCAACTTCGAGCTTGATGGCAGCTGCTTTACGTGGGTGGACCGGACGAAGTCGTTGCTGGACGGGTTTAGCACCCGGGTATGTCTTAATATTGTGTACAACAATGTCAGGGTCAATACCTGGCATTTCTTCATAGCTCCATGCGAAGACGTCACAATTTTTTTGAAAAAGAGACTTGTAGGTGACAACTTCATCATGGGAACACAAAGCTTTGATATGCACATTTTTGACAACTCCAGGTTTAATGGATATGTCGAGGGGGATCATGGGTGAGATATTACTTAAGTTCCCTTTGTAAAACATATCGTGTGTAGACTTGGGAATGGTAGAAATGATGACAACGATTGACGAAGTCGAGATCCATTGGTAACTCTCAACGATGTGTTGTTCCAGGAAGAGAATGGAATGATGATGTCCATCGTTCCAAGGGGTGTCTTCCATGGACATAACAAACATAATCATCTTGTCTATAAGAAAAATGACATGGAATGGATACGGAGATGAATCATGAAGAGAGGGGGTAGAAGGGGTTGACGATTGAATGGCTTGATAAGCTGATTCAACCAGACTCAAAGGCATTTGGTTGCCATAGTGAAGATGATCATCGGGGTTGGGTACTATCCATGGGTCATAAAACACAGGGGTTTCTCGAACAAAGGTAGAAATCATGTTGATCGAGGCGACAAACAGATGTGGAACATCGAGTGGTGGACTGGGGAAAGTACCCATGAAAGAGGAATCTTTAAGAAGACCCACACTGACATTTTCATATCTAGTGGGTGTCTTTGAAATGAACGGTACGTTGTTGGTGCGTGCATCAGAGTTAAAGAAGGCCAATTGGTCCACCGTAACTAATTTTCCTTGATGTGGGAAACGTACAACACAGAAAAGAGTGGACACAACTGCACACATGGAATCGATCCAGCTACGGCTAAGTAAAAGATTGTAATCGAGAGGAGCGTCAAAGACCTCGACTTCTACATTAACCATTTTGCCTCCTAACATAATAGGCAACGAAGGGAGGACACCGTAAGGTTTAAAGCCATAGCCATTAAAGGCTTTGAGTATGTTGTGTGATTCAGTTAAGGGAGGAGAGCTGATGGCTTTCTAGTAGGTAATAGAAATGACACACGTCGAGGCACCCTCATCAATAACTGTTCTACAAATGTTCTTGTCGGAGACAATAACTTGTATTTGGAATGTGAGTTGACGGGGTAACCTTGGAATGTGATCTTCCAAGTAAAAAATTATTAAATTTGTATCGGTACGGTCAATTCCACCAATAGATTTCAACAATACCTTCCATTGTGTAGGACAACTCTGAAGGACTTCGAGGGCTGACATCGTGAATGGTGCTTGGGCCAGATCTTCGACAATACTGTAGTTTTGGGCAGCATGCACATGAGGATTGAAAGAAGATTTTTGGACAACACCCTTTGGGGGAGGGCGAAGAACTGTATCTAGGATCAGTTGTTCGAGATGAAGAGGGTCATTGGTAGGTGGAGTCTTGGGAAAAGGTTGGACCAATGAAGGAGGTATCTCATCAACCTTATCTTTGGAGGAAGAATAATCTTTGTCTCGAGTGGTAAGTGTGATGTCATTCTTCTTTGAATCACCTGTACACACTAATACATAGGATGTAGTGGAGGGGGAAGGTTGGTCATAAATGAATAATTGGTCCTATTGTTGAGAAGGGAAGGGTTGTGACAACACGGCCGGAGTAGGTGATTTCAGGGTCCCTTGAAGGAACTTAGTAACATTGGCTCATCTTGGACAATCCTTAGTGTAGTGATCATCACCACAGATAATACAAGGGTATCGGGGTTTGTGCTTATCCTTATCGTCAATAGGTTATGTTTTGGTCTTCTCAAATTGTGGATTATTTTTATCCTCCTTGTTCTTACCCTTCGTCTTTTTGGATTTATTCTTTCCGACGGGAGTATATTGAACAGAGTTCACCTCAGAAGTCTTGCCGGCAGGAGGGGTAGGAGACAGAGCATTTTGAACATTAGAAGCAATGGATTTGGGGTTGTTTCTAGAGGCTTGTGTAGAGTGGGGTTGGGCATGGAAAGTGCCAATCACACCATCAGCCGCATGAGAAACAACAGGAGTAGTTGAAGTAGCAGTAGTAGAAGGACGAGGTGTGCCAAGGAGTAAATCGTAAAGAGTAACCATTTGTGAGTAAACGAGGTCAAGGTATTGAGCACGACTGATCACCTATTCTTCTGTGACAATTCCACCCATGGCGATGTCGTTCACGAATGATTTCATGAACCACTTTTCCAATAACTGATTGAGAAATTTGAGTTTGATGAGACGTCATCTCCGTCGCCACTCATGAATGTGATCAGAGATATGAGTGGCTTTTGTTTGTTTGAAAGAACTCAAAATTTCGGTTCCCGTTTCGTAATGGATCAATAACTGGTAGTGGGTGAGGAAAGACATGGAAAGGAGGTTAAAGTTGGTGAATAAGCCTCATGGTAATTCTATATACCACTTCGCGGTGAAATCCACGAGAGTTCGTTGAAAAATACGTAAATGAATAGAGTCATCCATCAATGAATTGGATGAACACCAAAGGTGGAAATTCATTAAATGATTATTCATGTCCTCTCTTGGTTTACCATCGAATTTAGGAATTTCGGATGGTAGTTTGGCTGGTATCATGGGAAATTGAGGAGAGTGACGGATAGGATCATTTAAAATTCTTGACAGATCAGGGAGGTCCAGGGTGGCTAAGAAGGGTAACTGTCTATTCACGTGGGGGTACTGGTGACTTTGGGGAGGGAGTCATGTAGGTAGACCAGTAGGACCATAAGCAGTTGGCATATAATGCGAAGATCCGAGCAGATTTGGTTGTTGGTGTGGAGGAAGATAATTTATAGGGTTGTATTGGTGAGGGATGTTCCCTTGAATAGGGGCATGGGGTTGAGAATTCGAGCCCCAAATAGGATTGGACTGACCTGGATATGGTTGGCCTGTACTAGGGGGTATGAAAGAGCTCACTTGAGGCAGTTGCCCCCCAGTTGAATGAGGGTTGTTTTGGGTAATATGGTTCCAATACTGGGCAAAAGATGGAGGTATGTTTTGTCCATAGGGTGGGGTAGGTGGGGGTTGCGTCCCAATTGGTATTTGTCCTACCAAAGGGGATTGGGTTTGGCCTCCTTGGTAAAATTTTCCACCAACAGTAATCTGGTAATGAGGTGTGAAATATTGGATGGTGCCACTAGGGTCAGTGCCTCCAATAGGGGAAGGAAGAGACCCTATGGAAGGGGGTCGAGGAAGTGTCAGAATAAAACCAGGAATGAGATGGTGCCCAAAAGGAGTGGAAATATCAGGAGTCCCGGATGGGATTTGAGTAGAAGCGGGAGTAGAATCATTCAACGCATGATATCTGGGGGGAAGTGTTGGGGTGAATCCAGGCGAAAGCGGCATGCCAATGGGAGCTTGGCTAGCCACCGTATTCCCGGCATGAGGACTCATAGTATCTGGGACCATTGTATTATGGGCTGTTTGAAGAGGGATAGTCAAGATGTGGTCGGTTGGTGGAGCACCTGAAGCAGGGAAATAATATGCAATAGTAAAAGGTATTGCGTATGGATCAAATGTTTCGGGCTGTTAAGGTGTGACAGTGATATCAATGCCTACTCCTGGGCCAAAGATATTCCATCTAAAAATGCCAGTAATCCAAAAAGGATCTTGACCCTCAGGTCCTATGAAAGGTCCAATCGGTAATCCAGAAGACTCAACAACAATTTCTCTGGAATAATTCACTCAAACAATACATCTCAAAGAGTTAGGAGGAAGTCGAAAGTCCTCTCGAGAATTAGTAATCCAGAATCGTTCTAAAGATTTAGTTCTTTCCACTTGTGGAGTGGAAATGTCTTGGAATTCACTCTGTTGAGGAGAGCCCTCTAGTGGGTTGGTAGGCAAGGGTTGAGAACCTTCCATATCTTTTGGGGGTAGTCCTTGCATTCTACATGAACGACGTGGAGGGTCAATTGTGATTGAGCTAAAAACTTATGAAAGGAATTCTATGGCCAACTTATGTAAACAAAAAACATGCGCTAGTAAAATCTAGGAATCAAAAACCAAGCAAACAAGATCTTATAATTCTGAAGTCATTAGTTGGTGATGAAATCCAACATCGCGATGTTGAGATAAGAAGGGGCTAGGCTAGGGTAGAAACGTTACATTGATGACCTGCTTAATGGACTTACACCCTGGTGCAATATCCCACACAAAATCGTGGGTATACCCTCCAAGGAGTCCGAGTGAGTCTGGCCAATGTCGATTCCAGGTACCATGGAGACTTGCCACTCCTCAATCACCTTGTGTAAGACCCTAATAGGATAGGCTACTAAGGTTACCACAAGCAACAAAGATGCCTGGTGTTATCCCTCGAAGAAACCCTCCGTGGTTGCAGACTAGAGGTGCTTGGTAACTTAAGAAACGAATGTTTTTGTGTTTTGTGAATGTGGGTCAATGGGACAACTCAATATAGTTTATAGCATCCAAACATGAATATGATAAACAAATAGACAGTGCTTTCAAGGATTGATTAATCAGTAGGTAACTTAAAGGTGGATGGAGAACAAATTGTAACTAAACCAGTGCATAGCAGGGTCTAAGAGACAATCAATAGACTTATCATCAGGTTATGAGCTAAACAATGGGATAACAGCTATTCAAAGCTTAACAACACAGATAATAATGCAAAAGGAAAATGGAAAGCTGATAATCAAAACTAAAAGAAACCTGTGATCTGTATTAGCATAATAAGTCTGAGTACAAAAAGAGTATTCCTCTGTCCAGAATCGAACCATTGTTTGATTTCAAAATAGGCATTTATAGCCTTTACAGAATGGTTACACAGATCCTAAAAACATGGATCTGTCATTTAATAAAAACAGTCCTATTTTACTTAAACAGCTATGAAAATAAAGTCTTCAATAACATAAAAAGTATTCGAATTGTCTTCAACATGCAAAAAATCATCATCTGCTTTCCTCAGCTTCCAGCATCTGCGATGTATTGAGGCAGCGTGACACCTGTGTGTAACTGTTTCATTTCCCCAATATTCATGGCTGAGTTTTAGGATATGGCATTGAAAGCGTATCCAAAAACTCCTTGAATACCTGAGCTTGAATCTTTTTGCATGCAATTTTAATGATGCATGATACGCTGGCATGTCTTCAAAACAAGTTGAAAACAAACTGTAGCGGTCTCGTCCACAAAACCTGGCTGCAGAGCTTTCAAGAACGCCACCGTTTGAAACTTTCACGGGTTAGCTGTTGAAAGCTATCGCTTTCAACAGCTAACGGATAGCGAAAAAGTAGCCTGGTGCTGTTGAAAGTCCCGATAGGCACAAAAAAGAGCTTTTTGCTTTCAAAATTTATTTCTGACTGAAATCAATTGACATCTGACCTTTCACCTTGCATATTGACCGCCACCTGAGCAAGGACTTGGAGGTCTGGATGAGACCTTTGCTTTAGCTTTTGTTTCAATCCTTTGATTCGCCTTTTGAGGTGTCGGGCAAGCAACCTTAGTCTGCTGCAGTTGTTGATGAGCTTTTCCTTCTTTCTTTTCTCTTTAACGCTCTCCTTGGCCAACCTTTCGAATGCTGCATTCATTTGAGCAAAGTTGTCAGACAACCTTTTATATCTGTCTTTAATTACTCGCTCCAGAACTTCCCGTTGAGCAATTACCTCCTTGAGGTGTTTGATTTTCTGGGCTTTATTTGGCCTAGGTTTCTTTGACGATTCTCCTTGCTCTGTTTTACTTAATGTGTCATAATTTTGAGCACATTCTGTAGATTGTTCAGAGCCCTTGATGGCAGGGGACTGATCTTTCTTTTTAGACTCTGAATCTGAGTAGGGTATATTTAGGATGTTCTTCCCTGTACTCTATTGTGTAGGGTGGCCTGAGTCCTGCTGAACAGTCGGCTCAGTAATCTGCTCGAAATTTAATTTCCTTTTTGAACTGTGAGGTTTTACCCCTGATATCTCGTCTTCTAAAGGTGCTGGTATGGCCCTTCTTCTCCTTATGCTGCTCTGAGGAGAGGCTTTCTTCTTTGACCCTGCCATCTGTTCAATTGCAGTTTGATTTTGAGTCTCGAAACCTTCCCAGAACAGGAAGTGTTCCCAAC
>ML797618.1:227163-238478 GCA_009831015.1 Picea engelmannii | reverse complement strand
TGCTTTATAATGTTCAAAATTCCAAATAGACTGCTCCAATGGCTTCAAAACGTCCAAAAACCCCTAGTTGGGTTTTTTCAGCACCTCGTTTGGCCAAAAATTGAAGAAGATAGGCTTCCTGGAATTCCCCCCTTCAAGTTTTATGTCTATGCATCTACAAAACGCACCTCCCATGGCTCAACCTAGCCCACACGCATATTTAAGCATAAAAATATAGCATTGGACACAACCACGTGAACCGTGCAAACTATAGGATAGTTACAGGCGCACCTAGCCCCTAACCGTTAAGGACCAGGTCATATGACCCATGCGACCACGCGCTAGCATAAACATGGGCTCCTGTTTCATAAACCAATGGTCAAAGGCCAAATGGCAGTCTTTGAAATAACCGTTGGAACAAACATTAACCACACGCATGCCCATACACTATAGTTGTGGGTCATATGTTATATAACGTGCAACCAAGGGCTGGGGCTAAGCCCCAGCCCGGTCGCGACCCAAACCACCCGCATATTCAAACTTATATACATTCCGTGCCATATATATAATAAGTAAAAAATGGTGGCGCACCAGTTGGCAGCTCTTTGCCAAGTCTTTGCCCTTTCCCAGAGGTCGCGGGGTCGACTCTGGCCAACGACATAAGTTTTTAACAAAATAATGGATGACACGTGGCGGCCATTAACTGGGCAACGTGTCGTCATTCCATTCCCTGCCAAACATGCCAAGTCACCTGCCAACTATCTGAATGCCATCCTGCCACATGTCGTACGAATTGCCATGTGTCGTACAACCTGCCACATCAGCATCCGTACGGACTGTACGGACTATACAGTCAGCAACCCTTTTTTTTTCCTATTTGTAAATTTGAACAGAACACGATATCTCTCACTCCCAATGTCTGTTTGAACCCAAATGAGTTGCGTTGGGTTCGCAACGATGAGGCCTATGCTCTCATTCGATTTGAAGTGATTTCGAGCACTTTGAATTTTTGAGCAAAATTTGATCCCCTGATCAGTGGGACAGACGACGGCTAGTCAGATCACCCCATTTCACTCGTTCGGTACTTCATAGCCGTATTATGTCAGGTGAACGCTTCCATGTAATGAACTCAAAAGATAATCATTTGAAATGAATTAGTCTAGCATGGAAAACCAATGCACTTGTACGTAAGTTTGTCTATGATTCATGATTGGGACTCTATAACTACCAATTCTCAAGTATGGAGACATCATCTTATTCATAAAGGGGGTAATCTCCAAAATTGATTGACCTTTTTATCTCTGTAAAAGCATTTCGGTGTCCACAAAATTGAGGTACAAGGACAAAGCTATATCGAGTGAGACTGGTTATTCAGGCAACATGGTAGATTTACCTACGGGTAAGGAGGAAAGGGTAATTGCGCATATAATAGCGACTAAATTCCACACAGAAATTGCTACAGACTTGAAATTGGAAGTCAGGATGAATCCCATTATGAGGGATCTGTTCATCAACAGACGAGCTATTAAGAAAAAGTGGAGCAAGCGAAAAAAGAAAGAAACCACAACTGAAACAGCTAAAAGTGTTGGAGAGGATCAACCGGTCTGGTTAGATACTGTAAAGGAGGAGATCGCTAAGCTGAAATGAGTCCTCAAATAAAATTAAGTACATTTCAACAAATTTTGGACAACTGGTAGTAGAGGTAAGGATCCCCAAAGATGATAGACATGTTCTTAAATGATCCCTTTAAAATAGGATAACTGTTATTTTAAATCATTCCCTTTTTGTAACTTATCTCTATATTTAGAAATATGTGGAAGTCYGGGAGTTTCTAATTATACAAATAACTCCTATATATATATATATATATATATATATATATATATATATATATATATATATATATATATATATATATATTATCTCAAGGAAAAAAAAGGGGGAAAGGAACCTACCCTCTGTGTAGGAAGACTTTTTTGTAATTTTGGGATTAAAATGAATATATAAATGCAGAAGCAGATTTTGGACTGTTTATGAAAGATTATGAATGGTGGTGATATGAGTCTTGTTTTCTTTCATAGTAAGTGTTTCTTGTAAGCTTATATTTCACTTTCATCTGTTTGAATCGGAGGAATCTAAAACCTAGAATTCATCTCTGAGATGCTCTTCTCTTAGCAATTTAGACTATATTTATTTCTTCTCAAACCAACTCTGAATTCATTTTAAATAATGCTCTGATGCAGTTGCGTGTTTCTTTTTCCTTTAATACCATGCAAATTTTCTATTAAACTCAGACTCATCGCCTTAATTAGTCTTCTCCTCTTCATAGTTCAATGTTCTGACAATGCATTGTTCATTCTAGACTCCATAGCCCAAATGTCATCTCCGTTCCTCCAGTCATTCAACAACAAACCCCAAAACAAACCAAATCTAGCCAATGTTTTCTATAGATATACCCAGTGACACGAGAGAGCCCTCAAATATGCATTGCAAAAGATGGCATTCAAACAATATAAAATGTCGTGGAAATCCATTGCTTTCTGTTGTTGTTCACCTTCCAAACGACTTCACGCGCACAAAAATTCAACTTGTACACCCATATTTATCGTGCATAGCAACACCACAAGGTAAATCGTGCTTTTGCGCACCTATAACCACTATGCATTTCTCCTTCGTTGCGCTAATAACTTGCGCGCACTACTTTTGTGTTGCGCGCCAATATCCACTGCACGTAGTTTTGGTTCTTGCATTGATACCTGTTATGCATAGTTTTTGTATGACACACTGATATTCCATGTGAATTCCTCTCTATGCATTGCACCATGCCAAAGTTCAATATGCTCCCACCGCGTACAATAATATGTGCGTACCAACCAAACTCCTTTGTGATTTGAAAAACTGCACACACCACGTGCACCATTACTAGGTGTGTGCACATTGCGCAATGCTAAATTTAGCGCATGCATCTGCACACAATATTCTTCCGCGCGACGCCACAATTTATCGCATGTACCTGCACACTGACATTTTCCACGCAGTGCAAAAATTTAGTGCGCGCACTCGTACACCCACATTTTTCCACGTGGTACTAAATTTTTTATCATGCGCACCCGCATGCTATCATTTTTCTGCACAACACCAAAATTTAACGCATGCATCAGCATGCCAATAACTTGCCACGCAGTGTCGAATTTTACCTATCCCGAGCTTTTCACTGCACAACATGATTCGTTTTTTTTTTCAATTCACCATAGACATTCTGCAACTATGAAATTCATTCAATTTCACCCCGATAACACCAACTCAACCTCTGTAACAACAGATTGTTGTGGGTTGACATTTCTGGAACGATTTTTTTTTTTCCCAAACTCAATTCACAAATTGAGAATTTTAATTATAAAACTCGCTCCAACTGTCATGGATTCACTGTAACTTCAAATTCGACCAATTCCAGGTCCAGATTTTCTAAAACAAATATTAAATCAGTAATATCTCATCACTTGGATGAATTTCTCCATTTTCTCATGAATTCAACCACACAAATTGGGGTTTTTTCTCATTTCCGCCCAGTTGTTGTTACTTTTTACTATGGATGCTCTACAAACTACAATTTTGGCCACTTCGAAATTAATCCTCTGTGACATTTTCCTTCAACTCAACTTTCTCGACCCATCCAGGCTCAGTGTTGAAAACTGAAGCTCTGATACCATATTGTAACATCCCCAACCACCAACTAGCTAGGCTGTGCCACTACTCAGACACTTTACGTAGCTCTGAAACCATTTTGTAACATCCTCGAGCATCCATGCCGGGCCATGTTACACCAGAGAACACATCCATTCTTTGTGTGGAACATACTGCAACATACTCAACATCCAAACTGAGCTATGCCACATACAATTTTCTATCTGCATGTGATTAAAACATATCCACACACAGAACTCTTGTGGAAGCTTTATATATAAAATGTGAATAGATAAATACATTATGTAAATGAACAGATTCACATTGAAATAGAAGTGAACATATACATGCAGCATATACAAGAAATACCCATAAAAATAAACACAGTTATAATCACACATATGATAACCCATAAAAATATGCACATAAATAACAATGCAACATGTAAATTTATCACACAATTAACACTTATCTTTTTAAGAATATCACCAATTGTGTGCATACCTTCCACGAACCTCCCAGCCTTAGACCACACTATTCATCACTCTCGATAGTGGGTCACCCCCGATTTGGGACTAAACTCCACCTGGGTAAGGGTTCCTAACCAGGTTAACGACTCATGGAAAATAGGAAAGACTCCATCACAGGTGCCTACTCAAACTAACAACTTACAATCTCTCATACCCCACATGCCTATCCCACCCAAGGAAGTGTGCCCCTTATCTGCTCAATAGTCCCTCGACTACCCCACTTCCCTTCCAGGGCTTCAGCAATAGGCAAGACAGGAAGTCTCAGAGCCCTGTAGTTGTAGTTCATCACCTTCAGGAAGTCACCTCCCAACAATTCTCTCACCCATGGAGAAATTTCTCATGGGCCTGACAACCCACCTCTTCAATATCCCATGAGCCTGACAACCCACTTCTTTAGTCCATCTCCCTAGCTAACCAGCTACACAAACCTCTATGTCCATGGATACAAGCTTAGGTATAATGACAAAAGTATGGAGGATAACTAACTGCGTGAGTGAAAAATGGTCATGGCACCATGGTTGAATGACAGAAGGAATCATGGAAACGATGATGGTAAGAATGATGGGGGGTGTGAAAATGAGCTAAGTCCCAACAATATGTATGCATGTCCCCAACTTGACATTTGTCATGTTGGGAGCTACTTTGGCCCACGTGTCCCCAACTTTGGAACTTAGGATAAAATAATTATCCATACTTTATGTTTTTAAGAAATATTACTATAATATTACTTTTTGGCTTTAACTCCCTGGATTAGCCCTCTTCTTAACTTTTAGGTCCCACGCTTTCCCTAACTAGTGGAGTGTAGTCCCCCATCTCTTTTATCGCAGTCGGTCTACGTGCAATGATGTATTTTATATTAAATATGAGACATGTACAAAAACAGATGCACTGGCCTTTAGCATCTAGACTCTCTGGCCTTAATTCAAAACATAAGCATCCTGGATTATAATAACTGGCTCACTAGCCTATAAAACACAACATATGCATAAAGGCTCCCTGGCCTCAATATCACGTGCACTTAAGATGTTGCGTGCAGTATCCTGGAATGTGTTAATTTCATCATTTTTACTGCGCAGTACCTGTGCGCACTATGCCATGAAAGATGTATGTCAAAATATATCAAACAACTCACCATCTTAAGTACATTATTACATTTACAGTTGGGTTTCTACCTGGGGATATTACATATCTTTTAATACATCTACTTTCCAATGTAAAGCTTCTACAACCTTACAATGCTCCAACACTTGAACATAGTACAATGTGGCCAAAGCCTCCCATTGACATCAACCTATATTTAACATGCCAACAACTTTTGATCAAGTGATTGAGAGGAATACATGACATACAGAACATATGGATACAAAAACATTCAAAATTATCAAGGCGTGTTAGTTCCCTACACAATCTATTCACTTCACACTTTAGCAAGTGTGGTAGAGTTTTGCTCGTTGGAAATTGCACTGAAATTTGCTTCATCAGAGAATTTGATGTAATCAGGACTTGCACTTCCATCAAAGGTGTGATGGGGACCATCACTTCTTGGGGAGAGAGAGGGGGGGATCAATATGTGCCTTGGTGCTTTTTTTGCTACCTTAGGCCCCTTTCAACCTTAGATGTATATACATAACATTTCCCAGGCTCCATCATGATTGATACCTCATGTAGTATTCATGCTTGTCATGAATTGAGTTTGCACCTGCATATGTGAATATGCGTTACAGTTCATCTAAAGTATGTCATCGATTCTATTTAACATACAATCAATATGGTGCATCTAAAAAATTAAAAATCAACTATGTGCATTATTTCAAGCTTAAATTCTTCAACTAAATTAAAAGGATCTTACAGTTGAAAAAATCAACATATCCACTTTTTTAAATAATTAAAATTAACCAAATCCATACCAACACTAACATACTTAATCCACTAACTAAATTCAAAAATCACAAAATTTAATTTGTTACTCTACTAACTAATTCAAAAAATCACAAAATTTAGTTTGTTACTCGGCTAACCAATTCCATCCACTAACTAAATTCAAAAATCACAAAATTTAATTTGTTACTCTACTAACTAATTCAAAAAATCACAAAATTTAGTTTGTTACTCGGTTAACCAATTCCAAAAATCACAAAATTTAGTTTATTATGTGATGAGGAGGTTGTTATGTGATGAGTATAAAGCTAACACTATAACCACCTCATTGATCACTCTACCTTATCATTTCAATGTGTTAGAAACAATAATATACTAACTTGGTGCATGAATTATGCTATTTACATAATCCAATGGTATTTCATAGAGATTATAGTAATGATAGCGTTGCAAAAAGAAATGTATCTGGGTTACATTTGTGTGCACCATTATTATATTAATGTTGAATACTTTCTACCTCTAACTTGGTGCATGAATTAAGCATTGAAAATCATGCCTTTAGACAAATGATGAGTTGGGTTTTCAATACATTCTCATATACATGGCAAGAGAAATAATTATTATATCAATGTTGAATACTTTTACCTCTAACTTGATGCATGAATTAAGCATTGAAAATCATTCCTCCTAACAATGATGAGTTAGGTTTTCAATACATTCTCATATACATGGCAAGAGAAATTGCACTTTATAGTCCTTGAATGACGAGTCCTCGGTTGCATTTTTGTGCATCATAATTATATCAATTTTGAATACATTTATATATTAAATGAAAGAAGTGATTTACAATCATGTCTTCCTACATTGATTGAGTTAGATTTTCAAAATATTCTCACATGCATGTCAAGAGGAATTGTACTTTATGTTCCTCGAAGGTCCACTTTGATGTTCCTCACATGGTCACTAGGGTTTTGTCTTCAAAATTGCTAACCAACTAGCACGCATGTGATATATATATATAACCAAAAAGTTGTTTCTGAATGATAAGCAAAGTAATGGATGCTGTAAAAAAAAAAAAAAAAAATCAATTCTTTAGTTTATATATATACATAACTATTCAGAATAGAAATGCATTCTATAGCTTTATAGATGTGTAACTACCTCAAAATCCAGGAGAAACATATTTATTCATCCATATCTACATTTTAAGAATTAGACCACCAACCTCACAATTTCCATTTAAAATATTATTTGTGCTTGTAGTATCTTATTAGTTTGTGCATACAGTTGACATTGCATTAGTTCTGTTTTGACTTGAAAATTTTCAGTAATAACTATACCTTTGATTTTCAATTTTTTTTCAAAGTTTGATGTAATAATTTTTATTTTTCCAATAAAAAAAGTTAATTTCATTTATTTTAATTTTGATTGGTTGTAGAG
Source organism: Picea engelmannii (assembly GCA_009831015.1). Classification (NCBI taxonomy): domain Eukaryota; kingdom Viridiplantae; phylum Streptophyta; class Pinopsida; order Pinales; family Pinaceae; genus Picea; species Picea engelmannii. The sequence goes on along the minus strand of ML797618.1, from coordinate 230,967 downwards.
TTTAAGTTCTTATTATCGAGGTGTAAGTGGAACTATGGGAAAATGTGATTGATTAGATTTTCATGATAAAAACCATTAATACATATATGTTAGAGTTTAAATCATATTTTATTATATTATTTCTTATGTACTTCGAAATCTGACTAGATCATGTTAATATGTATATTTTTATTCATGAAATGTTAAATGTAAAGGTTGTACATAGTACATAGCTTCGGTAATTTCTCTTTTATTGGTTAGTTTATTTTTTAGCCTACCATGTTGTTGCTTCTTATATGCATTACCATGCTACCACTTCTTATCTCCATCCAAGGTGGAAGTAATAAATGAATCACCACCATAGCTATTCTACCTTCATTATCTCTATGTTCTTATACGTGTTTAAATAGGTTTATGTAACCAAATGATCAATTCTTCATATTTGCTTTATTTGTAGAGGTCTTATCTTGTCCTATCTACAGTAGGGTAGGGCATGGGATGCATGTCCTTTCTGTAATAAAACAAGGAGATACATGTTGTTCAAATGGCTATATCAAGTATGATATTCATCACATTTTAGAGATTAATTCAAATAAATACTATGTAAAGACAATGTTCTTAGTTCTATTACTTAATATAATGTTCTTTGTTCCATTTTATAATATCTTTCATTTTTCGAACATAGGGCATTTCCTTTCCTTCATTTCTTGTTCATCCTTGGTTGTTCATTTCCTTCAATTCTCTTTTACCTACAAATTAGTTCAAACATATTAAGATAAATTTCAATGACTTGAAAAACAATTCCAATCCTTCAATTCTCCTTCACCTACAAATTAGTTCAAAGATATGAAGTTAAATTTCAATGACTTAAAAAAAAATTCTAATCCTTGAAATCTCCTAGCTTCACCTACAAATTATTTCAAACATATGAAGGTAAATTTCAGTGCTTGAAAAACAATTCCAAACAATTTTTCCACTTGATCAATTGGTTCTTAAACTGCCTATGGAACCGGATCTATTTCCTTCACTTCTATTGTGCTTGCTCTTGCTTATGCTACCATTTCTTCTATTATCACATAGGGTTGTGAAGGGCCATAGGTGTGTGTCGATATACGCAAGTTTGTAGTCTTGTCCCATCTCTATCCTTTTCGTAGACCAAATCTTAATTTTTCCCCCTTTGGCTTGTTTTCCCTTGTTCGTTTGTGTGCCTTGGTTTTCCTTAAATATTTTTCCCGAGTGAAATCTTGGACCCAAGCCCCTCAGTTTTCTCCAAGGGAAAGCACTCGCATCCTATGTTTCAGTCACTGGTCTCCCTGTTTTCTCAGCTCACACCCAGTCGTCCCAATCCTTGATCGTGTAGGCCGCAACCATGAACACAAAGCACAACTTTCTTAGCAGTATGTTTTAGGATTGAAGCATAAGCAGAAGGTTGTTTTAATCTTTCAATGATGAAGATTCCCAGAACATTCCATATCAACGACTCATGAGCATTCGAGAGTGCCAACTTGCATGAAGTACAACGCTAGAGCAAAGGCCCCGAAGTGAGTATGAACGATTGATCTTAAAGGGGTCAGGTGGCAGTCGATCCAAGCCTTCGGGTAAATGAGGTTCGAGAGATTTGAAATGAGAAATATTTAGAAGTCCTGAAGACCCGAAGCCACCAAACCACTGAATTTTTCAAAGTTGTCGAAGTGGCTGAAGGCCCAAAGTCTCGAAGGCCCAAAATAGATCTGAGTCGTTGATCAACAAGAGGCACGTGTCCTCAAATTTGTCACTTCGGGAGTTTTAAAATGAGAAACATTGCAAGGCCCAAAGTGCCCGAAGTCCCAAAGCGCCCGAAGTCCTGAAGTGCCTAAAGAGAATCTGAGTCGTCGATCAGTAGGAGCCACGCATCGCTAGATCCTTTTCTTCGGATAAACACAGAAAAAGACAAATGGAGTTTGAGAAGGCCAATCCGCGAAGAAAATCGTGGTCGCTGTTTTGAAGGGGAAGATCTGATCTGTCAATCTAAAAATCGCCAGAGCTAAGCCCTTGATCAGAGGGTCTAATCTTAGATCACAAGATCAATGATCATGCCAAATTGCGGGGTCGGAAGGTGTGCATGTTTTAAAATCTCAGGGGCGAGCCACAATCGAAACCATGGTTTTTAGAAAGGGACACGTGGCAGTTCATGGTGAATTGCGCGGAGAAAAGTGGTTTTCTTTCAGACCACCCTTGGTAGTGCTTGCAATTGTGCAATTGTGTAGGGTCATGGACCTAGGTCACATTGAATATGGAGTGATGGAGAGGAGTTGAGCCAAAGGCCGAAAGCGTTTGTATTTGGTCACAGAAGAAGATATGCTTCGCCTCGAGGCATCGATATTGACTCAAAGAAGTCGTGGGCACCGCCTAGAACATTCATGGGTGACAGGCCTTGCCCTAAACCCGATGAAGGTAGTTAATGGAAATGGGGGCAGTGGTTGAGACCTTGTCTCACCCCATAAATGGAATGTGTGGAGAGAAGGGTCGTGGGGGGCGATTTTCAATCCAAATCTCCCTGGTGGATGGATTTTCTCACAGAGTGCACACTGATCTGAGCTCGCGTCTGATGTAAGAAGGCCTGGACATTCTAACAGAGAAAGCGTTGATTGAAAACTTTGAATGCAGGTGTTTGATCACATTCCTGGTGGTTGCAACATTTTTAGTATATATAGGTATTTTTGATATTTTGTTAAGATTGAATGGTTGAGCTAGGCTCTCGGCTATTGTAATATTTTTATGAAGAACACTGATTCTTTGGTTATGTATTTGTTTTTTGAGACATCTTGGTTAATATAAGTCATCTTTCTTACTCCATCTTATTTTCCTCTGATACTGAGAGAGTTCATGATTGACCGATTCACGTGGATTGTTGTGACTATATTATGATGAATGTTTGATTATAGTGTTGTTATAATTTCTTTCAGTTTCTTTGAGATTTGAATTCAAGAGGATATTGCATTTAAGTTTTTCCTGCTTAGGCTGTTGGAAGACCTAATGTCCACATCAAACCTCTACACTCTCCTCACCAAAGTCTTCCCTCTATTCACCCTTACTCCAACTTACTGACTGAAGTTGATTCCATACCTCAATTTCTTATGCATGCTAGTCCAGATTTCTGAGTTAGAACATTATTATCATTGAGTTCTCTCCATTTGATCACCTAAAACTCATTTACATTTACTGTATAAACTGATGGGTACTGGGCTTACCTTCTATGAAATCTGAGGGTGACTTCTAGTGCTAACAACTTCCAATGCACTTTCCTTTTACTTCATTCTAAGTTATTTTGAGATGCAATCGGACTTGGAATGAATGTTGTGGCTTATTGTTCAATTGGCTAATTCATAGGGTAAGATAGGTTTTTATCTCCATTTAATGGGCTAAACCACATTCATATTAGGGCCAAGTGGTAGTCTCAAACTATAGGAACCCATCCTATAGTTTTTATTTTTCCAATAAAAAAAAGTCAATTTCATTTATTTTAATTTTGATTGGTTGTAGAGTTCAAGGTCTTATTATCGATGTGCAAGTGGAATTATGGAAAAATGTGACTGATTAGATCTTCATGATAAAAACCATTAATACATATATGTTAGAGTTTAAATCATATTTTATTATATTATTTCTAGCGTACATCGAAATTTGACCAAGATCATGTTAATATGTATATTTTAATTCATGAAATGTTAAATGAAAAGGTTGTACTTAGTACATAGCTTCTGTAATTTCTCTTTTATTGATTAGTTTATTTTTTAGCCTACCATGTTGTTGCTTCTTATCTACATTACCATGCTACCACTTCTT
>ML797618.1:206874-218061 GCA_009831015.1 Picea engelmannii | reverse complement strand
TTTCCCTTTGATACCATCATCTGAACAGAATCAGATCAGGAAGCTACAGCTATTAGTTTTGCCCGTTCGGGTGACTTTGACTTTGCGTGCCTCATATGGGTCATACTGACTCGGAATCAAGCTCATGATAGCTTGTTGAAAATATTGTCCCGATACATACCACTTGGCAGTGTTGTACTCCTTGAATAGAATAGCCTTGACATGAGGAAGAAATGTCATGGGAAGGCCCACAAATCCCTGAGTGCACCCAACTGATACTCTTTCAAGGGCAGAGGCCATAGTAACTATGACCTCTGCCACTGTCTTTGACTGGAACCATAGCACCAAGGGGATTTTATGGAGAAGTAACTGTGTAAAACACCATGTTGAGCCCAGAGCATATTTTTGGGTCAACAGCGAGGATGTTTCTTTTTGGGATTCTTGGGTTTATCTTTCTACTGGGCAAATAAGGATTTGTTGGAGGTACCTGCAGTGTTGATCACTCCAAGTTGTACAAGATTATATTCCTCTCTAATCAAAGAAGCACAAAAGGACTCAAGAGTGGTTTTTTCATAAGCTTTCCCTAGTGCCTCTCTCATGGCATAAAAATTAGATACAAACATAAAATATGCACTACCTAGCTTAGAAAGAATAAGATAGATGCAACGCTCTTCCTCCATTTTTATCTTACATTCTTCACATAAAATTATGAGTGTTTTAAACCTAGATAGATAGTCTCAAAGGTAATAAAAATCACTTGGAATCAAGGTCAGTACTTGATTTTCTAACTGTTGTGCTCAAATAATATTGAGTTTTCTAAACACAGATTCAATCTTGTCCCAAGCTTCTTCGGGGTCATCAATTTCTTGGAGGTGGTATCTTAAATCGGGAGAGATGGACATTCCGATTAGTTCACGTGATTCATCACTCCTATTATCCCATTTGGATTTCTTACCATCATCAGTGAGTTCTTTTTTCTTTCCCAAGGTCATCCGGTACAAGCCTTTACTTCTTAATAAATCTTTCATATGAGATTTCCATTGGAAGTAGTTGTTGTTGGTAAGCAAGACATTACTTGTAGAATCCATATTAAATATACAAATAATGTGGATTTAAAAACTAAAAATGATGATCTGGATGGAAAGATCTCGAAAAGTTGTGTGGTTTAAAAAAAACGGCACTAAAAACAAACTTCCGATGTGAGAGTTATGACCATTTAAAAAAAGGCATAAATGATAACCAACTGACCACGTGATAGTGTAAGTTGCTTTATGAAGTGACCCACTTTTATAAAGAGAAATGGGGATCACTTTTACAATGAAGTTACTTTAAAACAAAAAAGATACATTCAAAATAAATATCTCTAAAATAAAATATTAAAGCTACTTATAGTGATCCACTTTTATACTTGAAGTGAAATATACTTTACAATTTTAGCATGAACTTTTTCAAAAAAGTAACAAAAGAGAGACCTCTGACTTAATAAGGCAAGTTTTAACCAAATGGTCTAGAAAAACATATTGTAATGTTCAGAAGGAGGATTGTTGTTGTTTTTGTTGTTGAAGATGACCTTGGAGAACGTGCTAAAAATAAACTTTTTTTCACACAAGAAAAAAATTTCACTTCTCGATGACAACAAGGGTTAGATCTCGATTAGCTTACCCGAAAGATGCACTTTTTCCTATCTGTTTCTGATTTTCCAAGATCACGCAGGGTGCGGGGAAAAGAGAATATGCATATCTAAAAGAGTAGCAACTCGGAAATAAAAAAATACAAAATGAAATAAAACCAAAATAAAACTTTGCAGAAATTAAAAAAATGTGTATCCAGGCTTTATACCTCTAGATCTGACTGTAATGGTCATATCTTGGGAAAACAGAAACCTTTTCAAGTGAAACGAAAAGTGTTCCTGAATGAAATGAGTGCTCCGAATGCAATGTAACAATCCTTGCATCCTAGAAATGTACGAAAATGACAAAAAATGGAGACGAGACAACTCGGCTTCACGATCTCGATCTACAATAGGAACGGGTCTTCAAACAGGCTCTAATACCATGTTCGACAACACAGGTAATACAACAGAGGATGAACACCTTCAGTAACCACTTACATAACCAGATCAAATATCAACACACCGATGTTTTCATGTGGTAAAACCCCTATAGGGAAACATCCACGACCCCAGCCAATGCGACCACTTGGAGCAGTTTATTAATGCAAAGAAAAAGATTACAGAGAGATTTCACAAGAGATTTTCTCACAATCAATCATCAGAAAATGACCCTCCATGCTCTTTAAATAGAGATCATGGACCAATCAAGTGTTAATCCATGAATCAATGGTCATTAAGATCAAGGAGAGTATGAACCATCAGATCACTCTATGTCGAGAACATATCGTGACCGTCGGATTTCCTAACTACAAATGCATACTAATGCATACTAAAGAAACACACTTTTACCTAACGACACATTAGACCAAGTAGATCTTCACTAACTCTTAAGTGTTTAAATATCCTAACAGTATCTTCTGGTAATATAAAATTCTCATTTTTCAAACCAAAAAATAGGTAGAATAAATATAGTGTTTCTAAGATCGAAGCTAAAATAACAATGCATCTTCTTATCCATAGCATGCAAAGAAAGGCCTCGAACTATTCTAGGTCAATTAAGATGATTTCTAGATTAAAAGAGGAGAAATATCGTACAAAAAATAAGAACAATAGAAATCTCCAATCACCTGTACTAGTTGTTATCAAAGAATCCCTTACCACAAAATGAATTACGCATTCTTCATCACAAAAGACAAATGTTCAGATCAAAACCTGCACAGAATCAAGAAAACCTTTGGGCCTTTTTTCAGCTCTAAATATCCTAATCGGTATTCATTTCATACTTATTTAATTAAAGACAACAAACCAACAAATATTTAAAATCTGGCGCACACAGGAGGTGCACGAGAAAAATCTTGTTAATCCACCATTTTTAGGGCCTAAAAATAGAGCATTTTATTGAGATTAACATGGATTCTCACCTATCGGGAATTGAAGTTGTTTGTGGTAAAGAAAAACTACGTTCCAACATTTTCCTTAATGGTAAATAAGGTTGATCTTAATGGTAAACAAGTTTTATCAAAATGGGAAAGTAGTGGTAAAGGATATGAAAAATACCACAAATGATCAAAATGGGCAAGTGGTGGTAAGGGATATGACAAATAACATTACATACAAATAATGTACAGTCCAATATTTCCTTAATGGGAAGTAAAGTTGATTGAATGGGAAACTTGGCAAGTGGTGGTAATTATATGAAAAATAACACAAACACTTAGGTAGGTGGTAACACTTAATAAATAGATTGGCATGAAATGTGCAAGTGGTATCATCCACCTCATACCTTTTTTTTTAATTGCTTTAACCATTTAAACTAATATTCATGACTATGGTGACTTGAGTATTCTTTATAGTTTTTATAGCATCAATATTAATTATACTTTAATAACCAAGTTCTTATAATGTTGACAAAGAGATTATGGGTTTGAAAGTCTAGGCCTCGAGTCACTTACTACTTGAGTGAGGGTTTTAAAGCCGCGTCTAGGCTGCCTCCATGGAAAACTACACACTAAGGGTTAAGAGTGATGGTGAAGATTTGGGTCGACTCCTTGGTAGCTACCCACTTCATTGTTACTAGGATGGGCTCTACACACATTATTTATTTGAGGTGTACTACATGTATCCGAAGATTGTTTAGATTCTAGTAAGTAGTCCAATTACTAGGTAAATTCTTGTTAAATTGGATTTTGCTTAACAAATATTGCTAGGCAATGTCAAATCTAACCATATTTAGATAATTCTCTGTAAACTGCATGCTAAACAAAAATTTTACTTAGATACTTACCTCAAATGTTCTTGTTTTGAATAACTCTTCAAGATTCCCCAAATTCTTGACCTGTTTCAAGATGAATATTTGTTTTACCAAAAAAATGTTAGAAGGTTGAATATTCATACCCTAAATTTAAAATCTAATTAGTTATAGTTAAGAATGGATTGAAAGTGAAAAACACAGTTTATCATTAAGAAATTGAGCAAGTTAACGCTTGACATTTTCATATTCTTTTTCCCGGTGAGTCATAGATTGAATTAATAGTGAAAGTTTGGGAAAAAACTTTATAGGATAGTAAATGAAACACAACAATGCGAGTTTTTATGTATAAGGTTTATATTGTAAATTTTCTATATCAAGTAGTATGTACTTAGTTATATCCATAAGCCCTATTGTATCAAAGTTAGAGGACATGTCGTGATAGATTACATATTTATAATAACTACATCCATACATTAAACATATCTTATCATGTGTAGAGAAAGGATAAGATAATGAAAGCATTCAATGCAAACCAAAATGTTGCTTGTGAATTATAAGCAAAGTAATGGATGCTATAGAAAATATTTTCAGCTCATTAGTTTATATATATACATAACTATTTAGAATAACAATATATTTTCTAGGTTTATAGATGTGCAACTACCTCGAAATCTAGGAGAAAAATATGTATTCATCCATGTCTACATCTTATGAATTACACCACCAACCTCACAATTGTCCATTTAAAATATTATTTGTGCTTGTAGAATCTTATTTGTTCATATTTCTAAACAATTCTCTATCTTTCCACATGATCACTATTGAATAAATTATTGTCAATGATGGCAAAGGAAAGTAAGTATTCACATATAAATATTCAAAGGAAATGTGACTTTAATAAATACAAAAGTGGAAGTGGATTAGAAATGAAGCTACATGAAAGTGGATTGGAAATAAAGTGGAGCAAAACATGAAAGTGGATTAAAAATGAAGTTACGTGAAAGTGGAGTAAACACGAAAGTGGATTAAAAAAGGTAAAAGTGAAAGTGGAGTAAAAGTGCACATGGTATTAAAACCCATGGTATGTTGAAAAATAAATAAAAAAATAAAGAAGAGGGAAATTGATTTTTTATTTAATAAAAGTCGCGTCTTTTCAATTGAACGTGACTTTTCATGCAGAACTAATGGTAAAGTATAAAAGGAGAAGAGGATTGTGAGAAATAAAGTGTGTGTGTGAAAATGTAATACTCTTATCCATATTATTTGAGAAGTGATGATTGAATATCATTCAAGGAGTGATGATCAAATATTGGCGAAGATCAAATCAGGTGTTCTATCAAATAGATCCGATGTTCTAACAAGAAAAACTTGTAAAGGAAGATCTAAGGCAGAAGCAGAAGAAGAAGCAAGAAGATCCGATGAAGGAAAATCAAAAGAAAAAAGAGTGAGCGTCGAGCATACCTGGAAAAAGTATAAGGTGTGAGTGCCAAATTGATCTAGCAAAAGTAGAAGGAGCGAGCGTCAAGCAGATTTGATGAAAGTGGAAGGAGTGAGTGTCGAGCTGATCTGGCGAAAGTAGATGTAGTGAGTGAAAATTAGATCTAGTGAAAGACGAAGTAACAAGTGCAGAGAATATTTGGTGAAGACATAAGCAACACGTAGATCAATGAAGGAAATGCATATGAAGAACTTGTAAACTTGTAAGTAGGTTGGTTCCTACATAACAAATAAGTGTGGGGATTGGTGTCTCCTATAGTTTGGTGCCTACAAATAGTGAAGGGGATCGATTTCTCCTATAGGTCGATGCCTACAAACACCAAAGGGGATCAATGTCTCTTGTAGGTTAGTGCCTACAAACAATAGAGGGGATCAATGTCTCTTGTAGCTCAGTGCCTACATACAACAAGGGGGATTGGTGTCTCTTGTAGGTTAGTTCCCGCAAACAACAATGGGGATTGGTGTCTATAGTATCTTGGTGCCTACAAACATTTGCAAAAGTAGGTTTATGCCTACAAATTTATAAAAATATTGTTTTGTGGTTTTTTCCCGAAAGGGTTTCCACATAAAATATGGTGTCTTCTAGTTGTTACATTTATGTGATTCCTTCATTATGGTTTATGAATGTTAAAAAGAAAAATATGGCCTTATACTAATTCACACCCCCCCTTCTCAGTATAAGTGTGTGTTCAAAAATTGGTATTAGAGAGAGGTTCCATTAGAAAAAATGTAACCATTGTAAGTTAGATCTCAGGAGCACACATGGTTGGTCAAGAAGGTTTCTCTACAAACAAGGCTCTGTTGTTTTATGGAACAAACTATGCCTTTTGGAGTATAAGGATGTGAACATATATAATGGCCCTTGGTTTTTATATTTGGAAATCATTCGTGATTGGTTATACAACCCCAACAATGCCATCAACATATATGATTGGGAAAAAGGCTAGTGAAAATGATGCAAAATCCATGAACGCCATCTTGTGCAGACTGTTGAAATCATAGTTTGTCAAAGTAATGCATTGCAAATCAGTGAAATAAATAGGGGAAAAACTCCAGAACATCCATGAAGGTGATGACAAGGTCAATAAGGCTAAGCTCCAAACTCATAGAAGAAAATTCAAGACTCTAAAGATGAAAGAAGAAGAAAATGTTGCAGTCTATCTCCTCCATGTGGATGAAATTATAAACACCATGAAATGACTTAGTGAAACAATTGTAGAACCAATGATTGTGCAAAAAGCGTTGAGGTCACTCCCCTTAAGATTTGATGCCAAAATTTTCGCCATTGAGGAAATAAAGGACCTGGATAAATTAACAATGGATGAATTGCAGGGGATCCTCACTACATATGAAATGAACACTGAAAAGGAAAATACATTAAAGAAAGAAGCATCTTTCAAAGCCTCAAAGAAGATGAAGAAAAAACAACAAAAATCAAGCAATTGTTCCAGCTGTGAATCAGACACACATGAAATATTTTTTTGTGAGAAAATTCAAAAAGGGATCTGGTAAATACAAGTTAACTTTCCCTTTAAATGTTTTAACTATGGAAAAGTAGGACATTTTTTTGCTAAGTGTCCATACGCGAAAAATGTAAGTAGTGATAATGAATAAGACAATAACATAAAGAGTAAACATCATCAACACAAAAATATCCACAAATAGGAAAAGCATGAAAATAAAAGGAACTCTTATAAGCATAAGAAGAGACTCTACTCAAAAGGGGTCAGTGACTTGTCTAAAGAAAGCAGTGAAAGCAGCTTCGATAGTGATAGAGAAGAAACTCTCTTTATATCAATAAAAACAAATATTGATGAAGACAAAGTAATGGTGGATTCAGAAGAAGAAAATGGTGAAAAATATGGATAAGTAGATCTTGGAGATAAAATCATGTGTGCCTTAAGAGAAATAAAGAAGTTGAAGAAAAATAATTTGAAAAAAAAATGAGAAACTGCAGATATGAAGAAGGGGATCGTGATTCAAAATCCAAAATGTCACAAATCATTGAAGAATCATAAAATATTAACATAAGACTAAACGTTTAGTTAAAAGAGGCAAGAAGGATATAAGAAGTGGTGAGAATCCAACTGAAGAAAAATGAAGAAAATTGCGAAGAGCTAGAATATGAAATTGTTTCCTTAAGAAAGGCACTGAAGAGAAACACAATTGAGTCGAAGTTTAAAAAGAGTGTTGAAACCTTAGATAATATCATCAATTTCCAAAGGTCTCCATTCATTAATATTAGTATTGTATATGATCTTGTTGTTTCCTCCCTACCTACACCTGGCCTTGCTACAACCAGGGAATTTTTATCTGTTGCAGGAGGAGTTGAGACTGGATTTCCAAAAGAGAAACCTACTATTGGTTGTATCGAACATATTGATGAGTTGTATATTCCTCACGTGCTATAATTTGAGAATGTTTTTAAATATGACATTGTTGTTAATATGCAAAGTTTTTCTACTCCTGTAAGTGATCCTGACCCTAATCCTACTTCATCTGATCATGCAACAAAAAAATATATTCCCTATCATCATCCTCACCATAAAAATTGAAGGAATGAAAATCATGCTTTCAGATATTTACAAAAGAGATGTGAATGTTAGAATTGTGGACCAGTGCCAACTACCAAGATAGATTGCAGTTAGATTGATGGATGATCGTGGAATAATTTGATCAGATGTTTTAGGACTCCATATTGTTGTGTTTCATCAGTTGTATAGTCATGCAACATTCCTCTTAATTACATATGATTTCCTTGAAAGTGGTTGACTGAGGATCGATCTGACATGACAAGTGACTGGAGTTTTGACTAAGTATTCATCGACTAAATTTTGACTAGGTTGTCTGTCAACTGGAATTTTCGACAAGAAATATTTCTACTACTTATTGATCCCTTAGAGGGGGAATAATTGAAGTTGTTTATATGTGAACCAAGCTAATTTCTTCTTGTTAACTCAATTGTTTCTTGTTGAGTCGACTTGGTTTTGCTAAGACTGATCGAACCATTTTCAATTGTTGTAAGAGATGCAATCCTTCTTATGTTGGATACAAAGACTGTTTGGATTGATAGAGAGTGACTATATTGTGTTTTTGGTGACAATGTTCAAACTTCTTCAAGAGTGTTTTTGTATCATGTTTGAGCATATTTTGCAATTAGAAAAAATTAAAGGGGGGAATCTATGTGCAATGCAATTTTTCTTAAGATAAAATTGAAAAAATTTAGAATGGAATATTTAACACAAGTGACCACACCTATGGTCATAAGTTGTAAATTGAGAAAAAATGATGAATCTCCATAAGAAAATCAAACATTGTATAGGTCAATGATTGGAAGACTACTATATGTGATGGCATCAAGGCGAGACATTATAGAAGCAGTAGGATTGGTTTCATGATTTCAAGCTGCACCAAAAGAAACTCATGTACAAGCAATAAAAAGGATATTCAAATATCTAAAGGGAACCTTGGAATTCATCTCAAGGTACTCAAGAGATGAATATTTTACCCTAACAATGTATAAAAACACAGATATGGCTGGCAGTGTTGATGACAGAAAAAGTACAAGTGGAGGAGTATTATTTCTAAGAAAATGTCTAGTGTGTTGGTTGAGTAAGAAACAATGTTTAGTCTCTCTATCCACAACAAAATTCGAGTATATTGTAGCATAATCATGTTGCACGCAAGTTCTCTGGATGAAGCAAAAACTGCAAGATATCAAGGTAGAATATGATCATCCAATCTCAATCATCTCTGACAACTCAAGTACAATCAACATTTCAAAGAATCATGTTATGCACTCAAATACAAAGCATATTTCCATCGAGTACAACTTCCTAAGAGAACATGTAGCCAAACTATGTGTCAATCTAGAATATATTTCCAGCAAGGAACAAGTTGAAAATATTTTTACCAAACCCCTTCCCAGAGAAACATTTAAAAATATGAGACAAAATCTAGGAGTGATGTTCCTCTCATCTCGTCAGTAAATAAGAAAAACTCATGGGGAGAATACCTTCACCATTGATGTCAAAGGGGGAGAATTGGAGATAGAGGGAGAGTTGCAGAAAAGGGCAGGAGAATTATAGATAGGGGGAGAGTTGTAGAAAATAGAGAATTCTTTCTAATTCTGGAGGATTACATGTTTTTTGAGTATAGGGTTTCAATCAATGACAAAGAGGGAGATTGTTGAATAAATTATTGTCATTGATGTCAAAGATAATTAAGTATTCACATATAAATATTCAAATGACATGTGACTTTAATAAATACAAAAGTGGAAGTGGATTAGAAATGAAGCTATGTGAAAGTATATTAGAAATGAAGTTATGTAAAAGTGGAGTAAAACATGAAAGTGGATTAGAAATGAAGTTATATAAAAGTGGGGTAAAACATGAAAGTGGATTAGATATGAAGTTATCTAAAATGGAGTAAACATGAAAGTGGATTAAAAAAGGTAAAAGTGAAAGTGGAGTAAAATTTCACATAGTATTTGCACATGATTTTAAAACCCATGGTGGTATTTTACCCATGGTATGTTCAAAAATAAATAAATAAATAAAGAGGAGGGGAATTGATTGTTTATTTAATAAACATCATGTCTTTTCAATTGAACATGACTTTTCATGTAGAACTAATGGTAAATTATAAAAGGAGAAGAGGATTGTGAGAAATAAAGTGTGTGGGTGAAATTGTAATATTCTCGTGCATATTATTTGAGAAGTGACAATTGAATATCATTCAAGGAGCGATGATCCAATATTGGTGAAGATCAAATCAAGTGTTCTACTAAATAGATATAATGTTATAGCAAGAAAAACTTGTAAAGGAAGATCTAAGGAAGAAGTAGAATAAGAAGCAAGAAGATCTAGTGAAGGAAAAGCAAAAGAAAATGGAGTGAGCGTCGAGAAGATCTTGAAAAAGTATAAGGAGTGAGTGCCAAGATAATATGGAGAAATAAGAAGGAGAAAGCACCAAGAAAACCTGACTAAAGTAGAAAGAGTGAGTGTCGAGATGATATGGCGAAAGTAGAAGTAGCTAGTGCAGAGAAGATCTAGTGAAGAATTAATGAGCCCATAGAAGATTTAGTGAAGATAGAAGCAACAAGTAGACCAGTGAAGGAAATGCATATGAAGAACTTGTAAACTTGTAAGTAGTTTGGTTCCTACATAAAAAACAATTGTGGGGATTTTTGTTGTTGGACACACCTACCACACTTAGAGGGGGGGGTTGAATGAGTGTGGGGATTTGTTTCCCAAAACTTCCCTCTTACACAAAAACTCCTTAGTTAACATTCAACATTTTCTCATTACTCATTGTTGTCATTTATAATCAGTTATATGTGAATACATATCAGCAACATATATCAACAACATATCATCAACAAATCATCTGCACAAGGAACACAAAGAACACAAGATGTATGCACAATTTTTCTTTTTATTATGGACTTCAATCTGGGGGTTTTTCAGCAACAACTGACTAAAGTAGAACTCTACAAGAGCACCAGCTCTATATGCAAGAATCATCTTACATTCTCAGCACCAACTAAGATGAGGAAACAATTCTCAACAAATATCAATCTGTCAACATAAACAAGTGCATCAACCATGCACCAACTTGTGCCAAACAACCTATAATCAACCTGTACCATAAGCAAGTCCATCCAACCATGTACCAAGTATATACCAATAATGTGTCAACTGATCATCAACAATTACTCATCAATATGTACCAACATCATCAACTATACACCTCATGTATGTGTCAACTCATCAACTGCTTGTCTCAACCATGACTAGTTTTGGATTAGTCAACAACCCCAACTTGAAATAATCATAACTTTGTA
>ML797618.1:155027-186629 GCA_009831015.1 Picea engelmannii | reverse complement strand
TTTTATTTTTATTTTTAGGGTCCTTTTTCTTAAGGTTAGACTAAAATTTTACCCTGAGAAGTTTTAGACTTAGGACTTAGATTCTGAACTAGGCGACATTTAATTAGGGAAGTAGCTTAAGAATTTCTTAATGTGTTAAATGTATTAGGGCTATCTAGGTTTGTTCCTTCATCAACATCAAGGCGACGGGCCCTTCAGGATGCACCACGTGCTCCAAGGGTGCCACTCGCCACGTTCGTTTCTTTTGCGCGATGTGCCCTTCAGGATGCACCACATGCTCCAAGGGTGCCACTCGCTTCCTGTGTTTCTTTTGCGTGACGTGCCCTTTAGGATGCACCATGTGCTCCAAGGGTGCCACTCGCCAACTTGACTGATTGGTAGACATCTATAACCCTTGGAGTCAACACTCCTCCAGGTGAACTCTTGGGAGACTAAGGGCTTTAAGGAATAAGGCCCCCGCATTATTGTGTGACCCTTAGAATCATCATGAGCGACTGTCGTAGTCTGCCCTCACGACATCGTGGATCCTCTCAAACTAGGTAATCGTTAACCTACAGTTCGAGCCACGGTGGGAGTGCTAGTAGGTTTTGGCAGGGCTGTTGTCCACACCTCTCCCTCAACCTCTCTGGAAATCGTGTGTGTCCCCTTTACTCCATATGTGAGTCTGGTCGGCAATCTATCATCAGCCTGCATCATCAAAAATCATGTCAGAACATGTCCACATCATATCATCAAATCAATGAAATATCACAGTAAATAAATCAACCCAAATAGCACACTCCCTGACTCAATCCAGAGTCCAAGGGGTTCCATCGATGCCTCTACATCCTCAAGGTCCAAAACCCTGCACACTCAATAAAACTGAGTCAATATCACCTGTCTATGTCAAAGAAGTAAAACATCATGTCATCTATCATAACGCATCATCATCATCAAGGACAAGAGTTTTAATATCATAATAGTCTAGATCACTTGCGAGCAAGTGTCCTCAAAGAATAAGTTTTATCAGTGCGCCAGAGAGGGATGTTACATAACCCCTCTTGGTCTAAACTTCGTCCTGAAGTTTCTCTGTATAAATGCTGAAATAAATGTATCACCATATCATAAGTCTATCTATCAAACAAAAATGGAAACTGCTGGCGCATATCATATGCGTCCTCCCAGGTCGTCGAGTGCGAACTATAACTGTCCCACTGGACCTTGACCTGATCTACTGTTCGACGTCGTAACTGTCGAACGCGATGATCTAAGATGCGGACTGGCTCATCCGTGAGTGCTCCCTCGTTCGATACCTACAAGGAACTCATGTCAATCATGTGTGTAGGATCACTAATATAATGTCTCAAAACAGATACATGAAATACATCATGCATACGCCTCAAAGAATCAGGCAAGGCTAGTCGATAGGCCACGGGCCCCTTTTTCTCCATAATCTCGAAAGGTCCCACGAACCTAGGAGAGATTTTAGCTCCCTTTCCAAACTTGATCAAACTCTTATGCCGTTTAACCCGCAAGAAGACTTGATCGCCAACCTCGTAGCTACGGTCGATACGGTGCGCATCGGCATAACTCTTTTGTCGATCCTGCGCTTCTTTAATCCTTTCTCTTATGGTTTGCATTTGCTCTTCCATTTCTTGGATTGCTTCTGGTCCCACCAGGACCTTATCCTCAAGCCGATCCCAACTCAAGGGCGTCCAACACGGTCACCCGTAAAGAAACTCGAAAGGTGCCATCTTAATGGTGCTCTGGTAATTGTTGTTGTAAGCGAACTCTACCAGAGGCAAGAATTCTTCCCAACGTTTTTGTTGGTCCATCACGTACATGCACAACATGTATTCCAAGGTTTGGTTCATTCGTTCAGTCTGTCCGTCAGTATCTGGGTGATACGCAGTACTAAAGTTAAATTGGGTTCCCAAGGCCTCTTGGAAATCGTCCAAAATCATCCAGTAAACACCGATCCTCAGTCGGATATAATCCTCTTAGGCACGCCATGTAGCCTCACAATCTCGCTGATGAAAAATCTAGCTATGTCAGGTGCCTGATATGTCGTATGCACAGGAATAAAGTGAGCACTCTTCGTCAGAGTGTCTACTACTACAAAAATCGAGTCATGTCTCCTTGCCATCAGTGGCAATCCAATAATAAAATCCATCGAAATAACTTCCCATTTAGATTCTGGAATGGCATGTGGTTGAAGTAATCCTGCCGGGTGTCTATGTTCATCCTTTACCTGCTGACACTCTAGACATCTAGCCACAAAGTTGACTATGTCGGCCTTCATTCCCTTCCAGAAGAATAAGGGTTTAAGGTCTGCCCTCATCTTCGTGACTCCTGGGTGAGCCATGTAAACTACTCTATGAGCCTCGCTCAGGATCAACATCCTCAACTCGTCGTTTGGCGGTACATAAATCTGACTTCTAAACCTTAATAACCCATCGCTATCAAATGAAAATCCCTCATATCATGGTACCATCATGGTGTTTGGTCCGATAAAACCCTCGACCTCTTTGTACCAGTCATCATCACGCTGTAAGGTGAGAATCTTCTCACATAGATTCGTCTGAAGAGTCAATACCAAGAAGATGCATGGTCTCCGACTCAAAGCATCAGCCACTCAGTTCATTGTTCCCTTTATGTAAGTAATCTCGAAGTCGTACTCGCTAAGCAATTCCGACCAATGCCATTGTCGCGTGTTCAGGTCGCTTTGCGTAAAAATGTGTTGTAGTCCACAATGATCAATCCTTAATTCAAATTTTCGTCCAACAAGGTAGTGTCTCCACACCTTCAAGGCATATATGATGGCTAATAACTCCAAATCATGCGTCGCGTAGTTCTCCTCATGCCTTCTCAGTTTCCTTGAAATGTAAGCAATCACTCATCCATCTTGCATCAAGACTTCGCCTAAACCTTCCTTGGATGTGTCAGTGCATACCAAGAAGTCTGCGTCCATGTCAGGGGCCTTTAGTATCAGCAGTATGGTCAACAACTCTTTAAGCCTTCAAAATTCTTCCATGCATTTCTCGGTCCAAACAAACTTCTTGTTTTTCTTCTGCAATTCCGTGATCGGATTTGCTATCTTCGAAAATCCCTCGACAAACTGTCGATAGTGTCTTGCTAAACCCATGAAACTACGCACTTTTGTGACATTCGTCGGTGCAGGCCATTCCATTATAGCCTCAACCTTGGCTGGATCCATGGCGATACCTTCGTCGGAGATGACATGCCCTAAGAAGTGAATCCTCGATTGATAAAAAGAGCATTTGGACAACTTCCCATACAATTTGTGCTCTCGTAGACACTGTAGTACCAAGAGGAATTTCTCATCATGCTCCTCCATTGTCCAAGAGTAGATCAAGATATCGTCAATGAATACTTGGACAAACTTGTCCAAGTACTCGCGAACACCCCATTCATCAAACTCATGAATACCCTTGGGGCGTTCATCAATCCAAATGGTAAAACAGTAAACTCGTAATGTCCAAATCTTGTCTTAAAGGCGGTCTTAGGGACGTCATCCTCCTTGATCTATAACTGGTGATACCCTGATCGCAAGTTGATCTTGGAGAACACCGTCGCACCCTTCATTTGATCAAACAAATCATCAATTCTTGTTAAGGGATACTGATTCTTAATCGTAGCCTTGTTCAGTTGACGGTAGTCAATGCAAAGCCTCCATGATCCATCCTTCTTTCATATGAAAATAACGGGTGCACCCCACGGTGACACACTAGGACGTATCAGTCCCAGGTCCAACAACTCATTCAATTTCATTTTCGACTCTTGCAACTCTGGGGTTGACATCTGATAAGGCGTTCTTGCTATCAGTCTGGTCCCCGGTTTCAGGTCTATGGTAAACTCCAATTCCCTTTCCGAAGGCATCCCAGGTAACTCCTCTGGAAACACGTGCGCAAACTCCTTCACCACCGGAAGGTGTTCTAGACCTTTCGCAACTCCCTTTTCGTTCAATGTGAGGATCGCATAAAGCTTGCACCCCTTGCACACACTCTTCCGTAACTGTAAGGAAGAGACAAACCTCAGGGATACTCCCTAGTTCCGTCCTACAATCACACGTCTCTGTCCTTCATCATCGACCAAGCTCAACCATTTCATATTACAGTTGATTATCGCCTCATGCGATTCCAACCAATCCATACCAATCACGACATCATAAGATCCTAATATCGTGACGTACAAGTTGACCCTCATGACAAACTCTCCCAGGTTAAGGGCATAGCCCGTAACCTTTCCTCCAACCTTCTGTTTGGCTCCTGAAGCCATCTCCACGAAGCTAAACTCATCATGTTCGACTGCCTTTACATTAATCCTTTTTAGTGCGGCATCAGAAATGAAACTCTCAGTAGCACCTGGGTCTATCAAAATACTATGGGTCTGGTCAACGACAGTACCTGTCGTCTCGAGCACAATCGACTGGTGCTCTTCCTGGCGGTTATTCACCACTGCATGAATTCGATGGGCCTTGCCCATATCTCCCACAGTAGTGGGTTCGGCTGATCCGGACGCTCTGGTCCTCTCCACAGGACAATCGCGCTGGTAGTGTGGCTCCCACCACGTCCAACACCCCTTCTTCGGCCCAGTAGTCCTGGTACCTGAAGTAGAAGATGATAGCCCACTGGCCCGGAACTCCGGTCTGTTCTGCTGAATAGGCCTAAACTGTCGTTGTTGCGGGCGATGCTATTGTTGGTGTTGTGGTCCCCGATAAGGTGTCCGCTGCTGAGGCGGCAATCGTCAGGGTGTAGTGAAAGTGGATCCCCTATGGAAGCCACGAGATCCTGGCGTATGTCTCGCTGGTGTCTAGTGCTGCAACGTTCCAGATGAACCCTGCCCTGCTGGTCTCGCTGGAGTCTTGGTCTGACCCCCACTGATAATCTCCTCCTCTACTATGAGGGCCTTTTGGACAGTGTCGTGCAAGGTTTTAGGCATCAAGATCCTAACCTTTGCACGCAGGCTGCCGTTAAGGCCAAACACGAACTGGTTGACCTTGAGTTTCTCTGTGTTAAGGTGCGGAGCATACCAGAGCAGCTCCATGAAACGTGCCTCGTACTTGGGCACCGTACGACCTCCCTGTTGTAACGCATTGAAATCATTGAGCTGACGCTCAATGAATTCCTCTGAAAGGTATCTCTCTCAGAACCGTTCCTCGAACTGTTCCCATGACACGTCTTCAACGGCCATGTTCATCTATGGTAGGAGCATCTTCCACCATAGAAGAGCACTCCCCTTCAGTTGAAAGACCGCCATGCAGACCTTCATGTTGGAGGTATAATCGTGAAGTGCGAAGCACATCGCCATATTCTCCAACCATGCCTCGGTGGTGGCGCCATCCGGGGAGCCAAAGAACTCAGGAAATTTAACCTTCTCGAGTTCATGGTGAATGCTACCTGTAACGGCCAGTGCGCACAACGGAACCTTAGCAGGTGCTGGTGCCCTGGCCTCGTCTCTGTCCAATCAGCTGATGAGCGCCTCAGACATGCACTGAAAGGATCTCATCATCCCCATGACATCGCCAACTGTTATCTGCTCCTGTCCGAGAACCTTCTCACCTCCCTGGGGGTTAGACCCCTCAGGCGTGGATGCTACTGAAGGCATCACGCCTCCTCCCCTAGCACCCCGTCGTCTGCCTCCGTGACGTCCTCTAACCATGATTACATGCATGCACACAATCAACTCGATCAACAATAGTATAATCAAATCTAATCATGTCAACGGAAGCCGTAGTGAATCCCAAGCCGCGGGTCGAACCCGCTCTGATACCATATGTAGCAACCTCCTCGTTACGTCAACAACTCTTTCACAGGTGCAATTTTTTTTTTTTTTTGTTTAAGGTGTTTGCGCGCGTGTAAAAAGGAACAAACACACTTGACTCTACGTCGTCGCCCAATGACTAACAAGACACAACCACGATGATCACAAAAAGAAGACATAAGGTGCACAACAAGTAACTACAAGTATTAACGACATACTGTGCTATGTACAGTACGAACACAGATGGAAGAATCCATAGTAGTAGAATTTACTATTTCTGCATAGGAAAGAAAGGCATTTAATCTTAGTTCTCTACTCTGGAGAGAGAGAATGTCAAATAGGCTCTTGGCCAACTGCTCAGGCAGAAACTAGTAACCCGACGATGAACAAGACGCAAGCAAGACGAACGCAACAAGACGACATACGACGTACAACAGGAAACTGCATGCATTAACGACGATCACTCAGAAATAAGTCAGATTGACTACCCATCCATCCTACCCTGCAACGGTTAGGACCTCCAAGACACATAAGAAACGCTCAAGCCCAGGTTCCCATCAATTTTAACCATTTAACGTCTCAGGGCTGGCGACTGTTCTGAGGAACATGGAGGTGTCTACTTCCCGCCCAACACAAGCAGACCACGCAATGCAAGACAACCAAGTACTACAAAATCAAGGACAACCACGACCTCTACGAGAGACGCAAGTCAGAAGGACCCCAACATCGACCAACCATTATTGAGACTCAATGACATCAATCATAGACCAATTACTCCATTTGTCTTCCATTAAGCGACGAGTTACCAACCCAGTCTTAAGCAATGTACGTTAATTAATTGCAAATCCCTGTTTACTAAATCATAATGAAATTACCATAACATCACCATAACATAACCATATCATCACCTTCTACATCACATTATCAGTGTAATTAAAATAGTGATGACTTTACCTTTTGTTGATATTAATAACAACAGAACTACCAAAAGCCTAACCATAAATAACCATGTATTTACTTTTATAAATATAATAGTATTGTAATTTAAACTAAGATTGGCTTTCCATTACAAAACATTGTAAATAAATAAAAATCGATGTTTAACATAATAATTTAACTTCAAATGGAATACCTATTGTAAATTAGATTGTAGAGAATTTCATAGCATTGTAATTCGAACTAATAAAGGCTTCTCATTACTAAACATTGGAAATAAATTATTTGATGTTTTACCATAATAAATTAAAATCAATGGATTCCATATTGTAAATCGGATTGTAAAGAAATTCATAGCATTGTAATTTGAACTAACAAAGGCTTAATCATCAATACTTATCAACTAACCCAAAAGAAGGCAAGAAGGTAAACCCGACAAGAATATAATCGTTGTCATTAAGGTGTACTTTCTAAATCATGCCTGACAGGAATTTCGTGGAGCAACCAGCTGTCCATTAATACACTCAGGGAGTAATTACGTGGAGTAAATTTTAAAGGTAATCGTTGTCCATTAACATTAAATCGCTGAGCGCTAACATAACTGGCCAAAAATTAAAACTGTCATAACATTTAATTTATTATCGGGGATGCAAATAAAAGGAAATCATATAAGAAGATTGACCCAGGGAGACACAGACATAATTACTTTCAGACAAAACTGTTGGCATGCTATCAATGTTGTCAAATACAAGTTAAATTCTGCCAGCAATACTAATTCTGTCAAATGCTAAATCTAGATAATTATGCCAGCAATCACTGCCCTTCCTCATTTAAATTCGTTGTTCAGTCCGATATAATTAAGGGGATAAAATCGCTAACTATGAGGATGCTAACTCTAGACGGTTCTGTCGGCAATCATTGCCACTCCTGAATTAATTTCACGATCCTATAAAAAAAAAAATTGTAACTGGAATGCATACAACCAAATCGTTGTACAAGGATTACCCATTTCTCTGGGAATCTCACCACAAGAGACCGAGTCAGTACTATAAAAACTCAGAGTAAGTTAAAAGAGGAAGCTGGCAGGTAAAAGTAGGTGAAGAAATGAAGGGGCGTTGGTAGTACGTATCCCTAAAATTCTATCTGTCAAATCCTGTTATGCATCAATGGAAACGGTTCCGTTCAGTTCAGTGACCAATGTCTTTTAATTAAGTTGAAGTGGCCATGCGGGTAAAATTTTTTTAGCCAAAACAGAGACACGAGTTGGCAGGAGATAAGTCTATACAGTGCTACCTAGAAGCATTGCGCTGGGGCAATATTAACATTGCCATCGTAGAATACAATTTTTGGATAAGGGTTTACACATCCACTACAGAAACATCTGCAGGGTAAATAAGAATTCCCATTCAGACGCATCTTGGAGGATAACTAGTAGTAAATTTTCAATTAAATCCATGAATGGGGAGAAAGATAAAAATTCACAGCTATTGCAATTAATAACATTTCCCAAGATGCTAACGATCAAAATCCATCAAGGTTAAATTCTCCATGACTATCAATCGTTATGAATATCAACTATTCACTGAGTATTTAAAGTGCTACATAAAACATATGTTTCGCTGTCAAATAAATTGTCGAAAACAACAAACACACCATCCAGAATCCCTGGGAATAGTGCTTAAAATTCCCTGTGTAAAATTATGGAAGCAACGCAGGCAGGAGTAAAATTTCGTGAGCCATGGCGCAGTGTTTAAAGAGCTCCAACCCAAATGTTGTCTAGCGTAAAAATTCTAATGTCGCTGGATTCGTTTTGTTGTTGTTTTTTTTTTTTATCAATTTCTCAATTGATCTGAATACAGTGAGCAGGAAGCATATAAAATATTGCATGTAAAATTTATGCTAACCCTCATTCCATTAGATAAAAATTACATCAATTAAACCCTCATCCGTTGCAACATTAGCTGACTATTATTATTCATAAAGCATAAAACCAGCGGAGGGAACCTTTCACATCTGTTACATTTTCATATATTTACTGATGCGGGAGTGATAAAAATAGTCAGTCCAACACGAACTAAACCAACAATAAATTTAAATAGTTTCTACTCTATACACACGCCAATATAAGTCATCAATCCTACAACATTCTAGCATTCAAATAAGAAGTGTACCGTGGCCTGCTCGCCTGCTCCGAGTGTTGTCCGCGCGCTCCGTGCAATCCCACTCATCGACCGTCGAGACCTCACCGGTACCTCCCAGCCAACGCTAGGGGTACTCTGCTTCCCTCTTAGCCCCCCGAGCCGCAAAGGGGCCACACACTATCCAGATGGTACGTCTAGCTTCCCAGCTCGCCTCGCAAGGCCGAGCTACCACTCCTATCCGAGCTAGAAAATCCCAACTCCCCACAAGTAACCAGTCGAGTCACAAATCCGGTAGCGTAACATTATGCTTACAGTCGATCCCATTCTTCCTCATCTCCCTTTTCTTTTATAGAGTTTTGAGACCCAACAACTTTCCTAATTCACATTTTAAATTAAGTTTCAATAAAATATTCTAAATATTCTCCATCGCACAAGTGTCGTCCATCCCCCTCTTTTCTCCAATAAATATTTTCTTTAAATTTATTAATTGTCTCAAATCCCTCACCCACCTAGATTCGCTCCTAAATTTACTCCTAGGTGTTCCTAGATCCCCTTACATGTTTTAAATACTTTCCTAAAAAAACGATGTTACTAAATTAGCTTAGATTAGCAGGTTCTTAATTGCAGATTCCTTACTATGTTGACCGTGTTTTTTACCATAACTTCCCATCTTTCCTTTATTAAGTTTCCTCCATTACTTAGTTTCCTAATTCTTATTATTCCCTTCTTTCCCCTTTTATTAAAGCCCAAAATGGCAGTTGCGTTATTAAATCCTTCCCATTTTTTTTATTAAATTAATATCTTTGTACTTCCACAAATTAATGAATAATTTCTTCTTTGAAATTTTTAAATCCACTATTTTAATTAAATTCTCACTCTCTTCATTTACGCCAAGAATTTATGAAGACTAAACTATTACTTAAGTGGGTTTTTGTTTAAATTTTTATTTTTATTTTTAGGGTCCTTTTTCTTAAGGTTAGACTAAAATTTTACCCTGAGAATTTTTAGACATAGGACTTAGATTCTGAACTAGGCGACAGTTAATTAGGGAAGTAGCTTAAGAATTTATTAATGTGTTAAATGTATTAGGGCCATCTAGGTTTGTTCCTTCATCAACATCAAGGCGACGTTCCCTTCAGGATGTACCACGTGCTCCAAGGGTGCCACTCGCCACGTTCGTTTCTTTTGCGCGACGTGTCCTTCAGGATGCACGACATGCTCCAAGGGTGCCACTTGCTTCTTGTGTTTATTTTGCACGACGTGCCCTTCAGGATGCACCACGTGCTCCAAGGGTACCACTCGCCAACTTGACTAATTGGTAGACATCTATAACCCCTGGAGTCAACACTCCGCCAAGTGAACTTGTGGGAGACTAAGGGCTCTAAGGAATAAGGCCCCCGCCTTATTGCGTGCCCCTTAGAATCATCGTGTGCTACTGTCGCAGTCTTCCCTCACAGCATCGTGGATCCTCTCGAACTAGGTAATCATTAACCTACAATTCGATCCATGGTGGGAGTGCTAGTACGCTGTGGAAGGGTTGTTGTCGACACCTCTCCCTCAACCTCTTTGGAAATCGTGTGTGGCCCCTTTACTCCATATGTGAGTCTGGTCGACAAGCTATCGTCAGCGTGCATCATCAACAATCGTGTCAGAACATGTCCACATCATATCATCAAATCAATGAAATATCATAGTAAATAAATCAACCCAAATAACACACTCTCTGTCTCAATCCAGAGTCCAAGGGGTCCCATCGATGCCTCTGCATCCTCAAGGTCCAAAACCCTGCACACTCAATAAAAATGAGTCAATAGCACCTGTCTATGTCAAAGAAGTAAAACATCATGTCATCTATCATAACGCATCATCATCATCAAGGACAAGAGTTTTAATATCATAATAGTCCAGATCACTTGCGAGCAAGTGTCCTCAAAGAATAAGTTTTCTCAGTGTGCCAGAGCGGGATGTTACACATATACCCAACAATTGTATTGGTACTAATTGGGTGATTACTGAGATATAATAGATTAATATGAATGTTGTGAGTTCCTATCATTATATATCTCTATATGAAAATGTTAGCGAGATGTGAAGATATTTATAAGTCTAAAAGTTGTGCAGAGAGGGTCTTTGTGAAGACCATGCATTGGAATTATAATTCTCTACATGTAGGTGTAATTTGGATGGTTTAATCATTTGTGTAAGATTCAGTGTGTTATAATTGTATTCATGTGTGATTGGTGGAGAATCACTTTACCCATGTGTGTAGGATCATCTAGCAGAGGAACATTGTGGGCCCACAACCACATGTTTCGAGTGAATCTATTACCAATAGATTTTTTATCATTCAGTTGAGTTATGTCGAGCCCCAATTGTAGAAATGATCTATGTGAAGGTAGATTTGCACCAAAGGAGGATAAAATTTGCACATGAAGGATGGGTTAGTGAACACTTGTTTTATGTAGTGTACAATTATTTGTGTTTTAGAAGAGTCGACTTTGCTGGATGCATAGCTTATGTAGTTGAAACATTTGAAGGCTTCATTCATCATTGCATATGCTTCTTGAATTATGTTTCCCAATACTATATGCAGACTAGAGTCTGCTAGGAATTACACTAAACTACAAGTGGTGGTGTTTATCCTCCTACACCCAATGATATCATATCTCTACAAGAGTGAATGCATGTGAATGTGAGTGATATCAATGTTGAAGAATATTTTCTCTTGGGCATAGCATTGGTTCTTTGCCTAAAATATTCTATCATGCAATTTTGATTGGGAGAAGGGTCTCAGATCCATTACATCAAGTGGTATACATAGCTAACTACAAGTCTAGGATGAAATAATTTGCAAGGATATCATAGTAGTTTCAACTCTAGGATGAGAAATACTATAGAGTATCAGAGATAGTTACAACTTTAAAAAGAGAATATTGTAGTGGAAGAATGAAAAAGGTAAAGCAAAGAAATATACACTAGATAAAGAATTAGATGTCAAAGAAAAAGAATGAAGTTGTTAAAGAGGAAATATTGAAGTTGCAAGAAGAAGAAGACAACAAATCCAAGTTTTGCAAGAACAGAGGGAAATAAATTTGCATCAAGTAAAGAAATTCTAGAAGGTTGTTGTTGAGAAAGAAAACAATCTTTGAGATAATTTGTTGCTAGAGATAAAGGCATTGTGGGTCATGAGAGAAATTCATGAAAAAATGAGATACCAATTGTGGAGGTTGTTATCCATGATTGTTAACTTGAGAGAAAAGGATAGTCACTTGTAATGACCCAAAAATGTGTGGGTTGAAGTTTAGCATGAATGTTGGCTACATGAGGGACACCCCGTTGAAGGTGTGACATTGAAGAGGAACATATGCCTTTGTTTCATGGGCGAGTTGGATCCTTTACCACCTAAGTAGGATGCGAGAGAAAATACAGTTAGAAGGTTTCTTGAATTGGATTTTGGGGTCATTGTTTCAAGGAACATGTTGGGAGTAGTGTGATGGTGGCAATGCATTGTTGTTGGATGGTGGCTAGAGATTCATAGTGGCATTGGATACAATAATAAATGAGAATGATTAAGGATGCAAAATATTATAGTAGTGCATTATAGAGGTTTCAAATATTTGAATCACATGTGGTGTATGTTGGATGTAGCAAAGAAAATGAGGAAGTGAAGATGGGATTCTTTGTTTTCCCTTAATATGATATTTCTTTGTTTGCAAGAAAAAGGAAATTTAAAGTTACAGATAAAATGGAATATACTTGTCTAAGAAGGAGATATGAGTATCAATCAAAGAAGATGCAATAGAAAGATGTTGTGCAATAATTTTATGATATTGGAACAAAGAAAGGGGATTTGCAAAGATTAGATCAATTGTAGATTACAGAGGTTGCAAAATTAGAAGTCAAAGAGGATGAAGATGCATAAAAAGAAAGCTAGAGTAGAAGAAGATACCATGAAGATGAATCACCTGAGAGGAAGCATGAGTAAAGATGTTGAGTTGAAAATGGACAAATTTGTAGTCCTGAAGAAAGAAGAAGTTGTTGAAGATGGTGTTGACAAAGAAAGAGAGAGGAATGAAAATTTCCTAAAGGAATTAGACATGTTGTAGAAGAATGTTAGAAGGATTTGAGGTCTCTAAAAGGGAATGTATGGACTAAGTGTAAAGGTGCTTCCTGAAGAAGAGGAAACTATTGAAGGTACGTCTCTAATGATTTTAATATACAAAGAATGTAAACATGCTAACATAATCTCTAATTGAGGTAGGAAAAGTGTGGTTGTGAATTGAGTAAAGAAAAGTGCAACGTGTGAGCATGTGACTCCATGTTATGTTGTTTTTGGTATGAACAACTGGCTACATTGAAGGCACTTTATACACTAGAAGAAAAAGGGTAGTGGAATGTCTCAGATGAGACATGACTCAATTCAATTTGTGCATGAGATTCATGGTTGAAGAGCACTTGACTAATTCTTCCGGTGATAAATAAAGAGAGATGAAGATGGAAACAATATTATAAACTGAGTTGTAGAAAAAATGAGATGGAGATTCCAGATTCCAATGATAAGAGTATTGTTGTGTTCTTGAAAATAAATATGCACCAATGAACATGCAGATAACATCAATGAGTTGAAGAAAGGATATCCAACAGGAAGATGATGTAATGTATTTCTTGTAGAGTTGACATATACAATAATGAAGAATGCAGAGTTGGTGAAGGTAATAATGATGAAAGTTGTATTTGACCACTAGAGATTTGAAGAGTTTGTCTCATAAGCATGAGGGAATGCATTTTTAATAACCTTGGGAGTCTAATATAGGAGCATCAAGGTCATTTAAAAGATTCCATCTTGAAAACACCAGTGATGGCCAGTAGAGGTGTGATGGATTTGTTCAAAGTAGAAATAGAATTCACAATTATTGGATTTTAGAGGGAATGTAAAGGAGTAGACCATGTGATTGTAGAATGCACATATCTAGAATGAAGATTAGTATGGAGTAGAATGCTATAGAAAACAAAGTTTTCTTGCTACAAAAGAAATGGGTGCTAGAACTAGTTGTTGTAGATCGCGACAATGATTATAGATGCAATTGTGGGCTTTGGAACTTTATACTATAAATAATATGGAATAGCTCTTGGCTATAGAAATCCCTAATTCAATGATATGGGATTGAGAGCGAGAGAAAATAGAAATGGCCAATAGGAACTTTTCCCACACATGTAGAAGGGAATCCAAAGGGAGCATTGAAGAAGGAACACACTATTGGGCATAATTTAAAAGAACACACAACTGAAGAATAACTGTTGGGAAGAGTAGTTGGTCTCAAGCTAGAAAACAAAAAGGCATGGACATTGAAACAATGGTAGTTGAAGTGGGCATGGCAAAATCATTTGAAAGATGTGAACGATTTGATGAACATGAATAAATACAATATTTATGATGAAGAGAAGAGGTTGCTCATAGAGAAGAAAGATAACTTGTAAATGAATAAGACAGAGGTAATGGTTGAGGTTGTCATGGCCTTTGGCCTGGAAATTGAATGGGATTTGTAAGCTGATATGAAACCATCAACCCATTGTAATGATTTTATGCGGAAATTAATGTGTGTGTGTGTGTGTGTGTGTGTGTGTGTGTGTGTGTGAGAGAGAGAGAGAGAGAGAGAGAGAGAGAGAGAGAGAGAGGATAAGCACTAAATGGTTGTTTTTACCTTAAGATTTCCATGTTAAACCCTTGTGTAACATGTGAATGCATGTTTTGTATGTATTTCAATGTTATACATTGTAGTGTTGGTGTATTTTTGTTATAGTTATGTTATGGAAAAAAAATTGTTGTAGATTGTATTCATACTGATTGGGTGATTACTGGGATAGAAGAGATGGATATGAATGTTGTGAATTCCTATCATGATATATCTCTATCTGAAAATGTCAACTAAATGTGAAGATATTTTTGAGTCTAAGAGTTGTGCAAAGAGGCTCTATGTGACGACCATGGATTGGAATTATAATTCTTTGCATGTTTGTGCAACTTGGATGACTTAATACTTCATGTAAGGTCTGGTGTATTACAATTGTATTCATGTGTGAATAGTGCAAAATCACTCCACTTGTATCGGTAGGATAATTTGGTGGAGGAACACTATGGGGCCATAACCATAGGTTGCCAATGAATCTATTACTAATATATTATTTATCATTCAATTGAGTTATGCATAATCCCTATTGTAGAAATGATATGTGTGAAGGTTGATCTGCACTAAAGGGGGACAACAATTGTGCACGAAGTATGGGTTAGTGCATACTTGTGTTCTGTAGTGTTGAATTATGTGTGTCACATAAGAGTAGACTATGGTGGATGACTAGCATATGTAGTTTTAACATTTGAAGGATTGATTCATTGTTGCATATGCTTCAAGAGTTTGTGTTTCCCAGTACTATATGCAAATTAGAGTCCACTGGGAACTACCTCAGATTGCTAGCGGTGGTATTTATCCTCGTGCACTTAGTTGTATCAAAGCTATGCAAGAGCGAATGCATGTGATTGTGAGTGAGATCAATGTCTCTCCCGCCAAAGCATTGGTTCTTTGCCTAATATATTCTACCATGCAATTTTTTATTGGCAAAGGGGTCTCATCTCCCTTGCATCATTAACCAATAATGAAATTACATTTTTGATATTGCATGCTTTCTAACCATAAGACTTTACAATTTGTGTAGATATACAACAAGTTGTGAAGCATGTGTTGGTTGTAGTTGATAACCTATCTTTGGGAGTTCCTCGTGATAAGTGTGATGCATCTAACTATGTAACTCACTATTTGAGATGATAACAAGTGCATGCATTTTTACTATTTTGGGCACTTGTGGACAATAGACATATGACCAAACAAAGCATTATTAAGGAGATTCAACTTTTCCCATTTTTATGTAAATCTTCTCTCAGTATCATGATTATATTTCCATTTGCATGACAACAACTTGTTTTTTTCACCTTGGAAAACAATGTTCCACCTAAACGTCAACATAACAAGATTATTTAGGAGGCACATTAATCCAAGATAATGTGTCATTTAATCATCTAAATATATTGGTTGTGTTACGAAAACTTTTCTACTGGCCAAACCTTCACACTAATATGGAAAATATATCTAAAAGCATGTTGTCTATGCAATTGCAAAATTAACCAATAGAAAACATAGATTGTATACATATTTGTATATTCCTTCATAGCCATAAAATTTGTCTCCATGAATTTTATAGTAAGCATCCCAACCACACACCATAACATGTTGTAATCCTAACCCCACACACCATAACGTGATGTAGTCCCAACCTCACACCAATATAATGTCTCAATGGGAAGATTCTCATGATCAACATCAACTTATATGATTTGCAAGGAATTCACTTAAACCTCTTCTATCACTCATATAAGATGTGAGTGAATGAAGAATGTTTGGGGAAATTGCAAGAACATTATTATAATAGTTGTACTCTAAATGTTCTAGTTTTTGGCTTTTTTTCGACTATATTATCTGTTTAATTTTATTCGAAATTCGATGAGAATTTATTGGATCTGCATATTTGAGAGCGTTAAGTTTGTATAATTCGAGTGCCTGAGGGGTTTTTCAACATGTTGAACCCATTTATGAATTCAAATATAAAATTTAAATAACAAAAAACTATGATTTTACCCAAATTTATATCATCGGATTCTGACCCAAAATACCAAAACCTAGAACGTTTAGACAACGCCTATTATAAACGTAAATTTGCACGAAATCACTATTTTTTGTTGTTTAAAATCCATTTATGAATATATGAATGGATTCAACATGCTGAAAAACCCTTGGGACACCCAAATTATACATAAATAATCACTCAAATCTGTAGATCTAACCATTTTTTACTGAATTTCGAACAAATATCCCCAAAAATTATCACAAGAAAATAATCATTTCATAGAATATTTAAACTACACTGTTTTGTTTTACATGTCTCAAATATTAATTCACTTAATTATGCATTTTTAAATCTCATGAAGTTAACGTGCCGAGTTAAGTGAATCAAGCATATAATAAATATCTTGAAACCGCAGCTTCCCGGGAAACTGACCCAATGGTCAAAGGCCACGTTACATGTGATGTAACGGTTAAATCGACGGCTAGGAACTCTGAGGATTTGGCGGGAAAGATTTAACAATCAGACCGCAACTCAACATGACAGCTGACAAGATGACAGCTGACGTTTGAAAGTGACGGGCTGAGGATCGGATTCTTTAACTGAAGTTCAAAATGAGTTTTTAGATTTGACCTCTCTGCCATGAGTTTATGTGTGGTTCAGTCTGTGGGCCCACCTTGTTATATTATGTTTTTATATGTTTAAATATAGTATTTATATTTATATTTGTCAGTGAATTCCAATTGGTCAAAGTAAGTCAGAAAGGATTTTTAGGTTGGCCTAACTGAGCCATCCTTCACACTCCCTTTCGACTCACTATTTTAATTGCCCACATTACAATTCGACCCCTCAACCCTCTTGTTACAAATCATGTGGCTTAATTGTGACTTGCATGTGTATGTTTTTAAAAAGATTATAATAAAGTTTATAATGTAGTTAAATACATTCTATTGTGTATTTGTATAATTTAGGTCTATTTTAATCTTACATTTACAAGTGATATAAGGGTTAATAGCAATCAAATATTTTGAAAAGAGACGAAAACTCTTTTCAAGTATAAAAATGTGAGAAAAGATTTGTACATCCAAAGATTTGATTCTTCTTGATGCTTGATAAATCTGGTTTTAAAGTGACATCGACATACATTCTCTCTCTCTCTCTCTCTCTCTCTCTCTCTCTCTCTATATATATATATATATATATATATATGCACACATACAAACACACCTATCTTTGTGAGATTCAAACCTAGAGAGCCTACAAATCAAAATTACACAACAAAAACATAATATTGTACATTCAATAGAGAATGAAACTCAATATAGCCAACATAGAATTGATATTCAATATGCGACAACATTTATGACAAATAATTCGATAGACTTGTATTGAAATCAATTGTCAATGTTCTTGGGCCTTATTTATTACATTCGTAGAGCCCATGCACAATTTCTAGGTCACCCAATACTACCAATAACTATAGAAGACCGAATCAATGAAAATCCGTAGACCCATATTACATTAATCTCCCAAATATTTACACTATGAGGCCATGACTACTTAGTTACCAAATCTTTTTATTTCCTTGATGTTATGCTTACAACAACTCCCATTGAATTTTCATATTATGGGAAAATTAAATCCCCCCCTAAAATTTACAACAACAATGAAAGAGGAGGGTAGTTCCTCATATCTAATGGTTTTGAGGTAATTACAATGGGAAAAAATTCAATCACTTGTTGACTACATTCTTTGCTATGAATTGGTTGCATGCCAATGATTTCTGCTTAAACATTAATTGATTTTCAAATTTGTCTTATGTTGGTTTCATTTAAAAGAATTGATTGTAATTGGCTTGATTTATTTGAATAATACACATGAAATACACATGCTCTTAACACTTGCTTCTTATTGGCTCACGAGCCTTATCGTTTTCAAGCTTGTGGAATGACAAGTCACCTCGTTCATAAGTTTTATGAGGGCCACAAGTATGATAAGTCACCTCATTCAAAAATTTATATAATTTTTGATGGGTTTTTTTTTTTTTGAAATTTTGATTATTTTTAAGTGTTTTTTTATTCTTTTTGATATTTTTTTTTAATAAAGATTGTGATATTTTTTTTAATAAAGATTGTGTTTCTTAAAGGTTTTTTTTTTTTTTTCAAATTTTACTTAGGTTTTATGCTATTTTGTATGACTAGTAGAGAGGGGGAGTGGGGGGCAATGTTGGGCATCGCYCCCCACCCCCCTYTTTGCTTTCAAYAGTGGGGAGGGGGATGTCGGGAATCACCCTCCACTCTCCCTAGGGATGTCAGGAATCACCCTCCACTCTCTCTCTCTGATGGTCAATGCTAGGGAAAATGTCATTAAATATTGTCATTTTTTTTTACTTCAAATTTTTAAAATTGTAAAAAAAATGTTATTTAAAAAACAAATTCTCTACTTTTGTTCAATTATGCCCATAGAAATACTTTATTTGACACGTCTTCCAAAATGTGTATGTTTTTTAATTATATATGGTTTTGAAATGTATATTTTTTTGCTAAATATTTAAAAATAGTGTTATTTAGCTACAATTATTTGTTGTGTATTGAAGTAAAGGTAACAAAAATGTGTTAAAAAAAAATTTACACACTATATTTAAAAATTATGGCACCGTAAATTAATTAATGAAACATAATTATATGAAAAATCTTAATTTAGAAAAATTAAATGATAAATAACATTTTTAGTATCAATAAAAATGATGATTTTTGTATTTTATTTTTAAACATTGAAAAAAGACATGGAAAAATAATTAAAAATACCATTGAAAAAAAAAGTGATTTAGAAAAATTTGAAAATAGTTGAAAAAATGAGCATTTAAAAAAATATATGGATACATTGTCGATAAGAAGATTTAAAATATTAAAAACTAACTAAAAAAAGGGGAGGGGGGGTGCTACTAATAGCACAACTTTTCGAAACACGGTAAAAATGACCTCTAAAAAAATAAGAACTCTGTAGAGTTCTCATTAAGTTGGTAATTTTGTTCATACAAGATGTGGAAGTAGGGCCGTAAAAACCATACAAGTCGTCCAGGGGTGTACAACAGGATTTACAATAGCCCAATGACAACAACAAGGGTTTTCTTTAGGATGGAAGTTTGCCAAGTTTGTTGTAATTTGAGTATTCCTTAGTGGACCATTTTCCCAATAAGGGAGCCCTTGTAAGATTTGATATTATTTAATGAGACGCTGATTTGAAGGGAAGAAAATATATGTGTGCACATGTGAAGTTTGGTTTCCAATTTTCTTATGTTGATTTAATTATTTCCAGTCAATATATTTGATTCCATGTGCTGTAATATAATTATCAACAAAGAAAAACATAAGGTAATAATTTATCTAGGTGTTGGGAATATAGATTTTAACAAAAGTGGCAGCCCTTAAGCGACATATGCAATAAAAAAAATGTTCAATTGGAAAGTGAATTCAATAACCTGGAAGATTAGAAGGATCAACTTCATAAAACTGAGATAGACAATCTCAAACATGTGCATGTACAAGAAGCAAAAATGTTGACAATAGACAATCGAGAAAAATCTAATCTTTTTGTGCAAAAAAAACATAAACTCCTAGAACTAGGAGTCAAAGTAAGAAGACTTGAAACATATCTCAAAGGGAGAGAGACAAATACCAATACATTGGTAGTCATAAAATAAGAGGCCACTCTTGCCACTGAAAATTTGAGAGAAGAACAAAAGAGTTTCTTTGATGAATTGAATGAGCTCCAAGATTTCCATGTGGATCAATAAATTATCTGACCAACTAGGTGAGAAAAAGAGTCAATATGATATTGTCCGAAATGCCTTTGATAAGGTTGTGTACTGGCGAGGTTTTCATGCAGAAACCCCTATAGAACTATTCATATTTACCAAAAGAAAATAGGGGAAAACTCAGATATTAGTAGATAGATAGAAGTTATCCTTTGAAGACATCCAAGAAACCATAGAAAGTTCCACCAAATCCTGCTATAGACTCTCGAATTATGTTGATGATTTATTAGATAAGTTTGGGATTCCTACCATGGATGAGTTACATCAGGCAGTCCCTAACAAGTTGTGAATTGTAGAGATGGAGAAAAACATATATGATAGCAAGCAAGTTATCAATAAACTCAAAGAAGTCAACAAAGAAATTTTGAATGAATATCTAATACAACCAATCAAGCTCACCACTACAGTAGATGCCTACACCAAAGGAGTTCACAGAGATCTAAAGAGGGAGGTTGTTGACATAGTATATGATGGGGAACTACAAATAGAAAAGATGAAGATGAACATGTTTGAAGAAATAACCCAGGAATGTGACTCATGGAGATCTCATAAGGAAAATATAACCTCCAAGAAATCCACATAGTTTTGTATTTCTAAATACTCTGTAAAGAATTGAAAATTTTATTCAAATTATATATAGAGAAAAAGTAGTTGAAATGAAGAGATGTAACTGTAATATTGACAATTAAAGAATTTGAAGAGTCTCTCTTATTCTATAAAAGAGAGCTCCATGTATGAGATAAGGACTTTTCCCCTTGTGAAATTGATGATACTATTATCTCGTTGAATAAAGAGTAGAAGGAAATTTTTGGGCTACCATGAAATTGTTCATTTTTGTATGGGACTATTCTACATGTGAAATTGATTAATAAGTTTCTTGAGTAATATTTCATATGAACTACTTTTGTGTTAGTTATTTGAGCAACTTATTCATTTGTGGTACTTACAGATGGTGAGATGGTGTTGTAGGTGTAATATATAAATATTTATGATTTATATATGTTACATCATTGTTTACATCTATTGATGTTGACATGAACTATTTCCATAATCAGCAATATAATTATATCTTGTGTCTATGTTGTTAGAAATGCTCCTTATCAAGATAGGCTAGAAATATATTATGATAGATAGTTTTGATTTTGTTTTAATTAGTTAGATTTAGATTTAGCAAGAATTCTTTGGAGGACAATTAATGCTCCTTCTTTGTAATCTAAATCATTAGTGCAAACCAGGCCCACATACTGGTCAAAATTTTCCATACCAAACGAGATTGAGATTAATTGAGTCTTTCCATAAAGTATTTCCCTTGATTACTGATGATTTGGACCTATCAACACTTTTATAATACAAATATTTATTAAATTAATACAATACTAATTATCACTTCATAATACAATTTAGGCTTCATGGTTTGATTATTCAAAGTTAAATCATAAAAATAAACATGTGCAAGGAATTCTGAGTTTTTTGTCAAGCTCTGTGTATGTCTTAGGCGCACACATTAAACTCCATATCTTTTCATGAAATTTAGTGATTAGGAAGAAGGGGATGCACTATAAAACATACATAAATTTGACACTTTGAATTCAATTATTAAATGCATGCTAATCAAAATACTAAACACCATGCTATTGCAAAGATCACGAAATTTATGTGCGCTAGCTATAGACATATTAATAGTATTTAAGCTTAATATTTTGTGATGAAATTTTGTGGGAAGGTATAGGAATGTTTCCTCTATAACATATCCAAATTTCAAACCTTGAATTTAAGAATTTAAGGCACTCTAGTCAAAATAGCAAATGTTTGTTACAACATAATTTAATTTCTACATGCTTGTTCTAGAATTAGGTGTAGTACATAAACTCAATAAGTTTTAATGAAAATTTGTGAAAAGGTAAAGGAAGGTGTCTTATATAAAACATATGAATTTCATTCATTGGCTCCAAGAGATGAAAGAACACTAATTAAAACACTGGACACTTGTTGTGACTGAAAATATATATGTATGTATGTATGTGTGTTGGTGTGCATAAATACCCATGGATGTTCCCTCATTAGACTCAGTTGGAAATAGGTGATCATATTTCTCAAAAAACTACAAGGATAACACCTTCTTGTAGAGGCTTTTATGGAACCTCCCCCCAAAATTGATCCCTTAGTTGTTTATAGTGGAGGCCCGTGACTAGAGGTTTTTGCAAAGGTTTTTATTTTTGGTGGGCCTTTAAGGTATATATGCACTGGTGCACATATAAACATACTGAAAAAATGCTTAAATGTTCAAACACATCGTCATTGTTCATAGCGGAGGTTGTTAGTAGAAGTGAGAGGCCATAAGTTTTTGCGAACATTTTTGTTCGATGTGCCTATATGGCACATCCGCCCTGGTGCTCAACTACAACATAACACACTTATGTGTAGATGCTCAAATGAACCATCATAATTTATAACAAAAATAACAAGAAATGATCAAAGTGCATCAGTGCCATTGAAAGTAGTGCACCAGTGAGTAAAAATGTTCGATGATGCACTACGATATGAGTAAATAAAAAGAAATTACCATAAAAAAAATTCATTTTGACACCTCATCCTGTGCTTCCAATATCTCAATAAAGAACCTTTTCTTACTATATTTTCAAGGATTCCTTATTTCCGATGCTCCTCGGTGAGTTTGTTAGCTCCACTGATCAATTTCAGACATTTCCAGTTTTTGGAAATTATCATGAATTTTTATTTCCTCTCAACGGTGGAACCATGCCTCCTTGAGACATAAGATTCTAGGTAATGTGTTTATTACCTTCTCATTTGAATTTTCATCAGTTTAAAATTTGAATTTATCTTGAAATTTTGGACTTTTTTCTATTTTTTTCCTGACTCAACGCAGTGTTCCATTTTGATTCATCTTTCCCTAACACAATGTGCCTTATGTTAACTTCATAGTAAGAACTGCCTACAGTGCATTAAATTTTTACCTTCATCTGTGATTCTTCTTAAATGAGCTACATCCGGTGCATTATAAAAGATAATTCCTAGTAAATAACATGCCAATTATTTTTTAACACAAAATAACTGGTGTTTTCCATTTAACTAAGCGCACTACTAAAAAATATGACACATAAAATTTAATTGAGCAATGCAACCATTTAAAAAAAACACACTGGTTCCATTAACAGAACCTCACTAGAACATATATTGATCGATTAGGCATTGCATAGTGTTTCCTTTGATGCCCCATCTCTGGTGCTCTACACTTCAAAAGTCATCATTAAACAAAATGGTGGTGCTTCAATAACACAATAGCATCGACGCATTCAAATAACACATCACATCGCTTAATTTGCAATAAATCAATATAACAGAGCAGTTCCCATGGTGCCAAAAATCACACTAGTGCGTTATACTAGACGTTGCACCACTAAACATCGCGTCGGTGCTCTGGAAACTGTATTGCACCAGGGTTGTTAGTTAGAAAAAGTGCACTGCCATGTTTACATTCCATAAAAATTGTGTTTTTGGTGTGTTTATGTTGACAAAATGCACTAGTGATGTGTGTCATTTTAGTGGATGGCCCATGACCAATGCTCTAAAAAAAATATAGAACATTAAACAAAACATCGATGCTCCAATACCATAGTAACATTGATGTGATTATATTAACACATAAAACTTCTTAAGTTGCTATAAAAAAACTTAACTTGTTGGTGTACCTATGTCCAAACAATGCACTAATGTTGTAAAGAAAACAACACTAGGCCAAATTTCCACAAATTATCAGCATAGTGCATCTTATGGTAAGAACCAATAATATTATAGGAAGTGTGCTAATTGAGATAAATGAACTGGTGTACTCTATTGATCGAATGCACCACCCAGTTTTTGAAACAAAATTTTTGTTTTGTTGTGCATTAAACAAATACAATGCACCAATAATATATACCACAAAATAGTGAGAAAAATACACAATAATTTACCATATCAATTCATTTTATGGGATGCCCCATTACATGTGTGCTATAAGACAAATTCATCAGTATCAACACATACAAATAAAAAAATAGACTGTCAGTGCATTTCGTTCACTGAAATGCACCGGTGCGGTTAAGTGAGTTATACCGCACACCAGTGCAGTTAAGTATGTGTTGATGCATTTCATATAACCAAGCACACCACTTAGTTTATCATTAAAAAATTCTACTACAGTGGTGCGTTTCGTAGAACCAATCTCCCTGAGTTACACAATTCATATGTGAAATGGTATTGCGGGTCATTTTGTATGAAAACCCTTAATCGATGTGCTATTTATCACAATGCATTGCTATAGATATCAGTGCTTGACTAACAATGGCGCACCGCTTCGTTTAATTCAACACACCTCTGTTCAGTGCCATACGTGTAATATGGAGCACCGGAAGCAGTGTGTATGAAGTTGTTAATAGCATTGGTTACTTTTTCACTTTTTGTTTGCAAACATAAACTAATTTCAATTTTTGATAAATACAAATTAGTTATATATGTTTGTGTTTTATATTTTAAATTTGTTTTATCAATATATGTGTGACTAAAAAGGATTTTATGTGAATCATATATGATGAAGACACCAATCACAATAGTAGTAGCCTTCAGAAGAAAAAAAATAAAATTCATGAACTACATATGCAAACCTCCACAATTAAATTTTGAGGAGGTTTTTCTTTGCAGAGGAAAAAAAAGAGGTCACTCTTTGGTGCCTCTCTCTATTTAGTGTATGGACTCGATCCTTTGCCACTTATTCAGTTCTCTGGCTCACATCTTCTCCTCTATGAGTTGATTGAATTTCTCCAAGATACCATCCTCATCATTCTTGTTGCCATAACATGGACTGGTGTCAATTCACTTGTAAATCGCACACCTACACCTCTGTTTTTTCATGTCGAGGGGGATTATCAAATAGATCTTTGAGAATGGAGAGGAATTTCATAGCCTCGGAGTATCTGTAACCGAGACCCTTTTCAGAGGCACTGGGCACATCAACTTCATTACCTTCCAATTCCGTCATCTTGGCCCCTACTTTGGCCTAATTAGGACTAATAGGCTCTACGATCGAAGCTTCCCAATGCCCCTTTTCCCTGTTCAAGAAGAAAGGAACTAGGTGGATTTTTTAATTATTACATTGTGTCAACATCAAGAATGACCTAAGATTCATATTGTATATGTAATATAATTTAAGAACAACATTTGGAAAAATAACCGATATCCATAAGCTTTCTCAACATGCCTTATTGCTAAATATTAAGAATTTCCTTGGACTTGACAAACTCCTCCATGAGATCCTATGTAACATCCCCATTATAATACTTATTTTAATTAATGCATAATGTAGATATGAATATGGCTATGGACAAGTGATGTAATATGCAAATTGTATTTCTAATTTTAATAAATATATTGCGATACCAACTACTGGGAATATGGACATAGTGTTGAACACACACTTATACTAAGAGGGAAGGGGTGAATAAATATAAGTCTATATTTTTCTTTTAACATTCATAAACCATCATGAATATAATGAAGTAGTCACATAAATACAATAACCAAAAAACACAATATTTAATGTGGAAACACTTTCGGGAGAAAACCACAAAATGTTCTTTTAAATAATTTGTAGTCACCAACCTATGGTTACAAAGTTTATAGTCACCAATCTATTGGAGAAACCAATCCCCACCATGGTTACAAATTTTATAGTCACCAACCTATTGGAGAAACCAATCCCCACTGTTGTTCATAGGCACTGACCTATAGGAGACACCAATCCCCTTCTTTTATTTCTAGGCACCAACCTACAGGAGACACTGATCCCCTTTGTTGTTTGTAGGAACCCACCTACAAGAGACATTAATACCCTTTTCTTCTTCTGTCTTCACAAAATTTTCTCTGTGTTCTTTAATTCTTCTTTTGTTGGATCTGCTATGTGCTTGCTATTTCTACTTTCACTCTATCTTTACTAGATCTTCTGCTTTCGTTCTACCTTTACCATATATTCTTCTTTTGCTTCTTCTGCATTGTGCTTGAAGCTTCTTCCTCTGCCTCAGATCTGTACTCCCTCCCTTTTATTTTTTCGGATTTATTTTCTTGAACTCCAAATATGATCTTCACCAATATATAATTGTCAATCACGGAATGATGCTTTATCATCACACCTCAAATGATATGCACACGAGTATTACATTTTCACCCACATATACATTTTTCTCATAAATATATTCTTTATTTATACTTTTCCATAAGCTTTATATGAAAAGTCACGTTCTTTTTGAAAAGTCATGACTTTATTAAAGAATAATTTGTTTTTCCCCGTTTTTAATTTTTAATTCACTTTTTACTTTACCATGGGTAAATACCACCATGGTTTGCAAATGCCATGTGCACAAACCATGTGGAATTTCACTTTTATCCTTTTTCTTTAACTCTACTTTCACTTTTACCTTTTTCTTTAATCCACTTTCATAATTACTCCTCTTTTACGTAAACTCCACTTACACCTAACTTTTCATCTTTAGTTAGTTATTAAAGTCATATTTATATTGAATCCACTTTCATTTTTACTCCACTTTTACGTAAACTCCATTTCCACTTAACTTTTCACTTTTGTATTTATTAAAGTGATACCAAGGTCACATTTATATTTAATCCATTTTCTAACCTTTGACATCAATGAAAATATTTTATTCAACAATCTCCCCCTTTGTCATTGATGGAAACCCTGTACTCAAAAAACGTAATCCTCTAGAAATAGAAAGAGTTCTTCCTTGTGTAATTATCCTCCCCCTATTTGCAACTCTCCCCATGTCTGTAATCCCCCCCCTTTAACATCAATGGCAGAGGTATGCTCCCCCTAAGCTGTGCTTCTTTACTGACGAGATGAGAGGGATATCACTCCTAGTTTTTGTATGATATATTCAAATATTTCTCTGGGAAGGGGTTTGGTAAAAATTTCTACAACTTGGTCCTTGGTAGCAATGTATTCCATATTGACACTTAGTTCAGCTACCTATTCTCTTAGGAACTGGTACTTGATAGGAATATGCTTCGTCTTTGAGTGAATAATAGGATTCTTTGACATGCTAATTGCACTTGTGTTGTCACAGATGATTGATATTGATTGATCATATTTTACCTTGATATCCTGCATTGTTTGTTTCATCTAGAGAACTTGTGTGCACCATGTTATTGTTGCAATATACTCAGATTCTATTGTGGATAGAGCTCAGATTCTATTGTGGATAGAGAGATTACTCTAATTTTTTTCTACTGTCTTGATGTAGATATTACTGTTAGCAATTCCTCTTTTGAATCCTTGTTGTTGTAGATATTTATCAAGTCTTGAGTACCAAGCTCTGGGAGCTTGTTTTAGCCCATAAAATTCTTTCTTCAATTTTCACACATAATACTTATTTTCAGATAATATGAATCTTTCTAAATGTTCAATGCATACTTATTCCTCTAAATTACCATTGAGAAAGGCATACTTGACATCCATTTGATAGACTTTGAAGTTATTGAAACATGCAAATGCCAAAAACATTTTGAAAGCTTATAGTCTAGCAATTGGAGAAAAGGTTTCTTTGAAATCAATACCTTCAATTGGAGCATAACCTTTACAAACCAATCTTGCTTCATTTCTCCTTACTTTCCCATCTTCATTCAACTTATTCCTAAAAACTTATTTGATTCTAATTACATTTTTATCTGTTGGCCTTGGAACAAGTTTCCATGTTTCATTCTTCTCAATTTGATTCAACTCTCTTTCGTACATCAATCTAATGCTTGTCTTCACTGGCTTTTGTAAAATCCTTAGGCTCTTTTTATATAGCAAGGAGAGTTTTGCATATTCTGGTGCACTAGCTAGTCTTCTTCTAGTTTGAACTCCTGCATCTTTATCACCAATAATTAGATTTACTAAATGATTCTTTCAGACAAATCTCGATGTTTTCTTTGTATCTTGGCATTTTGTTTCTTCTTCTTCAATTTCTTCTCCTTCTCCTTCTTTTTCTTCTTTGCAGCCTAGCTCATATGCTTGAATATTTACTTGCATTTTCACTTGTTAGAGTCCTGATTCATCAACCTTTACATTGGAACTTTCTACAATTTTGTGTAATGTCGTATTGTAACATCTGTAAGCTTTGCTTCTTTATGAATAACCAGGTAATGTAACTTCATCAACTCTAGAGTTAATTTTTCCCAAATCCTCATCATCTCTTTTTATGTAGCACTTTCTTCCAAAATATTTGAAGTATTTAATTGTTGTTGGTCTACCTTTCCATAACTCATAAGGCATTTTGTTGTTCTTGACTCTAAT
This sequence comes from Picea engelmannii, assembly GCA_009831015.1. NCBI lineage: Eukaryota > Viridiplantae > Streptophyta > Pinopsida > Pinales > Pinaceae > Picea > Picea engelmannii. The sequence goes on along the minus strand of ML797618.1, from coordinate 157,954 downwards.
TTTCCCTTTGTTCAGAATGTAAACTGTAGTGTTGACTACTTCTCTCCAAAAAAAATTCGATAGTTTGGATTCATTCAAAATTTTTCTTTCTATATCCTGTATAGTTTGAGTTTTTCTTTTCACCACTCTATTATGTTGTGGAGTTCTTTTGGCTGAAAAATGTCTTTTTATCCCATGAGTCTCACAAAATTCTTAAAATTAATTTGAGATAAACTCACCTCCTATGTCTGATCTCAAACACTTGATTTTCAATTCAGTTTTGTTTTCAACCAAGGATTTGAATGCTTTGAACTTCTCAAAATATTTATATTTTTCTTTTAGGAACCTAACCCATGTCATTCTAGAATAATCATCAATGAGAAACATGAAGTAATTTTCACCTTGTAGACTTTGTGTTCTTGTAGGCCCACAAAGATCTGTATGAAAGAGTTCCAATGGCTCCGTTGTTGAGTAATCCTTTGCTTTAAAGCTTGTTCTTGTATGTTTTCCATGCTGATATTTCTTGCAAAGAGTGTTTGAAGGTTTAACAATATTTGGCATGTCTCTCACTGCTTGTTTAGTGTTGATTTTCACCAAATTATAAAATTTTATATGATCCATTCTTCTATGCCATAACCAACTTTCATTTGTATGTCCCATATAACACTTTTCTCCTTGGATCTAATTGAGGATATATACATTATTTGATGTTCTACATGCACTTGCCAAAAATATTCTTGAGCCTTCCTTATTTCATAGCCTTGAGAGTTAAATGTGAGATTATGTCCTTGATCACACATCTAACTAACACTGAGAAGATTGTGTTTCAAACCATCAACATACAAGATATTTTATGTTTTATTCTTTCCATTATTGAGACTTTGAGTACCTTTTCCAGCTATCTTTGTGATAACATCACTTCAAAACATAACACTACCTCCTTTAACTTCTTTCAAAGTGAGAAAATTTATCTTGTCACTTGTCATGTGGCTTGAACATCCACTGTCAATGTACCATTGGTTTCCTTTGCTTTGAGCATGAAGAGTAGTTTGCACAAGCATAGATTCCTCCTTCTTCTACATCTCTTGTTTCTGCTTCCTTTTCCAAACTCCTATGAGTTCTTTCTTTTGTTTGACAAGGGTATCCACATCCTTCTTTTGTCTAGGAGTTTCCACAAGGTTACTTCTACAATAATGTACTTTGTGCCAATAGTTTTGTCATTTATAGCATACCACATTGTAATAAAATAAAGGGGAAAATGAGTTATAGTTTTTTTGGGGGGAGTCTATAAAAAATCATTCCTTTGTTCCATGCATGATTGTTTCTTGTATCTATTCTACAATCTATTTCTTTATGACCAAAATGATTACAACAAAAGAAATAGCCAAAGAAAGAATTTTGGTATCGGTTCATGCAAGGCCGCCTTGGTGGGAAATATATTTTGAATCTGTCCTTGTTGTCCTTAGGAGAAATGTCAACTTTCTATGGAACATTATTTTATTTCTTCTTTTTATCTTCATCACTGATGGAACTTTTGAGCAAAATGACATAACTTTCATATTTTTCTTCATTTACTTTCTTTGATGGCCTTGTAGCTTCTAGATCTTCTTTGGCGTTCATCCGACTCTTATCATAACCAAGACCCATCTTAATAAATGTTGAACTTTGAAAATTGATTATATGATCTAAGGTTTCAATACTACTTTCAAACTTCAAGCTTATGTTCAATTGAGAAATTGACTTTCCCAAATCCTTTCTCAAGGAAACAAGTTCAACTTCTAGCTTTTCACAATTTTCTTCTTTTCTTTCAATTGAATTATCACCACTTCCTCTATCCTTCTTGCCTGTTCTAATTGAACTTTTAGGCTTATGATGATCTTTTTTTATTCTTGAAGGCTTTGTGACATTTTTGTTTTTGAATCATGATCCTCTTCTTCATATTTTTGTAGCTTCTCCTTTTGTTTAAAATTATTTTTCCTTAGCTTCTTTATTTATCTTAAGGCACAAATGAGTTCTTCTTCAAAATCCACTTCTCCATCTTCTTTAGAATTTTCCTCTTCTTTTGAATCCATCATTACCTTGTCTTCATCAATATTAGTTTTAATTTCCATAAAGAGATTTTCTTCTCTACCACTATTAGAACTTCTTTCATTGCTTTCTTCAAATGAGTCACTGACCCCTTTTGAGTAGAGGCTCTTCTTCTTTTTATAAGAGTTCTTATTTTTTTCATGCTTGTCTTATTTGTGGATACTCTTGTGTTGATGATGTTTTTTATTTACATTATAGTCTTCTTCATTATCAATACTTTTTTTTTCTCATATGGAAACTTAGCAACAAAATGACCTACTTTTCCACAGTTAAAGCATTTAAAGGGAATCTTACCTTTGTATTTTCCAGATCCATTTTTGAGTTTTCTCACAAAATTTGCTTCCTCTATGTATGATTCATAGATGGAACAATCACTTGATTTTTTCTCTTTATTCTTCGTCTTCTTTGAGGCTTTCAAATCTTCTTCCCTTTTTTATGGTTTTTCCTTTTTAGTCCTCATTTCATATGCAGTGAGGATCCCATAAAATTCATCCATTGTTAATTGATCAAGATCCTTTATTTCCTCAATGGAAAAAAAATTGGCATCAAATATTAAGGGGAGTGACCTCAACACCTTTTGCACAATCATTGATTATTCAATGGTTTCACCTGTAAATGTGTTGAACCTGCACAAAATATCTCTAGCTAGAAAATACCACACACATTTGTAGAGAGAAATTGAGAAAGAAGAAGCAAGAGAGAAAGAATGGAATAATTCTCATTAACCATAATGAATAATGAATAATTTACACATGATATACTCTGTATAACTCAATAAATGTGCACTAGAGTAGAACCAATGTGCCATAGTGGTGATCTAGAGTGATCTAGACACACACCAACAATTATGGGAGTGAACT
>ML797618.1:143371-154227 GCA_009831015.1 Picea engelmannii | reverse complement strand
GTTGTTACACCAGATGACGATCAACTGATGAAACTGAATGCCCAACTTAGTGAGAAAATGTTGTAGCCACATAGCCTGAATGGTTATGTTAACTATCCCTCTGTACTCTGTCTCGGCTGAAGAAAGAACAATAGTAATCTGCTTCTTTCTCGACCAATAGATAGGCCCGAAATCAATACTGAGTGAGTAACCAGATGTGGAATTACGATCAATTCTATCACCAGCCCAGTCAAAATTAGTAAAACCGATGAAATCTAATGTAGAGTCTGATGCATAATGAATCCCAAAGGTGATGTTGCCCTATACGTATCGAAGGATATGCTTTGTAACCTTCCAATGTAGCTCATGTGACTCTTACATGAACCTGTACACTATGCCAACTACATAGGAGAGGTCTAGTCTAGAGTGTGTGAGATACACCAAGATCTGGACTAGCTGTCTATATAGTGTGTTGTCAACTAGTGGAGTGTCCTCACCATCCTCAAGTTTGACTCCTGATAGGAAAGGAGTCGGAGAAGACTTGCAGTCTGTCATGTGAAATCTCTCAAGGATATCTCGTGCATAATTGGCCTGAGCCAGTTTGATGCATGATACATCTTGATTGATATCGAGTCTAAGGAAGAAGTGTAGGGGACCCATGTCCTTCATCAAAAACATGTCACGTAGAATCCTCTTGATTTCAACAATCATTGAAGTCGATCAATCGGTGATGAGAAAATCATCAATGTTCAAAACTAAGAGTAGAAGCGAGTCAACCGTCCTAAGCATGTAAACATTTGGGTCTGAATTACAATGTAAATTTTTTTGTGAAAACATGTAGGAGTCCATATTGGAATACCATGCCCTTGGAGTGTTATTGAGGCCATAAAGATACTCTACACTAGTTTTCATTGGGTTTACTGATTCTGACTTTGTATTTGCTAATCTGTCCATCTATTGTGCTCTTGGTCCTGTAGACCCGTCTACATCTGAAAGTTTTCCTTCTAGAAGGAAGGGGAACTAGATCCGAAGTTTGGTTCTTGAGGAGGGAGTTGTACTCCTCTTGCATGGTGGATTCCCAAAAGGGGTTTCCAATAGCCTCGCCATAAGATTGTGGATATGAATACTAAACCAAGGAAAGATGACTGGAGGGAAATGGTTCAGTGGTAGTGAGTGGAATAGGAGGCTCCTCGAAATCATATTGAGTCCTCCTAGTATCGATTGGATCACCAACAAGATACCCTGCATTCTGAAGAGTAGTTTGTGCCCACTTGGGCCTCTTCTCTGGCTCTGCAACTACATCTGGATGATATGACTATGCACCTAACTATACTGAATTTGTATCTGAATCATCTAATTCCTTTGAAAAATAACTCTCGTCTGAAGAAGAGTCGGCATGTGCATGCTCATCATCTCAAACAGGTGGAATAATGAAGGTGTATGCATGTGTCGGCTGAGGTACATGCCAGACACTTTCTTCGAATTGGACACTTCTCTCAATGATGAGTCGGTATGAGGAAATATCAATAAGTCTATATCACTTCACATCTTCAGGGTATCCAACAAAAATACACTCTATGCTTTGTGGATCAAGTACCTTCCTCTTTTTAGAGGGAATCTGGGCCCATGCATGTGAAGCAAAAATATAAAAGTGGGTCACTTCCGGTTTGAGGTCGCTCCAAGCCTCATAGGGGGTCTTATCCTTGAAAATTCTATGAGGAGATATGTTTTGGATGTATGTTGCACAATTAAGTGCTTTCGGCCCATAGTCTATGTGGTAGTGAATTTTCATGTAGCATGCAAGATGCAATCTCCTTTAGATATCTATTTTTCTGCTCAACAACTTCGTTTTGCTGCGAAGTATAGGGAAATGTGTGTTGTAACTGAATCCTTGCCTCATGGAAAATATTATGGATCTCATGATTGACATACTCTCCCTCGTTACCAGTTCGAAGGATTTTGATTTTCTTTCTGAAATGTGTCTCAACCAGGGCTTTGAAATATTTAAGGTGTTGAAAGACCTCAGATTTTTCCCTGAGAAGGTAAATCTATGTAAAACGTGAGAAATCATCAACAAAAATGAGAAAAAACCTCGGTTTTGTTGGTCACTATAATTGCTTATTTAACTAAACAATCAAGTGCTACATAAATTGTCAACCCAGGGAAGTCTGTTTATTTCAAAGGTAACCACGCACTATATATGCTCAATCTCAAAAGCAACTTAGAGTTGTAGTAAAAACATATTAATCAAACTTTGCCTTGAACAAACTGAAGTTCTAACTTGAATTACAGGAAAGCATTCTACCTATTGCAGAGTTCAATGTTTAAAGAAATAATTGTCCAAAGAATCCTAGATTACATTAAAGAAATAACAGACTGGGAAATAAATTCTTCAAGACACTGCAAAAGGAAAGACCATTATTCTATAACCAGAGAATAGGATCGTATTCCCAAAGCATGAATCTTCAACACCTGTTTCCGATCATCACACTCTCATGAACTCATTACTGATTGAAATGATTGACACTCATTGAAGGTTAACTAACTCTTAACAAAGAACATGACCCTATTTCATAAGCGGGAAACTTCAACACCTGTTTCTGATTAGCACACTTTCATGAACCCATTAAAATAATTGACATGCACTGAAGGATAACTATCTCTAACAGAGAACATGACCCTATTCCCGAAGCAGGAACCTTCAGCACCTGTCCCTGACTATCAAGCTTTCATAAATTCACCAAGCAAGATTGCTAACTAGAATGATTAACAGTTACCCAATCATGAATCATATGAAAACAATGTAATAATTGGTAAAGCAGAGTTTCAACAAGACAGAGTTCAGTAAAGTAGTTTTTCAGCAAAACAAAGTTCAGTAAAGTAGTGTTTCAACAAAACATAATTTAATCAAGGCAATAAACAAAAATAACACTAACACTCTACAAATCTAATGGGTGAATCTTGCGAAGAAGGTGGGCCCTCCCTTCTCACAAGATTCCCCTGAAACAAAAGGAACTAGAGAGGAATGCTCAGAATAGTCTTTTATTCATCTATCAACTGTATCATATTACAATATGATGTAAAACACGTCCTTCTCTGTAAAATCCTTTCTTAGTAAAAGAACATAAGGTCCTCTCTAAAGATGATTTCCTCTTATTTAAAGAGGAGAATCCCCTCGATACAATTTGATCATCAAATTACATTTGCACATCTGAATCCTATTCTTAGTCAGATCCGATTTCTATACCAGAATAAGGTATCCTAGTCTCTCGTAACAGAATGCTATTACAAGTGCTGAGTGAGGTGTTGTTGTTGCGGCTGGAGTAACAACTTCTTTATTTGTCTTCTTGTTACTGCTGTTGTGTGTTGTTTCAACATCACAAATCGTGGGCTGTTTCAGCCACGGGATTTGCGTCCTGACTGTTTCAACAACTTGGTCTCAGGCAGCAGTGATGGTTAATGCTAGCTCAAGGTGCGGCTGTCGTGGTCAATGTAACAGTTTTGTGTTGCTTTTTCAGCATCGTAGACCGCAGACTGTGTAACAGCTTCTTCTGTGTGAGTTGTTGTTTCAACATCATTGCCCACGGACTGTGTAACAACTTCTTCTATGTGAGTTGTTGTTTCAACATTGTAGACCACGGAGAGTGTAACAGCTTCTTCGGTGTGAGTTGTTGTTTCAACATCGTAGTCCACAAACTGTTTCAGCTATAGAGGTTGCGTGATTTAACTGTTTCAACAACAAGCCTTGATGCTAACTTGCAGTTCGAACTGTTTCAATGCTTATACATTTCTGATCAATGGTTAAGTACGAGAGTAATGTAAAATTATATGCAAAACAGATTAAACATATAGTAAAGAGAAGAGATGTTGTATACCTTTGGAAAGATAGGGTAAAGTGATAATGTGAGTTTAAATGTAAGTGAAACAAGGGTGTAATGATGGAAAAAAGTGTGGGCAAAAAGGTACATTGTGTGGTCCTAACATCCCCCCCAACTTAAAATGTTGCATGTCCTTAGGCAACTTCACTCTGAATCAAAATCTGAATACCGACTATGAGCATGCAAGTTACTCAAGTAGTAGTTGTGGAAGGTAATGTTTGTTGGAGCTCTGAACCCTTGAATGCATTGTAACCTTTTCCAAGCTGTTGTTTTGGCCTTCTTGAGCAACTTATAATGGACTTGATATTTCTCTGCTGGCAACCAGAGAATAGGAAAATGAAACTGGTACCCTATACAGCTTTCAACACATTGTTGAACACACTTGATGTAGCTAGGTACCTTGGATATTGTTATCTCAAGATTAATGGGGCTAAAAGGATCGTGTTCCTGCCTTTTCTCAGTAGATTGTTGCCAAAACATGTTATTTGCCTATAGGGAAGCAATCTCCGTGGATCTGATGAAGTGTTGACAATCCTGAAGCACTGTTGTTTGTAGTTGCTGAATGTGTTGAGTCGTCCCTGGTTTCTTTAAAAACTGATAATACTCTGTAACAAAGGTGGCTTCATTTTGTGGTTCTGGCCTTATCTAGAGAAGGTGGTTATCCTCATTATGCTTGGTAGCTAGGAAGTCATCCTGCCATATAATCTGATTGTTAAGGAAGGAGGTGAGTGCCCTGATATGGATGTCACTGACAAGAGGGTTGAGGTTAAGCTGTCGGTTCTCAGGGATGGACTCATTATGAAAATATTCCTCACAGAGGAGGTGTTGATCCATAGTAGAGGCTTCTGCAAAGGTTTTGACAAAATCTGTTGGATGTAACACTGCATGGGGTCTGCCTTCTGTGATTGATTTGATTTGAAACCATGTAATTCGTTCCATGAGGAACAAGGAGTAATTGTGGGATGGTTTCCTTGCAGCTAATAGCTTTTGTGCCAAGTCAAATATCAGGAGCACTCTGCCTTTTAGCTCTTTGTTCTATTTCTTAAGGGCATGAGCTTCCTGGCGTGTTTTCTCCAAAGCTTCCCAATTTGAGTAGGTATGATTTATCCAGATTTGTCTGTGTTCCTGTAGGATTTTGGCTTGTGTAACAACAGACTCTTTTTTCCATTTTTCTATTATTGCCTGCTCATCCCATGGTTGAGTTTGTGTTTCAGCATTGCAAGTAGTAGGCTGAGGTAGGGTCTGAGTGGCCTGTTCCACAAAGGTGTGGGTATTAATCTGGCTGGGAGGGGAAAATTCATCAATAGGCAATGTTTGTACAACTTTATTAACAAAAGCAGGGGTTTTAGATTTGACATTTGTTGCAGGCTAGGGTTCAGTCTTAATTTTGGAAGGTCCTACTGGTTCTTGTGTTTCAGCTGTAGATGGTTCTTGTGTGACAACTATAGCTAGTTCTTGTGTAACAATAGGTTTTTCTTCTTTGACTGCAAAAGTTGAAGGAGCAGGGGGAGCTCCTGGCATTGGGATTTGAATTACTTTGTAGTCTGCTTGATAGTAGATGTCCCTACATTGAAAACACATATATTCTCTACATGGATTCTCTATTGTAGTTCCTTATGACATGGTCGTTGTGCGAGCTAGGGTGTACAAATTAAGTTCCTTCTCATAGTCTTCCTTTGCTGTAGCTAGCTCTTGCTTATAGGCTTCCAGTTCATATTTTAAGAACTCATTTTCTTGTAAGACAAAGGTCATTGTTGGTTCTGGTTGAGGAGTGACTGGTTCTTGTGTAGAAGTCACAGCCGCACTAGCTGGTTCTTGTGGAGCAGCTACAAGATCGATAGCTTCTTCTTGTGTTTCAACTTCTTGATGTAAGGAAAGTAATGTTGTAGCACCCTGGACCTCTGATTCCTGTATCTCAGTATCAATATCAGTAGTTGGTTCTTTTGTTTTAGCTGTAGCTGGTTCTTGTGTGGTAGCTATGGATGGTTCTTGTGTTTCAGCCACTGAATGAGTAGCTGGTTCTTGTGTTTCAGCTACTAAATGGGTAGTTGGTTCTTGTGTTTCAGTTACTGAATGAGTAGTTGGTTCTTGTGTTTCAGCTACTGAATGGGTAGCTGGTTCTTGTGTTTCAGCTACAAATTGGGTAGCTCGTTCTTGTGGTTCAACTACTTGATGAGTAGTTGGTTCTTATGTTTCAGCTACTTGATTTGAAACGGATGATGTTGCAACACCCTGGGCATCTGGTTCTTGTGTTTCAGTGCCCGTGGGTGGAATAGGCAAGGATTCCGGAATTTGGGAGGTTGGAGGTGTACGAGGTATTAGTCGGATGGGTTGGGGGTTTAGGGCAGTGGCAGTAGTGGCTGCCCTTGTTCTTTTTCTTTGTAAAAAGGGCAGAAAGAAAGGAATTTTCTTTCATTTACGTGGGGGTTTTTCCTCAATGATGGGACAGGGAGAATTGTCTGGTTCAGAATCATCGCTAAGAATATGAAGGGCAGGAGTGGATGATTCTGGTAAAGTGTGGGGTGGGATTGGTATGGTAGGGGGGTTAATTGGACTGATTGGGGCTGTAGGCAGATTGTTAGGTATTTCTGGAGAGTCTGGAGGGTTTTGTGGTTGTTGTTCCTTAAGGTTTTTAGGAATTTCAGCGGCTTCTTGGGGATCTATAGGTGGATTGTTTAGTGGAGGGTTTTGTTGGGAAAAACCCTTTTGGATAAGCATTTGAATGAGATGGTGATGGGTGAGAGAAAGGGCAGGATCTTTAGCCTTTTTACAGTAGTGCGACATATTTTTAAGACAACTGAGCAGATAATAAGGAATTTTCACCAATCTATTATGCCGTAAATGAGACAACATGACAAAATCGTGCTGGTAGACTACCTAGTATCAACCTTCGTAGGTAAGGTAGTGTTTGATGAATTTTGCAACTTCTGGCCATGGAGGCGGCAATGAGTTGAGTCGGACACCCCGACCTTTAGGTTCAATTTGTTCCCTTGGCAAGAGGAAATCCTGCTGGGCATTCAGGATGATATGTTTGCGGCTGAAAAAGAAAAGGCCATTGGTAGGGAGACCTGAAACCTGTGCTATATCCTCTTCTGTAACTGAAATCCGAACCCCTTGAACAATGGAATGGTCTTCCTGGAGATTTTGAGCAAATTGGAGAACCTATTGTTGATCATACCCCGGGAGTCTCTGAAAATAATCGAGCCATCCTGCCTGTAGAAAAATTTGATAGGCTTCTGGATACATTTCTAACAGGGCTATTGTGGTGGGTTCGTACCATATAACAGAGCCTCCCATAGCTAACAGATCAGTAAAATACACCGTCAAAGAGTCAAGTAACAATTTCTGTGCAGAGTAAGTTTTTCGAGTGAAGGCATGCAAATGGTGGTGAAACAAATGAAAGGATGGTAAATAGGAGTGGCCGTGGTTAATTCATGTGAAGTGATGGTATAAAAGTTTGATATTTCCTCCCCCCCCATTCAAGTGTGGCTAATAATGATTTTACACGAGTGGTAATAATGATTTGGAATCTTCTCATTAACTATAGCTTAACTATATTTACATAGAATTTACATACCTCGCCTTTACCTTTTGATTCATACTTAAACAAAATATAATGCATGTCTGTAATAGTTCTGCAGTGGTCATGGCAGAGACTTTTGATTTGTTAGATGAATTGTATCAAGGATTTGTTGACTGGAAGGACAAAATGTAGTATGAGAGCGGAAAATCTTATTGACAGAAAATGCCGAAAAGTTGGTGTTTCAGCCGTAGGAAGAACAGAGAAATGTCTGCTGAAGAGTGATGTTGCAGAATACTACTAAGGAAGTGGTGTTTCAGCAATAGAAAGAAGGGAAAAACAATTGTTGGACGATGTTGTTTCGTCAATGGGGAAATGTGAAGAATTGCTGAACAGTGGTGTTTCGGCAATGGGCAAATGTGAAGAATTGCAGAACCGGAAAATGACGAAAGTTTGCTGACAGTGGTGTTTCAACAATGGGAAAAAGGGTGAAACAATTGCTGAATGGTGTTGTTTCGTCAATGGAGAAATGTGAAGAATTGTTGAATAGTGGTGTTTTGGTAATGGGAAAATGGCGAAAAGTTGCTGACAATGGTGTTTCAGCAATGGGGAAAATGGTGAAAGGTTGCTGACAGTGGTGTTTCAACAATGGGGGAAAATGGCGAGAAGTTTGCTTGACAGTGGTGTTTCAGCAATGGGAAAATGTGAAGAATTGTTGAACAGTAGTGTTTTGGTAATGGAAAAATGGAGAAAAGTTGCTGATAATGGTGTTTCAACAATGGGGAAAATGGTGAAAGGTTGTTGAACAGTGATGGGGGAGAATGGTGTGAAAGATTGCTGAATAGTGGTGTTTCAGCAGTGGGGAAAGTCAAAAAGTTGTTGAACAATGGTGTTTCAGCAATGAAAAAAGAGCAAAGAGTTGTTGAACAATGGTGTTTCAACAATGGGAAATCTTGCCTCTTCTTGAAGTAGGATCGTGCTTTCTTAGTGGGCCTGTGCTTTGATCGGGAATCTGCAAAAATTGATTGTAACATGGTATTTCTTGACAGGGATTATTAGTAAATGAAATCTAATCTAATACTAAAGAAATTAACTTAAAAAGAATTAATTGCAATGAGGGGTAGGAGCCCCCTCTAAAAAGAGGTACTGAGAGTCTTCCACACATGTGGCCTTAAAATATTCTTTGGAAATAGGGTGCTGGTACAGATGGAGTCGATGACCATTTACAAGTAGCGGTGTTTTAGATTCATCGATTGTGAGGAGCCTTACTGTTCCATTGGGGAAAACAGTATCTACTTCGTAGGGTCCAAGCCATCTTGTACGTAGTTTCCCTTGAAATTCTTTAAACTGAGAGTCATACAGTAGGGCCCAATTACCTTTTTGGAATTGCTTATGCTTGATAGTTTTGTCATACCATTTTGATTTTTGTTGTTGAATCATAGTTGTCTGATGAATGGCATCTAGTCTTTTTTCATCCAATTCATTAAGCTTCTGCAACCTAGTTGTCTGTGCATCGGTCAAATCAAGGTTGACAATTGAAGCAATCCTTAAGGTTTTGATTTCAAATTCCACAGGAAATACAACACTCTTTCCATAAACTAATTCATAGGGAGAGAATCCTGTAGTATTTCTCCAGGTAGTTTTGTAGGCCCATAATGCTTCAGGGAGTCTATGAGACCAATCCTTTCTATTTTCCTTCACTGTTTTTGTGAGAATGGATTCTATTACTTTATTTGTGCTTTCCACTTGTCCATTGGCTTGGGGGTGGTATGTTGTAGTCATTCTATGCTGAAAATGATATTTTTGAAGGGTGGCTTTAAAACCATGAGAAGTGAAAGGAGGTCCTCCATCTGTAACTAATTCTCTTGGCACTCCAAATCTGATGAAGATGTCTTCAAATAAGAAATATATAACTGCTTCTTCGATCGCTCTATGGAGTGATTTAGCTTCCACCCATTTGGTCATATAGTCTGTGCAGACCACTATGTAAACTTTATGATTGGATGGGGGGTTAATGGGTCCTACAAAGTCTAAGGACCATCTTTCAAATGGTTCAAGTACTATCTAGGGGTTTAATCACATTTCATCTCTATGATTAGGTTGTCCCATTCTTTGGCAGCTATCACAGGCCTAGACATATTTCTTTGCATCTTTAATAAGTGAGGGCCAATAATACCCCATCCTAAGAATTGTATGTGTTGTTCTCTTATCAGCAAAATGTCCTCCACAAGGGCCATCATGACAAGATTTTAATAGGTCATAAACCTCATCTTCTCTGATGCACCTTCGGATTTCTTGATCAGGTCCTGTATGGAAAAGACACCCACTTATCCAACTATATTGAGCACTTTGTTGAATGATTCTTCTTTTCTCTCGGTAGGATAGGTGTGGTGGTAACTTCCCTGCAACCAAGTAGTTAGCGATGTCTGCATACCAAGGTGAGTGAGAAGAAACTGCAAATAGATATTCATCAAGAAAGGAATCATCTACCGGAGTATCATCATCAGGTGTCAACCGAGAAAGGAAATCAACAACTACATTTTCTTTTCCTGGTCTATCTACAATTGTAATATCAAATTCTTGCAATAATAGTAACCATCTGGTGACTCGCTCATTTGTGATAGGTTTGTTCATTAGATATTTGATAGTTGAGTGATCAGTATGGACAAGAGTGGAATAGCCAGTGATGTAATGTCTAAATTTATTAATAGCATAGATAAATGCTAAGAATTTCTTTTCGGTAAATGTATAATTGAGTTTAGCAGGAGTCATATTCTTGCTAATGAAATAAATAGCACAAGGGAGATGATTTTCTTCTTGTCCCAAGACAGCTCCTATTGCAGTATCTGAAGCATCAGAGGATATATGAAAGGGAAGTGTCCAATTAGGTCCTCTAAGAATAGGTGTTGTAGATAACTGATGTTTAAGTGTATTAAATGCTTCCTGGCAAGAATTAGCCATTTGAATTCAACATTTTTCATCAGTAGCACAAACAGGGGAGAAGCTATTTTGGAATTTTTTTTGATAAATCTTCTTTAGTATCCAGCATGTCCTAGAAAACTTCTTACCTCTATTTGGGTTTTGGGAGTAGGAAGATCCTTAATGACTTGTTTCTTGGATGGGTCTACCTGAATTCCTTGAGATGAGATAAAATGTCCAAGCACTATTCCTTCACTCATCATCATATGACATTTTTCTGTACTTAAGGAGAGGTGGGCTTGCATACATCGTTTAAGTACTTTCTCAAGGTTTTGTAGTGCTTCCTGAAAAGAAACACCATAAGGGGTAAAATCATCCATAAAGATTTCCATAGAGTCATTAAGCATATCAAAAAAGATTCCTATAACTTCTCTTTGAAAGGTTGTTGGTGCATTACATAGTCCAAATGGGAGAACTCTATAAGAAAAAGTTCCCCAAGGGCTAGTAAAAGTGGTTTTATCTTAATTTTGAGGTGCAATTTTGATCTGGTTATACCCACT
>ML797618.1:107268-139837 GCA_009831015.1 Picea engelmannii | reverse complement strand
AGAACAAGACCCTATTCCCGAAGCAGGAACCTTCAACGCGTGTCCCTGACTATCAAGCTTTCATAAATTCACCAAGCAGGATTTCTAACTAGAATGATTAACAGTTACCCAAGCATGAATCATATGAAAACAATGTAATAATTGGTAAAGTAGAGTTTCAGCAAGACAGAGTTCAGTAAAGTAGTGTTTTAGCAAAACAAAGTTCAGTAAAGTAGTGTTTCAAAAAAGCAAAATTTAATCAAGGCATAAACAAAAATAACATTAACACTCTACAAAGATAATGGGTGAATCTTGTGAAGAAGGTGGGCCCTCCCTTCTCACAAGATTCCCCTGAAGCGAAAGGAACTAGAGAGGAATGCTCAGAACAGTCTTTTATTCATCTGTCAATTGTATCATATTACAATCTGAAGTAAAACACGTCCTTCTCTGTAAAATCCTTTCTTAGTACAAAATCCGAAGGTCCTCTCTAAAGATGATTTCCTCTTATTTAAATAGGAGAATCCCCTCGATACAATTTGATCATCAAATTACATTTGCACATCTGAATCCTATTCTTAGTCAGATCCGATTTCTATGCCAGAATAGGGTATCCTAGTCTCATGTAACAGAATGCTATTACAAGTGTTGAGTGAGGTGTTGCTGTTGCGGCTGGAGTAACAACTTCTTTATTTGTCTTCTTGTTACTGCTGTTGTATGTTGTTTCAGCATCGCAAATCGCGGGTTGTTTCAGCCATGGGATTTACATCCTGACTATTTCAACAACTTGGTCTCAGGCAACAGCGATGGTTAATGCTAGCTCAAGGTGCGACTGTTGTGGTCAATGTAACAGTTTTGTGTTGTTGTTTCATCATCGTAGACCGTGGACTGTGTAACAGCTTCTTCTGTGTGAGTTGTTGTTTCAGCATCGTTGCCCATGGACTGTGTAACAACTTCTTCTGTGTGAGTTGTTGTTTCAACATTGTAGACCACGGAGAGTGTAACAACTTCTTCTGTGTGAGTTGTTGTTTTAGTATCGTAGTCCACAGACTGTTTCAGCTACAGAGGTTGTGTGCTTTAACTGTTTCAGCAACAGGCCTTGATGCTAACCTGCAGTTCGAACTGTTTCAACAATTATACATTTCTGATCAATGTTTAAGTACGAGATTAATGTAAAATTATATGCAAAACAGATTAAACATATAGTAAAGAGAAGATACGTTGTATACCTTTGGAAAGATAGGGTAAAGTGATAATGTGAGTTTAAGTGTAAGTGAAACAAGGGTGTAATGGTGGCAAAAAGTGTGGGCAAAAAGGTACATTGTGTGGTCCTAACAGGTTGTTGATAGATGGATGTAGAAAAGGACCCATGAGGTCACTATGGATCAGATCTAAAGGCACGGAAGCTCTCTGAGACTTTACTTTTTCAAATTTCTCTTGAGGGTGTTTTCCAAGACCACATCCCTCACATACTCCCTTGGAGAAATCAATGTTTGGTAGACCATCAACCAATATTTTCTTGCTAAGATGTTGCATAGATATGAAATTCAATTTTTCAAACCTTTCATGCCATGTCCTACTACTTTCATCAGCATGGGTAAGAGGTAAAGCTGAATCTGGTTCAATAAATTCATAAAATGTATACAATCTAGATTGATAATTTACCTCACCAGTAGAAACCCTGGAGTTGGTTTTCATGTCATATATGTCCATTGCATTTGGTGTGAATATGAATTTATTTTCGGTGCCAGAATTAATCATCTGATACATAGAGAGAAGGTTAACAAAAAGTTTGGGAATGTGCATCACATTCTTGAAGCTTTCGTTGGTGAGTTCATTCCTTCCTTTGTCGGTGACTTCGACATGAGAGTTGTCCCCCATCAGAATAGGAGGACATTTTCATGCATGCAATAGAATACTTTTGTGGCATCCATGTGATGTGATTCTCCTGAATCTACGATCCAATCATCAGGAGAGGAGTTGATGGCAATCAAGACATGGCTAGAATTTCGTTTCTTGGGGTTCTGATCTTCTGGATTCTTCTTCTTGGCACCCTCAGGGATGAAATATCCAAGGTTGTTTTTTTGAAGTATTTGAGTCATTAGATATATTTGTTTATACATGTATGTGGATTTTGTATGGAATCCTTTTTGGAAGTATGGTCATTTCTCCCCTTTTCTTCCCTTCCCCCCTTTGGATCCAGAGGCATTAGTGAAGGGTTTTGTGTACCCTTCCTTCTTCGTATGTGCATGAGCTCTATCGATCAAGTGCCTTCCTCTTTTCAGAGGGAATATGGGCCCATGCATGTGAACCGAAAATAGGAAAGTGGGTCACTTCAGGTTTGAGGCTGCTCCAAGCCTCATAGGGGGTCTTATCCTTGACAAATCTATGAAGAGATATATTTTGTATGTATGTTGCACAATTAAGTGCTTCGGCCCAAAGTCTCTGTGGTAGCGAATTTTCATGTAGTAGGTAATATGCAATCTCCTTTAGAGATCTATTTTTTCGCTCAACAACTCCATTTTTCTGTAGAGTATAGGGAACTGTGTGTTGCAATTGAATCCTTGCATCATGGAAAATATTATGGATCTCATGATTGACATACTCTCCTTCGTTACCAGTTCATAGGATTTTGATTTTCTTTCCGGACTATGTCTCAACCAGGGATTTAAAATCTTTGAGGTGTTGAAGACCTCAGAGTTTTTCCTGAGAAAGTAAATCTATGTAAAACATGAGAAATCATCAACAAAAATGAGAACAAACCTCGGTTTGTTGATAGATGGATGCAGAAAAGGACCCATGAGGTAAATATGGATCATATCTAAAGGTGCGGAAGCTCTCTAAGAATTTACTTTGTCGAATTTCTCTTGAGGTTGTTTTCCAAGAACACATCCCTCACATACTCCCTTGGAGAAATAAATGTCTGGTAGACCATCAACCAATATTTTCATGCTAAAATGTTTCATAGATATGAAATTCAAATTTCCAAACCTTTTGTGCCATATCCTACTACTTTCATCAACATGGGTAAGCAGTAAAGCAAAATCTGTTTCAATAAATTCATAAAATGTATACAATCTAGATTGATGGTTTACCTCACCGGTAGCAACCCTGGAGTTGGTTTGGATGTCATATATGTCCACTGCATTTGGTGTGAATATGACTTTATTTTTGGTGCCATAATTTGTCATCTGATACACAGAGATAAAGTTGACAGACAGTTTGGGAATGTGCATCACATTCTCGAAGCTTCCATTGGTGAGTTCAATCCTTCGTTTTCCAGTGACTTCGACTAGAGAGTTTCCCCCCATCAGAATAAGAGGACCTTTGCATGCATCCAATGAGGAATAGACTAATTTTGTGGAAGCCATGTGATGTGCTTCTCCTGAATCTACGATCCAATCATCGGGATAGGAGTTGATGGAAATCAAGGCATGGCTAGAATTTCCTTTCTTGGGGTTCTGATATTTTGTCTTCTTATTCTTGGTACCCTCCAGGATGCGATCTCCAAGGTTGTTTTGATGAAGTATTTGAGTCATTAGATCTATTTGTTTCTGCATGCATACAGATTCTCGATGGAATCCTTTTTATAAGTATGATCATTTCTCCCCTTTTCTTCCCTTTCCCCCTTTGGATCCAGAGGCATCAATGAAGGGTTTTGTGTATCCTTCCTTCTTCGGATGTGCATGAGCTCTGTGGATCAAGTTCCTTCCTCTTTTCAGATGGAATCTAGGCCCATGCACATGAACCGAAAATATGAAAGTGGGTCACTTACAGTTTGAGGCCGCTCCAAGCCTCGTAGGGGGTCTTATCCTTGACAAATATATGAGGAGATATGTTTTGGATGTATGTTTCACAATTAAGTGGTTCAACCCATCGTCTCCATGGTAGTGAATTTTCATGTATCATGCAAGATGCAATCTCCTTTAGAGATCTGTTTTTCCGCTCAAAAACTTTGTTTTGTTGCAGAGTATAGGGAGCTGTGTGTTCCAACTGACTCCCTACCTCATGGAAAAGATTACGGATCTCATGATTGACATACTCTCCCCTGTTATTAGTTTGAAGGATTTTGATTTTCTTTCCAAACTGTGTCTCAACTAGGGCTTTGAAATCTTTGAGGTGTTGAAATACCTCAGAGTTTTTCCTGAGAAAGTAAATCTATGTAAAACATGAGAAATCATCAACAAAAATGAGAATAAACCTCTCTTTGCTGATAAATGGATGCATAAAAGGACCCATGAGGTCACTATGGATCATATCTTAAGGCGTGAAATCTCTCTGAGACTTTACTTTGTCGAATTTCTCTTGAGGGTGTTTTCCAGGAACACATCCCTCACATAATCCCTTGGAGAAATGAATGTATGGTAAACCATCAACCAATATTTGCTTGATAAGATGTTGCATAGATATGAAATTCAAATGTCCAAACCTTTCATGCCATATCCTACTACTTTCATGAACATGGGTAAGCAATAAAGCAGAATCCGGTTCAATAAATTCAGAAAATATATACAATCTAGATTGATGATTTACTTCACAGGTAGCAACCCTGGAGTTTGTTTTCATGTCATATATGTCCAATGCATTTGGTGTGAATATGAATTTCTTTCCGGTTCCAAAATGCGTCATATGATACATGGAGAGAAGGTTGATAAAAAGTTTGGGAATGTGCATCACATTCTCGAAGCTTCTGTTGGTGAGTTCAATCCTTCCTTTGCCGATGAATTCGACTAGAGAGTTTCCCCCCATCAGAATAGGAGGACCTTTTCATGCATCCATTGAGGAATAGTCTGCTTTTGTGGAATCCATGTGATGTGATGCTCCTGAATCTACTTTCTATGCATCGAGAGATGAGTTGATGGAAATCAAGGCATGGATATATATTCCTTTCTTGGGGTTTTGATCTTCTGGCTTCTTCTTCTTGGCACCTTGGGGGATGTGATATCCAAGGTTGTTTTGCTGAAGTATTTGAGACATTATATCTATTTTTTTCTTCATGCATGTGGATTCTGGATGGAATCCTTTTTGGAAGTATGAGCATTTCTCCCCTTTTCTTCCCTTCCCTCCTTTGAATCCGAAGGCATCAATGAAGATTTTTATGTACCCTTCCTTCTTAGGATGTGCATGATCTCTATGGATCAAGCGACTTCCTTTTTTCAGATGGAATTTAGGCCCATACACGTGAACCAAAAATACAAAAGTGGGTCACTTCTAGTTTGAGGCCACTCCAAGCCTCATAGGGGGTCTTATCCTTGATAAATCTATGCATATATATTTTTTGGATGTATGTTTCACAATTAAGTGCTTTGGCCCATAGTCTTTGTGGTAGTGAATTTTCATGTATCATGCAACATGCAATATCCTTTAGAGATATGTTTTTCCGATGAGAAACTCCATTTTGCTGTGGAGTATAGGGAATTGTGTGTTGAAACTGAATCCCTGGCTCATGGAAAAGATTATGGATCTCATGATTGACATATTGTCCCCCATTATTAGTTTGGAGGATTTTGATTTTCTTTTCGGATGGTGTCTCAACTAGGGATTTGAAATCTTTGATGTGTTGAAAAACCTCATAGTTTTGCATGAGAAAGGAAATCTATGTAAAACATGAGAAATCATCAAGAAAAATTAGAACAAACCATTCTTTGCTAATGGATGGGTGTGGAAAAGGACCCATGAGTTCACTATGGATTAGATCTAAAGGTGCAAAATCTCTCTGAGACTTTACTTTGTCAAATTTCTCTTGAGGGTGTTTTCCAAGAACACACCCCTCACATACTCCCTTGGAGAAATGAATGTCTGATAGACCATCAACCAATATTTTCTTGCTAAGATGTCGCATAGATATGAAATTCAATTTTCCAAACCTTTCATGCCATATCCTACTACTTTCATTAGCATGGGTAAGAAGTAAAGCTGAATCTGGTTCAATAAATTCAAAAAATGTATACAATCTTTATTGATGATTTACCTCACTGGTAGCAACCCTGGAGTTGTTTTTCATGTCATAGATGTCCACTGCATTTGGTGTGAATATGAATTTATTTCCAATGCCAGAATTATTCATCTGATACATGGAGAGAAGGTTGACATAAAGTTTGGGAACAGGCATCACATTCTCGAAGCTTCTCTTGGTGAGTTCAATCCTTCATTTTCTGGTGACTTTGATTGGAGAGTTGTCCCCCATCAGAATAGGAGGACTTTTACATGCATGTAATGAGAAATAGACTTCTTTTATGGAAGCCATGTGATGTGATGCTCCTGAATCTACGATCCAATCATTGGGAGAGGATTTGATGGAAATCAAGGCATGGATAGAATTTCCTTTCTTAGGTTTCTGATCTTCTAGCTTCTTCGTCTTGGCACCCTTGGGGATGCAATCTCCAAGGTTGTTTTTATGAAGTAGTTGAGTCATTATATCTATTCTTTTTGCATGCATGCGGATTCTAGATGGAATCCTTTTTGGAAGTATGAGCATTTCTCCCCTTTTCTTCCCTTTACTCCTTTGGATCCAGAGGCATCAATGAAGGGTTTTGTGTACCCTTCCTTATTCGGATGTGCATGAAATTTGTTTTTGTATTTATCTTTAGATTTATGATATTTATGGATGCCATCTTTCACAATAATTGCATGCACCTTTAGGCCTTTGATTTTTCCCATGTTGATGAGCTTGGTTTTCTCTAGTGTTAGGGATTCAATAAAGTCCTCAAGAGAAGGCATCTTCCATGTGGCTCTAGAGGAGAATTTGAAAGAATGGAATGTTGATATGAACACAAAGAATTCAGGACCAAGTTTGGAGAGAATGGTGAGAACCATTTGTTTCTCCTTTATAGATTTATCAACCCTGCAAGCTTTGAGTTGCGACAGTAAATCCTTTAATTTTGTAAAGAAATATTGGATATTGTCGAAGATTTTTGGATCCAATGTGATAAATTCCAACTCCAACATCTATCCCCTCATCTCATCCTGTTTTCCAAAGATCCCTTCCAAGGTGGTCTAGGCTTCATTGGGAGTCTTACAGGAAGACACGTGAAAAAGGAGATCGAGAGAAATAAGATTGCAAATTATTCTGAATGCTTCATCAATTCGATTTAGATACTTGTATTTTTCTATGGCTGATGTCAGTTCTGTGTATGTATTCAGGGTTATCCTTTACAATCCTCTGGTTTGGAGATGTATGACTATTTTCTCTTTGCATGAAAAGTAATTGTAAAGTGTAAGAATTAATTCTTTTGGGAAATCCATCTTTTTGTTGTCTTCAATTGTTTGTACCTAAAAAACATTTGGTGTAGCTTTTTCTTAGATGTCCATTGGCTCTGATACCATGTAAATGTGTTGAACCTACACAAAATATATCTAGCTATAAAATACGACACACATTTTCAGAGAGAAATTGAGAAAGAAGAATCAAGAGAGAAATAATGGAAGAATTCCCATTAACCATAATGAATAATGAATAATTTACACATGATATACTATGTATAAATCAATAAATGTGCACTGGAGGAGAAATGTCCACTGTGATCTGGACACACACTAGCAGGTACGGGAGTGAACTTCCACCTAGTCTAGTCTCTGAGGAAGTTATGGGAGTGAACTGCCACCTAGCTGAGTTAAGTAGTCAACCAGTCTTAAGTTAACTGACTAAAACATAGTGTAGTGAGGATTAGATCAAGGAATCAAGGGTAATGCACTATTCTGGTGATGAAACCAAGGCAAGTGTGTTGGATCATGTTGTCATTGATGCCAAGGGTTTGATTGATTGATGTCATTGATTGATGTCAAGTGATTTATTGATTGATGATTGATATAATGTAATATGTATTGTCCTTGATGAAAATGCATAGATGAAGATGGATCAATGAGTAGTCATTGATATGATGAAAATGGATAAATGAGTTGTCATTGATACATGATGCATAGTTGATGTATATGATGAAGTGGTGGATTGATGCAAAAAATGACTCATTATTGTCTTACCATGATTGATAAAGTGTACAAATGGATGAATTCCAAAGTGGTCCCCTTATGGTGAAATCCCTCATGGGAAGACACTTTGCAAATTGAGTTATCCTAGAAGAATGGTTGGAGGACCCATGCTTGTATGTGGAATAATGAGATGAAGAAAAATGAAGTTGTTGGTGAAACTATCCTAGATGGATAGTGCTTGTCATGCCATTTCTGGTGGTATGTGGAATGCCACATAACTCCTCACAATTTGAGAGTTATGGCCTTAATAAGTTGGAGGACCCCCATATGAAGGTTTGAAGCCCCCAAGGTCAAAGAAGTCAAAGTGAACTAAAAGAAGAAATCATTATTTAAATGATAAAGTAACGTGACAAAGTCAAGGTGGATTATTTAAATAATAAAGAGAAGTGACAAAATCAATAAATGATAAAGTAAGGTGACAAAATCAAGAAGGAATATTTAAATGATAAAGTATTGGAGAAATTCCTATTTATGGAAAGTGGTTAACCCTAAAATAAGGAAAATAGGTTAAGTGACCTAGAAATGGGTTAAGTGACCTGGAGGATGAAAGTATAAATAATATAGCAATGGTCTCTTGCATATCATCTTTTTTGTGGATCAATGGAGAGATTCTCGTGAGAGCTTCTTGTGAGAGAATTTTGGTGTGGATCTCTTGAGAATGATTGAAGATATATTCTGAGAAAGAGAGCATGAGGAGGATTTCATGGATGCATCAAATTTTTGGCATTGTCTGATATCTTGACGACAAAAGTCTTGGAGCTTCAAAAACCCTAGTTTCTAAGGTATACGCAGGTTGTCTATGTATAGGGTGCATATACATGAGTTGTCTATGTACAAGATGCGTATAGTACGTGGGATATCTATGTACAGGGAGTGTACAGTGGATAAAATCATGGAGATTTATGGTTGAGTTGATGACAAGATGTTGAAGACTGAAGCAGGTTCCAGATCTACATTCTATGGGCTCAAATCTGTCACTGAGACAYTGGTATGGTTTCATTATTGTCTCGATGGATACTATTGCTTGTTGTGTTGTGAATGCTTAGGGATTATTRGTATGGTTTCTATGATGTGGTTTATGTTGGTTGATGGAGTGAGAAACACTCTTATGATTTAGTACTGATATGATGGCTATAGTATGTTGATTTCTTATGCATGATTGAGTATTATTCATATTGATTGGTTGTGGAGCATGAGTAAGCTATTGGAGAGCTTGGATGTGTTGTGACTGGCTGGTGGTCAGTTTGGATAGTGAGAAACAAAAGAGAATGATAAATTGGTTGCAGAGGATATGAGTTTCTCTTGAAGGATAAACCCTAATATATCAAAAGGTATACGCAGGTTGTAGTACTTCTTGGGAGCATATATGCAGGTTGTAGTACTACTTGGGCGCGTATACACGCAGGTTGTATTATTGGTAGGGCACGTACATACGCATGCTACACTACCGACAGGTCGCGTACCTATTGCATATTGATATATGTTGAGGATTTTTGCCTCATCTCAGTTGGTGATGAGGATGTAAGATGTGTCTTTCATTATAGAGTTGGTGCTCTTGCAGAGTTGTACTCTATTCAGTTGTTGCTGAAAAACCCCAAGGATTGTAATCCGTAATAAAAATAAAATTGTACATACATCTTGTGTTCTTTGTGTTACTTATGGTGATGAATTGTTGATGATATATTGTTGATATATGTTGTTGATATGTGTTCAATCTAACTGGTTATAAATGACAACAATGAGTAATGAGTAAAATGTTGAATGCTAACTAATGATTTTTGTGTAAGAGGGAAGTTTTGGGAAAAAGAGCCCCACACTCATTCACCCCCCCTCTAAGTGTGGTAGGTGTGTCCAGCAAAGTGCACATTAGCATGGTGATGATCCAAATGTTTCATGGTGACAAAACCAATGCAACATCTAGACTCAACTCAACTAGTCAAAGTGAAGTGTCAACTGAAGAGAATATTCTCTAGGTGGAATATTCTCCACTAAAATATAGGAGACTAGATAATGACTAATTATGACTAAGAAACAAGGAAAAACCTTAGGAAAATGAAATCCTAGGTGTGTGTGTGAATTAAATCCAGCATCACCAAGTCTTTTGATGGTGTTGACAATTTCGCCCACATGGAGGAGATAGGATGCAACATTTTCTTCGTCTTTCATCTTCAGACTCTCAAACTATCTTCTATGAGTTTGGAGCTTAGACTTCTTGACCTTGTCATCACCTTCATGGATTTTTTGAATTTTGTCCCAAATTTATTGTGTTGATTTGCAATGTATTACTTTGACACACTCTCACTCTGATAGTCCACACAAGATGGCATTCATGGCTTTTGCATAATTTTCACTATCCTTTTTCCCGGATCTATCTATTGGCAGAGTTTTTGGGGTTGTATAACTAGTCATAGCTAATTTCCAAATATCAAAACCAAGGTCCATTAGATATGTTTGTGTCCTTATACTCCAGAAGGCATAGTTTGTTCCATCAAACAATAGAGCCTTGTTTGTAGAGAAACCTTCCTGACTGGCCATGTCTGCTCCTGAGATCTACCTTCTAGTAGTTAAACTATTTCTAAAGCAACCATCTCTAATACCAATTGTTGAGTACACACTTATACTGATACAGGGGGGCGCGGGGGTAGATGAATTGATATAAGGATATATTTTTATTTTAACATTCATAAACCAACATGAACATAAGGAAGAAATGACTTAAATACAACAACTAGAAGAAACAATATTGAATGTGGAAAGAATTTCAGGAGAAAACCACAAAATATTATTTTCATTAATTTTTAGGCACCAACCTATGGTTACAAAGTTTATAGGCACCAACTTATTGGAGAAACCAATCCCTACTGTTGTTCGTAGGCACTGACCTATAGGAGACACCAATACCCTTCTTTTATTTGTAGGCACTAACCTACAAGAGACACCGATCCCATTTGTTGTTTGTAGGCACTGACCCACATGAGACATTGATCCCATTTTCTTCTTCTATATTCACAAACTTTGCTCTACTTTCTTTTCTTCTTCTTTAATTGGATTTGCTCTATGCATGCTATTTTTTCTTTCTCTCTACCTTTAACATATCTTCTTCTTTCATTCTTCCTTTACTAGATCTTCTACTTTCACTTCTTCTACATTGTGTTTGCTACATCTTTTTCCTCTACCTCATATATATACTCCCTCCTTTTTCTTTTTCTGGATCTATTTTCTTGAATTCCAGATTTCATCTTCGCTAATATATAATTTTCGATCACTGAATGATGTTTTATCGTCACAACTCAAATGATATGCATCTAAATATTACATTTTCACCCACATATACATTTTTCTCATCACCCTCTTCTTTATTTATACTTTTCCATAAGCTTTATATGAACAATCATGTTCTTCTGGAAAATTCACGACTTTTATTAAATAATAATTGATTTTTTCCCCTTTTTAATTTTTAATTCACTTTTTACGTTACCATGGGTAAATACCACCATGGTTTGCAAATACCACATGCACAAACCATGTGCACTTTCACTTTTACCCTTTTTCTTTAACTCTACTTTCAATTTTAACTTTTTTTTTAATCCCCTTTGATATTTACTCCTCTTTTACGTAAACTCCACTTCCACCTAACTTTACAACTTTTGTTAATTATTAAAGTCATATTGATATTTAATCCACTTTCATGTTTACTCCACTTTTATGTAAACTCTGTTTCCACTTAAATTTTCACTTTTGTATTTATTAAAGTGATACCAAGGTCACATTTATATTTAATCCACTTTCTAACCTTTGAAATCAATGCCAATATTTTATTCAACACATCGATGGGGGATGAGTTATCCACAAAAGAGGGAAATGTCTAGGATTGTATAAGAGGGGTTCAAGGAGGAAATTAATTGTGGGTATCTATTCAAACCCAAATTTCTTAATTTTATTATCATTTGGGAAAAAAAATTATTTTATGGTTGAGTGTATGAGAACCCAATCATTGAATAAATATCAGGGGGTAGGTGTAGAAGTCACTTCCATAGTTATTGGAATCATGGGGCTACAATACAAACAAAATTGGGTAGAGTGAGAAGTCAACTATCTTGGGAAAATAGAGGGAATTCATATAGGGGATATTATGTAGTTATAAAAATTGAGTTTGGCATGAATATCAAGTAGAGAGCAAGAAAAAAGAGCATTGGAGCTAGACTTAGAAGGATGTGAGAAGTTTGGAGCATTTTTGGAGCATTCTAGAGATAAATATTGAAGAGCTAGGTTGCCATCCCTAAAGAGTGAACTCCCGGGTGAGTTGCACTAGAACAACAATTGTTTGTTGTTGTTTACTGGTAGTTTTTCTTAGCAATGAGTTCCCTTGAGTTCCCAGCAGAGAGATTACTAGTTACCTATTCCAGAGAGACCTTGATA
This sequence comes from Picea engelmannii, assembly GCA_009831015.1. NCBI lineage: Eukaryota > Viridiplantae > Streptophyta > Pinopsida > Pinales > Pinaceae > Picea > Picea engelmannii. The sequence goes on along the minus strand of ML797618.1, from coordinate 127,453 downwards.
AACGAATGGGATGCCCTATGGAATGAGAGTAGTGAAGGAATACATTCCTTGAGTTGGTAAGGTCAAGAGGAAGAGAGATGGAGGAAATTTGGGATAGATATAGGAGAATACCAATGGGTTGTGTTATTTTGAGCTATGAGGGGACCCTGAGGGAAACCCTTCTCTTGTAGATTCCTAGCCTCATCTCGAGGGTGTTTTTCTATTGAGATATGGAACAACCTGTCTATGGTTGGGTGGAACGTCCTTCCCAAGTATCTAGTTGTGGAAATGTTTTAAAAAGATAAGTGCTTATCTATTTTTTGAGTTATCTTATGAGTTATATGGATATGCATTTTATCATGTCTATGAGAATGATTTTTATGTGTTGTTGTATATGGTTATTTGGATGCATTACATTCATTTAAAATTTTGTAGATGAATTTAATCTATGGGTATCATAATCTAGTTGAATATGTTTTTAATTCATAGTTGGTAAGCTGGAAAAATTAATTAGCAAAACAAATTTTCAAATTTATGTATTTATGTATTTTTCTGCAAGTAATGTTCCCTTGTTAAGTTGGGGGACATTACATCCTCACCCATGTATGTACAAAGAATCTCCTCATGTTTTTTATTCTCCACAACCATGCATTTGATCACTTTCTCATCCATAGAGAGGCACATGGGAAAGAAACTCTCAACCTCTGTATTTTTTGGTTTCCCTTGTCCTACTCTCCCATTTCTTACACCATATCCTCATCTTCCTCGAATAGGACTGACTTAATGGAAACAACCTCACCACTCTTTATTGTCAACTTGGCCTCCCTATAGATAGACTTGATCCCATGCTACTCCCTCAACACTTTGTCCTGCATTTCCTCCTCTGTGGGCCACTCAAATTTCTCTAAGATACTTGTTGTCTTGCAATGGGAAGACCCGATGTTAATCATCAAAATACAAAAAAAACCATTAGACACCGACCCTTTCAGCATCACCTACAGAGAAAGTGAAGTCTCAACCGAGGAATATAGAGGGGATGAAAGAACCACGGTTCTCTAATGATGAGGGGAATTAAGGAATTCAACACGTCCCTACCAACCATCTACTCATGTGCGCAATTTCCATTAGCTAACATTTACTTAACACTTAATATATCCCATGTGTGACATTCTCCCACTTAACATTCATTTATTTACTAGTTACTTCAATGCATGATATTGCAACATCATATGAAAATAACATATTCAACATACTTAAGCATTTATCATCATTGCACCATAACCATACACATCATAAGATGCAACCACAAAACATCACAACACACAGGTTTAACGTGGTTCACCCAACTTGGGCTATGTCTAAAATGACTGGTTTCTTATATTTGTCATTGATAATATTCTTACAACTACACATTACACTACAAAATATGCAACAATAACATTACCCAAACCTACCTAGTTGTTCTGTTGCAGTGTAAGCCTCACTCCTTAGTCATACCTCAAAACTTCCTCCAATGCTCGTCTCAACTTGCCCAAAAAGAACTAAGAGTTTTTCACATGTCTCCAAACCTCAGGACTTTGGAACCCCTTCTACCCAAAACCCATCACATATTTATACATCAAAATAGAACTAAGTTCATTACAAAGTGGAAAAAATGTCCCAACAACCTAATGGTTTATAACCATTTTCCTCCTTTTGAGCGATGCTCCATTGCACTTCCTTCTGTCACGTGCTTTGAATCCTTAAATTATGCTCCTGTCACATGCTCTGGTCCATCTTCGAACTACCTTTTGTTCTTTGACTTATTCTGGCACAGATCCCAAAACTTAACAAAAATTATGCAAAATTCCTATCCAACAGGCCACAAACAGTCACCCGTGTCTTGTCCCGAGCCACTCAGGCCTTCTTCTAGTGTGCTATCAATGTTTCAAAGGTATCATTTACTGTCAAGATCCTCTCCTTTACCTCTATTTCCTTCTACAAAATTTGGTCAATTTGTTTTGTAGTGATCCAAACTTGGATCTTCTCAACACTTTCATCAACTATCTATTTGATTATGCCTAGAGATGTTACTAAGGTTGTTGTCACTTTGTATGCTTTGTCCTATAGTATTTCTATTTTTTATGCGTGAGCCTACTTCTCCATCCTTCACTAATTCATTTCTGAACACAAATTCTTGTTCGCATTCATCATTGTTACCACCTTTGTTGGCGGTAATTTGCCCATCACTATTTTGAATCTCTGCACCTTTTCTTGCGCAGATTGGATCTTTTGGCTGATCTCTTATTTCTACTTGCCTTCACTTAGTTGTGTCCAAACACCCATGGTTTCTATATAAATTTGAGCACATTCTACTTCTAGATTCTTTATTCTCTCCACCATTGTTGTCATGGTTTTATCCCTCTTCTCTCTCTCTCTCTCTCTCTCTCTCTCTCTCTCTTTAGGTGGAGTGGTTGGTGTCATTTGTGCTTCTAAGTTGACTATTCATGCCCAGAAGCCCTGAATGGCTTCACTTATGTTCGTTACTTAGTCTTCGATCAGGGACTCCTTCTCTATTTGAGCCTATGGGAGTTCTTGGTATACCTTCTCGAATGCCTGTTACATTCTTTCAACCTTCTACGCAACCTCATCACTCTCTTGCTTAACTTTGATATACTCCATCTCTAGTGTGAAATTTTCTTCCATAACCTTTACCAACTCACTTGATGTATTCTCTACATGCAAGTTCATCTCTTGTGTCACCCTCATCTGTAATTCCTACAATACTTCTATTGGTAGTTGTGATAGAACTAAGTCAATATTACCTAGTGCCCTATCTCGTTCTTTCATCTCTTTAATGGGGAATTTTAATGCCCCTATTGTTAGCTTAATCAATCTTTGTTCTCTTTCTACTGCTAAGGACTAGGATATTGTTGGACTTTCATGCTCAGTATCTGAAGTGATTGTTTTTGGTTCCTCCTCTGTCTATCACCCTAGTGCAATGTTTTCTACTTCTAGTAGTTGTCACAACTCAACCATATGCTCCTTCATGCGTCTATTCATCCCTTTTGGATGTTGTGTTGCGCGTTGAAATGTGTCATCAATGAATTATTTCACTTGGTCGCCTATCTTCTCCAAATATTCCTTTTTCAAATCATGGATATCCACTTCCTTGATGAACTTGCGCTTTGTCCATTGTGGCATGGATATGCCTGTCTCTAGTTCTTGCATCTTCCTCTCTGTGTGAGAAAATGTTTGTTGGGTTGTTTCACAAGTACCATTTCCTTTTTCCTCTGTGTCTACTTATTATTCATCCTCATCGACCTCATGGATTTGTGAGTTTTGTTTCTTTGGTGGCTATGTTTCTGCTGGTAGAATCTTTCAATCATCATCCCAATCAACCATAATGTGGCCCATCTTATCTCCAATCAACCTGTATTGTGCTAGTAGTCATTGTCAATATGGGTCCTTCTTCTCTTGTACACACATGTGGCTATTCCCTTCCTTACAACATGCAACTATCGTATATGCATCTACCATATGTGGTGGTATGTGCGAGGTCTTCTTATTGTTTTCCCTAATAGTTTCCTTGTAAATATAAAATGATTTTTTTTTTCCATCTGTCCTGCCTTGTGTGTAGTATGCCATAGGTTTTGATATCGTGTAGCTAATAGGGTCTTGGAATCCCAAAAACTAACTATCATCTATCTCTCTTGAAGCTGATAGCACTATTAAAATGAGTAACCATGCATAATGAAACTCGGTCCCTTTATCCTATGCTTCCTCACAACGAATCAAAAATTTGTTCAATAGGAATGTTTCCCAGTTCATCTAGATGCCCTCAACTTATCTTTCTTCTGCAACTATCATTGTTGTTGGCACTTGGTCTTTTCTGCACTTTCTCAACAAATTACAGGCTAAGTCTTGCATCGCAAACCTTACCACCAGGTTTCATATGCTTGTGACATCCATTCCACGTTGTACATGGAATGTATGTAGTTTCTCCTTCATTCTCTTAGTGAGATATTTCTCAATCTTCATAACAAAAACCAACAAATATGGGTCCTCACCCTGCGAAGAAATACCGGTAATATGTACAATCAAATATTTATCAATGGAAATTGACTTATCTAGCCACATGTAGCCCCCATGCACACGAATTAGAAACCTTTTTACACAAGCATTAATATCCTGGCTCCTTCCAAAGTGTGGGATATCAAAGAGGTTCAGGATTCCTACCTTCTACAGTCACATGGCTCAAATCTATGGCTTGATGACTATCATTTGCGTCTTGGAACTAATGTGCTTCTTCAAAAAATTGTTGGGTGCTAGCTCTAGAAAAATATTCTCATCGATAATGTCATGGTCAACATAATTTAACACATATACCAAACCTAACACGTCCCCTTCTACAATTACTCCTTCTGGAATCAGTGGGTCCACGAGTGAATACTTTGCATCCTTCTGTAAATTAACATGTTTTGCTGATGGATTTTTCGGCGGGATATAATCCCCGAGGAATATTTATATTGAGTATGATACCTCCTCTGTCTCTTCCATTACATGAATTGTTGATGGTTGACCGTGTGCACGTGGTCTTCACTCAGTGAACCTGTGACATAGCGCTTGCATTTGCGGGATATTAAAATATACCCCTAATTTCACTAGATATTGATAAATACCTACCAAAATCCTTTTTTAAACCCCCTTCCCAATACATAGTTCGAATAAAAGAAACCCCTATTTTTACTATATACCCCTTTTTATACCATATAATACCTATAAACCCACTTAGAACCCACATCCCCACCCCAATACCTATAATAAATTGACTTTATTTTTCACAATTTTAAAGCCCCCTTTATGAATGGACATGGTAAGATATTGGTCAACAAGGTGAAGTCCCCATGACTGTGTGGTTTCTTTGGTACTGAAACTGAAGCTTTTTTTGCCTTTGGTGCTGCCATCTCCCTTTGCGATTGGTCTCTAGTTTCAATTGGTTCTTAAACTTCAAATCTTCGACTGTGTAACTTCAGCTCTATAACTCTTATCTCTATGCAAATTCTAACTGGAAATTAATTTCCCCTGTTAAATTGATGCTTTCTTTTGTACTTTAGCACCAGCTATTAGTTTCCCTCGCACCTAGACTTTCCGTCCAATCTACTAGTGGTTTGCATTCAATGCTTTCCTTAATGCTCCATCAATTCTGTACCTTAAATGATTTATTCGTTCGATTCTACAACTTGTCAAGATCTTTTGGCTTATCTGCATTTAATGTTATGTGGTGCTAGTGCTTCACTATTGTGGTAGCTCTTTACTACACATCCCATCATGGATTGTGTTAAATTATCTTAGCTATCATATGTGCAATTTCTTCTCTCTGAATGATCTCTTCTCTCTATGTGAACTCTTCTCTTTGTGCAATCTCTTCTCTCTGCACAAATTTTCTTCCTTCATCTCTGCGCTATTTTTCCTATTTTTTTCTCTTCCGTGACATTTCCTTGATTTCCCTTAACTTCTTGGACTCGTCAGTTTTGAACTTCTTCCCTAAGCTATTTTCTTTCTTTTTTCCTATTTTACTTTCCTTTTCTTTCTTTTTCTTCTTTTTCTTGCTATAGTACAGTATGATATAATTTTTTCTGTGCATCTCAACCAATGCACCGAAGGACGATCATCCCTGTATAGTTTCAACCGACTCCCATTCATTATTCCTTCCATGAAATTTACATCCAATTGTTCTAGTTGAATAAAACATGTTTTTGTTACATATCTGATCACATATGGCCCTCACCAGTGTGTCTTGAACTTTCCAGGGTGCTATAAGAACTTACTATTATAGAGCAGTACTAGATCTCCTGTCTAGAATTTCTTCTGCTTGATGTGTCTGTCATGCCATGATTTTTCTCGTGCCTTTTTTACTTGCTAATGGAACCTTGAAACAAAACAATATTCCTCTAATAGTAGTATTGTGATAGTATTTCTTTTACTACACCAGAATCCATAAGGTTTTCCATCAGAACAATGCGTAGAATTGGTACCAAAAATTCCATGGGAATGAATGCTTCCTGACCATATGCTAGTTTAAAGGGTGTTTGACCTGTCAAATTCTTGCATGTATTTATATAAGCCTAAATAACTGCATGAATCCTTAAATCCTAGTCATCCCATCCTACATTACAAACTTTTGTTAGTGCATTCTCCAATATCTTATTGAATGCCTCCACAGTTCCATCAGCTTACGGATGATATAGAGTGATCTTTTGATGATGAATATGGAATTCTTCAGTCAATGCTGCAATTGTCTTATTCAAAAAGTGAGTCCCCTAATCACTCATAAGTACTTTAGGACACTCAAACCTTGTAACTACATTCTCGAATAAGAAACACACAACTGTATTTGCACTGTAATCTATAACTGGTTCTGCTTCTTCCCATGTTTTCAAGTAGTCTATCGCAGTAATTATGTACCTAACTCCCGATCTACTCTCCAATGGATTTATTGGTATGATAAAATCCACTACCCATTTGACAAATGCCTGCAAAGTGACTTGTGGATTCAAAGACATCTCATCCCTTCACAATAGTCTTCCTACTATTTAGAAAACATCATAGATTTGGAAATATTACTTCACGTCCTTATGGAGGGTGGACCACCATAGCCCTGCATGCAAGATCTTATTCACTGTAGCCTTTCCTGAATAATTTCCTCCTGCATTTCCATCGTGTCACTCTACTAGGATCATCATTCTTTCAGGTTCTAGCACACAACGTCACAGTATCCCCTCTACAACTAACTTATATACGTTTCCTGCAATAAACTAATAGTCTTCTTCTTTAACCACTAATTTCTTCTTCTGTTCTACTATCATATCGGATGGAGCCACTCCTTGCTCAAATATTGGACAATTTCATTAAAATGGTTGTATACCATTTGAACCGAGAAAAAGTTCACGTCTGGTAAACTATCATCTAGGTTCCCTGCATCTTCTCTTGTCACTACCCACAACAAGTGGTCTGGTCCTACTTTCAATTTCCCTAGCTTCACAATAGCTTCAAAATCATACTACTGGAACCTAGATTCTCCCCCTAAACACTGGCTTGTTCACTAGATATCTGAGTGAAAAGTGGTATGTATATATCTTCAAATGGGACCACAACAAGTAGTGTCTGAACTTTTGCAAGGCATAAACCATTGCGAAGCCTTCCCTTTCTATTGTCATGTATTTCTTCTAAGTTCTCAATAATAAACAACTTCCTTCTAGCAAAAGCAATTGTTTGGTCTTTCATTTTCTCTTTCATTTCACTCGAAAGTTGCATTGTGCATTTTGTGTGGAAAGGGGAAAAGATTGCATCTTTAGGTTTGAAGGATTAGTGTAATTTTTTATTTTCTAGTGTTCTTATAAGTTTTATTTTTGCAAGAGTCTCAAACAACATCAATTTCACTTCTGTTCCTTGAGTAATAAAATCCCCTAAATGAATGCACTAATCTAAAATATATTAGTAACACTTTTTCTAGGGTTCACTAATAGCTTAGGCTAGGGCCTTAGATTAGGTGTGGATAGGTAAACTCTCTAATGCCAACCAAAAATTAACTTAGGTGTCTATGCTAGAGTGTGAAAAATCCACTCTGTAATTACTCAATTCGGGAAGCTCCTCTCACATAGGAGTCAAACACGAGGCCACGTGGAGGACGATGACGGATATATCCACTCTTGATCTCGACAAAGTGTTTGGGAGAATGTTTGTTGGTGGTGAATGATGCAGGGTTACTTGTGTCAGACTTCTGAGACACTTGGATCCGTCCAAGGTACTCTAAGAGTGATTCTGGCCCTGTTGCGTTTCAAGCCTTAGGAGGATCTTCGGGCTTAGTTACCTTTCCCATACACTCACCCAAATATCGACTGTACCCCCCTGGTTGTTAATTGCATGTTGGTGGCCTAGTTTCCATTATATAGGTTGACACACAGGTGACTGTGAGGGGTGTATCACAATACGTAAGGAAAACTCTGTACTCTTTTGGTGACACCCGAAGGGACCATTGGTCAGAGGTCTGGGTAACTGATTCTCCTAGCCATTTGTTTCCCTTTGTGAATTCTTTGGACGATCAAGAATTCATCTCCCTGGGTCGGAAGCATTCATAAGGGTAGTTTGTTTGGTTTGTATATTTTTTAGGCTTTTCTTCTTAGTGGTGTGTTCTATGCTCCATAGTTTTCCATAGTGAGTTAGTCAGTCATTACTTTGGGTCTCTGATATAAGGTGGTAGACCACCCACTCCATCGATCGTGAGGACTTTTTGGTCTTCCACTTAGAAACATGGATCCGCCTCTTTATAGGAGTTTTTTTTTATATATACCACTGGTTTGCTAGAGTCAGTGTGAGAAAATTTTACGGACTTGAAGGATCCCGTAAGGGAACAACCTGTGCATAAGATATTCATGGAAACATTTACTGACGATACCAATCAAGGAACCCCTTTGCAAGGGGATTCTTGTGCTTTTCCTTCCTTCTGAAATGTTGGTGTCCTTTTGTACATTCTTGGGTTGAATGTGGGACTACCAGTTTGGTTGGGTACCATTCCAAATGTTATGAATTCTCTTGATGCTTCTTAGTTAAGCACCTTATTTCATGGGAATCATGTTGGTGTTCTTTAATCAACAAAGTCTTCTCCTCCTCCTTCTACTTTCTCTGGTGAAAGTATATCTACCAGTAATCAGAAGTCTAAACGAAATAGAAAGAGGAAGAATAGGATAAAGAAATCACCAACCTCTGGAAGTCATGTTGGAGATAGGTCGTCAACATCTGTAAGTCATGTTGAATACCAACACCCAACCTCTACAAGTCATGATGGGGGAAAGCACCCAACCTCTTCAAGTCGTGCTGGGGGCAAGCACCCAACCTCTGTAAGTCATGTTGGGGGAAAAAGTCCAGTTACTGCTAGTCATACTGGCGATAGGTCTGTAACATCTGCCAGTCATGTTATCGACCAATCACCAACCTCTACAAGTCATGTTCGAGATAGGTAGTAAACCTCTATAATCTATGTTGACGACCAACACCCAACCTCTGCAAGTCATGCTGGGGGGAAAAGTCCAGTCATTGCAAGTCATACTGGTGATAGGTCTATAGCATCTGTGAGTCATGTTATCGACCAATCACCAACCTTTGCAAGTCATGTTGGAGATAGGTCATCAACCTCTATAAGTCATGTTGAATACCAACACCTAACCTCTACAAATCATGCTGGGGGGAAGCACCCAGCCTCTGCRAGTCATGCTAGGGGAAACATTCCAGTCAGTGCTAGTCATACTGGTGRTAGGTCTGTAGCCTCCATGAGTCATGTTATCGACCAATCACTAACCTATGCAAGTCATGTTTCATATGTGAAACCAACCACTGCAAGTCATGTTGGGGGCACGAGTCTCGTCAATGTGAGTCATATGAGTGATATATCACCAAMCTTTGCAAGTCATGTTGGATATGTGMAACCATGCACTACTAGTCATCCTAGGGGMATTTATTTTGTTGAGAAACCTAGACGGATAGGAMATAAGACTAAGTTCCCTTGTAAGATTTGCAAGGGAAATCACCTTACTCATTTATGTCGTGGCCTTCCAGAGGTACGAAWATTTTGGTCCCTTTCTATAAGATATTCTRATTCTGAGACTTCTAAGGTTTCCTCACATTCTATTCAACCATTAGTTGATAAAGTGGTCATGTCGATGCAATATTCATTCGATCTCACTCCTCTTTTTGGGGGTGATGTGCCTTCAGAACATATTGTTTCACATACTATTCATCTAGTGGTTGAAGAAGTGGTCGCACCGATGCAATATTCGGATGATCCCACTCTTCTCTTGGAGAGTGTTGAGTCCACTAAATTGGTCACATTGATGCAATATTCAACTGATCCAACTCTTCTCTTGGAGAGTGTCGAGTCTACCAAAGTGGTCACGCCAACACAATCTTTGATTGATCCCACTCTTCTTTTGGAGAGTGTCGAGTCTACGAAAGTGGTCACATCGATGCAATATTTGGATGATCCCACTCTTCTGATGGGGAGTGATGTGTCTACTGACTATGTTTTTAGCATTTCCAGTTCAGTACTTTCAGAACAAGGGGGCATTCCTGTCACTTCGAGCACACCCCCTCGAAGACCTAGGATGGTTTCCTTTGATTGGAATGACCTTGTTGAGCCTTGTATTCCTTATTCTGAACCCTTTCAAATAAGGGTTGAAGTTAATTCAGAAAAATTTTACCAATGTATGTTAGATGAAGGAGCATTCACAAGTATTTTATCCTTCTCGACTTGGAAATATTTGGGTTCTCTCGATCTTGTGTTTGCTTCGCATGAGTTGTTGGCTTTTGAAAAAATTCCTAGTGACTATTTGGGGGTTCTTCGTCAGTTACCTATCTCGTTAATTAGGAAGACTGTCCTTGACGATGTTATAGTTGCAACGTCCCCATCCACCAACGGTTTGGGAAACACCACCTATGAACGTCTCTCGTGCTATAATACCAATTTGTAACATCCCCAACCACCAACATGCCAAGAAATTCTACTTGTGAACATATCTCATGCTCTGATACCAATTTGTAACGTCCCCAATCACCAACAAGATGGGCAACGCCACTTCCTGGAAATGCTTTGATACCAATTTGTAACTATTTATATGAATATCTATCTAATGCAAATTAACAAATATAACATTCTTTTCATACACTTATTCATGTGGAAACAAAATTAAACATACATTCAATATATGCAAAAAATTATAATAACACACAAATTAATGTGGAAATAATAGTAAGCCTACACATACAACATATATGATATATCTAGGCATTACTCTTCAATTATAAAACATGTACAATTACACAACATACAATCAACAAAGATTTGGTACTTATCTTTTAAATAGATGATTACCAACTGCATCCAGACCTTCCACAAGCCTCCCAGCCTTAGACCACGCTACTCATCACACTTACCAGTGGGTCACCCCCGAGCTGGGACTAAACTCCACCGGGCAAGGGATTCCTAGGCTTGGCAAAGAAAACAATAAAGTCGCATAGATCAACAAGAAGGATTATCTCCCATGATCCAACTCACACTAACAACCTACAACCTCTCATTCCCCACATGCCTGTCCCACCCAAGGAAGTGTGCCCCTTCTCTGCTCAACAATCCTTTGGCTACCCCACTTCCCTTCTAGGGATTCAATAACATGCCAGAAATGAATTCTTCGAGCACTATAGTTGTAGTTGGGCTCCCTCTGGGAAATCACTTCACCAACAACCTCTCTCACCTGGAGAGATTTTCTTGCAGGTTTGGCAACCTGCTTCATCAATCCACAAGCATGACAACCTGCCTCTTCAAACCACAGGCCTAGAAACCTTCTTCTTCAAACCATATCCTAAGTCAATTCAAGTAAGGGAGATGGCAAAAACAAAACTAGATAAAGAATATACGATGGAAGAAATCCACACTCAGTCAAGGAACTGTGTGGGCTATAACAGTCGATCATTAAGACACAAAACATGCTCAGCCAGTTATAGGGTGTGTCGGGATTTATTGGCACAGGGACAGGCCCTGGGTTCAATGCTTAAAAAATGCACCAACAAAACCCTAACTATCATCCCTTTCGAAAACACCTGCGAAGTAGATGAAGTCTCACCCAAGGTAGAGGCAGGGGGGGTTTCAGGACTCAAGTGTATACAACCTAGCTGGGACACCGATATATGATTACAAAACTTTAACAAATCACTTACCCAATAATATGCATTAGTCTTTATCCTTTAATCACATCACAGGTTACACCCTAGATCTAGATCCATGCAGTAATAACCAAGATCTAATACTTTCATTCACTTAGCACATAACATTAACTCATACCTAACATTCATTCACATTGTTAAGCACTAAGCTACTACATCAAATGCATTCATCAATCAACACTAATCAAAGAGAAACATAAACACCATGAACACATTGTACAAAGAAAAAGAACGAAGGATATATGTGGTTCACCCCAGTGTGGGGCTACACCCACCAACTCTTCTTCTCTTCTTTATTAGTCTCCTTCAATCTTCTTACATGCACAGAGCCACAAATACAACTCCGCATAGGATAGGAGATCTGCACGCACCTTTCCAGATCCTCCTTACCCAAGTTGGATCAAAGCACAAAGCCTTATAGAGTCTGTTTGCACCAAGCACTTACAAAACACTTGCACTTAACTCTACAAGTCTTAACACATCCATGCACTAAGACAAATATCACTACAATCACATAGATCGAACTAATATTACATTGCCTAGATACTTATTTATACATTACAAAAGAGGACTAAGCATGGGTAATACCCATGGGCCGACATCCCATACCCGTTACATAAACCCTAAAATCCCAAAAAGACCGCAAAAAGGGAAAGATCCTGCAATCTCTGCTTTGCTTGGGTGCTCTGTCTTCGACCAGCCTATTGAAGTCCCAAAAATGGTCAAACATGACCAAGGTTATCTAAAAACTTAGTCGAGGGCCAATAGGCCCCCAACACTCACCCGTGACTCGTCCTGAATCACTTTGATCTGGGCAACTCTACTTTGAAGGCCTTGAGCTTAGCTCAAGATGCCTCGACTTTCTGCTTCGCCAGAGCCTCCTACTCGGCAAACTCTTGAATGAATTTCTCTGTGATAGGACCTTATAGGCATTGTTCCATTGTTTCAACCACCTATTCTAGTTGTGATCCTTGTCCCTCGATCTCTTCTAATAGGGTGCATGCTTCATCCTGCACCGGCTGGAGTCACTATGTCACCTCCATCACTCTTCTTTGGATGGAAGTGACCTATTTTTGAATTGCACGTTGATCCTGTGCTCTCTTCATATTCTCCACTGTTGTAAGAAGCTTCAACTGCACTTGCATTGTTGATTCTTGTTTCTTCACTTCCTGGAGCTGTGCCTCCAATGTTCTCAGTTCTAGGTCTTTTACAAGGTGCTCATATGTCTGTGCACTTCGATCGCTGAGTTGCTTGCATTTTGCGACCAATGCTCAGATTATTTCTACTGCACTCCTGGCAGTCTCTTCCCTATGATCTCAGACTTCTTATGGAGTGATTGGTATTGCTTGCAGTTCTAATTCTAATACTCATGCTTGAAGCTGCTGAATGGCTTCAGCAAGCTTCCCCACTTGGCTCTCAACTATTTCTTCTTCCATCGGGGCCAAGACCAACATAGAGAGAAGTGATCTATTCATTGTCTCCTTGACCACAGTCTGCTTCACGAGCAACTCATATTTTTCTCTCTGAATCTGTTGTCTGTCCTCCTTAAACTTCTCTCTCATGTCATCTTTTTCTTGCTGCACAACCCAGAGTTGCTCTAGGGATTCCTCCTTTGCTTGCTTCAAGGCCTCTATGGCCTATTCTTTTTCCTCCTGTACTCGACAAAGGTGAGCCTCTGTATCATCTACTATCCTTCCCATTTGGGTTGGCTCATCCCCCAATTCTACAGCTTTTGATGTCGATGACGCAGTAGACACTGTGTGGCTCAAATAGAGGGATTTTTGTACCCCCTTCAACTCCACCTTGATTCTGTCATACATTGTCTCTTGTTTTGCTTCATTTTGTTGGAAGATATCCTCTAAAGTATCTACTACAACTGCAATGATGAGGTTGATATCATCCAATGTGAGCATATTTTGTGACTGTGGCTTATTGGTTCATGACTTCTTCCTTGATGAGGGTTTCTTCAGAGAAACCTTCCTCTTATTTGATGTCTTAGATTATGTTAGGGGATCCTTTGGTGGTGTTACTTCACCCTTTTCTTGCTTGTCTTCATCCCCTTCCTTCTCTTGGTTTACTTCATCACCTCCTCATCCTCTAGGTGAGTTAGGTGTAGTTTCCTCCGATGTGCTATCCTTGTCCTCACTGTCAATGTCCTGCACTTCCTCCTTTTTCTTCTTCTTCTTTCCGCTACTTTGTCCATCATGTTCGACCTAAGTGAATAATGGGCTTCCAATGATATCAGGGTCGGAGAGCTCTGTATCTTTTACTGGTACAAGGAATTATACAAACCATTCTTTGGTTATCTCCTCCATATCATCTTTAGTCAATTTATAGTACAACTGCAACCCCTCCTTGTTTTTGTCTCCGCGCATAGTGATATATATGGAGTGTCATTCTACATGAAAATTCACAAGTGGCTTGAACTGATGGAGCATATTTGGCATCATGCGAGGGAAGGATTCAATGACCCTCTTCAGCTACAAGTAGTAGGTTTGGAACACCGCATTTGACTTCCATTTGTTCACCATGTCACTCGAATACCACAGGGTAGTGAACCTCGCAGATAGGGGTTATGATGGCTCGAATTCAGGGAATGTCGCTCCCTTTGGCATCTCCCAAGTGAAAAATTCTATGAGAATTAGTAACCAGCTAAAGTGGAACTCATAGCCTTGGTCTTGCGCTTCGCAACAGTCCTTCTCCAACTTGTTGACAAGGTAACTTGCCCAGTTCATCTGCATTCCTTCAACGCACTTCCCTGTGAGGTCGACGAAAAACCACATGACTTGCATTAGTATGTTCTTCCTAACGAGCTTACCAACGATCATTTGATAAGATAGGTGCATTGAGACATATTGGATGGAGGCTACCTTGTAGCCTCATTTCCCCTTATCCACATCGCCATACCTGTCCTTGATTTGTTGTGCCAAGGAGCGATTAAACGTCTTTCCTGGGTAGAATTGGTGCGGATCTAGTCCATTCATACTTAGTCTGGTGATTAGGTGGATCATCACCCGATCTATAGTGATGCACCTATCCAACCATAGATACACTCCATGGAAGAACGACAGGAGGATTTTAACGCACGCGTTAACATCCTGATGTCTGCTGAAGTGTGGGATCTTCATGAAATTCAATATTATTGACCTCACGATCTCCTTGATCCACGACTGGGGAACTATCTTCAACTTCTTCCCAGTCATTTTCATTAGGTAGCAATGCAGTGTGAGAATCACTTAATTCTTCCTATCTCCCAAGTTAAAGTCACTTATCTTAAGAGTTGGGATCAATCCTAACTGCACATATCTCTTCTGGGAGGTATGCAATAATGAGGGTATACTCAAAATCTCTTAGGATGCTGTCATGACTAACCATGCCAGCCAAGGGTGGGAGGTAGTTGGGAAAGACCAATAAGATCTTCTTTGCATTTTCCAGATCATCACGGTGCTTGTTTCTCTTCTTTTTCGTAGTTCGGGATGGCCTAGATCGACGTCCAGTCGAGGGGGATGCTTGTAATCCTCCCGTCAATGAGGCCTGTACTCCTGCAGTCACGACCTTATCATCCATAAGGTCGATCAAGATTTATTTTATGAACTTCTCTACTGTGCTAAGGTCGCTCAACATGCACACTCGTAATCAAATTTATCTAGTAGGTGAACAAACACTCAAGGTAAACAAAATGGGTGGCGAGGTCTCAAAAGAATAATGCGATAGCAATCAATTCTCTTGTTTTCTTGGATGATCAAAATTTGAAAAAGTTTCCATGGTGAGGCATTCGAAGAATTAAATAAACAATGTCGTAACAGGTTCCTCCAATGGATCAAAAAGACTCAACCAATATGATTCCATCCATTATGGTGCAGTCCCAACGGTCCAATGATGATATTTCCATCAATAATTGCGGTTCTATCCATTCTGGAGCATCTCTCTAATGGTCAATATGCCTCCAACGATCATATAGCTTCACCATGGACAAGTGCCATTCTGCGTTGTTCTTTTATTCTGGTGAGGTTCAAGTGTTGTAAGCCTTTTTTCTGTAATGTCCTCTCTAGAACTTCTTGCAATTTTTCTAACTCTGCTTTCTTCTTACTAAGCTTTCTGGCCTTCTTTCCTGTGATCTAAGTCTCCTAGTAAAGGGACTTCACACTGTTGAGGGTCTTTCACAGGGTTCGAGGGTAATACTTCTTCTCTTATTGTTTTTGGCATAGGTGATCTTCTCTCCTACATGGATAGATTCTTTAAGCCTTCCTGTGTTCTTTCAACTTTGACAGCTAGGTTTCTAGCCCTTAGTTGCTTCGACTTGTCCTCTTGTTCTTCTCTTATTTGTTATATTTTATTGGTTATGAAGTCCCTTAATTCTTTCTTTTTCTGTTCTATGGCTTCCTCTTCTTCTTTCCTTCAGATCTTATCTTTATCATTCTAGGTCCTTCCCAAAAAACATGCAAAGGGAGTGTTGTTCTCAACAAACTTAATGACCTCAAATTCTTCTTTAGTCAATGCTCCATGGGCTATAATAGGTACATGAGTAAGTCTTCCACATAGGATTATCATCTTTCCTTTAAACAATCTTACTCCTCCTAATGAAGGAATCATCATAGGCTTTCCCAAAATTTCCCAAGTGCTTTCTGTCATAATATTCACCTATGTTTCTTCATCCAGAACACAGTCGATGTCGAAGTCTCCTATTCTTGTTTCTATGCACTCCTTCTCTTTTAAGATCTCTGGTAAACTAATGTCTCTGTGATCATTCAGTGTTTCTTTCATCTGCAATAATATAGCCTCTGATTCTTTCTAGTTCTCTAGTACATCCTTAGTCTCTTGACCTTCTTCAGAGTTTTCTTGTTTCATGTTCATCTTCTCGACTTTAGCAATCATTCTAGGGAAATCCAAAACCTCATGATCAATAAATTTACAACAAAGACAAATAGGACTTCTACTAGGGCATTCCTTAGCAAGATGTCCTGGTCTTCTGCAACTATAAAAAAGTGTCAATCCTATCTTTCTCTTAAATGATCCCCAACCTTTCTTCTACTACGCACTGGGATCACATTCATGGACCTGCAACTTGGAAAAATTCTTTCTAGGGTCCTGCATCCACTTGTTAGTCCAAAAATTCTTTCTATGCATAAGGATAACATATCTTCACTAGCTCTATCAAATTTATTCAGATCAAATCTTTCTCCTAACTATGCCCTAGATTTCAGACAAAATCTATCAAACATACCTAAATCCATTCTTTAGAAGAAAAAATTTCCACTTGTCTTACCTTTATCATAGTACAAAGCTTTAATATCTTACCTTTTTTCTTCAGATCCTAGAAATCACAGTTTCAGGTCCCAGTAATGGAACCATTTGTTGGCAGAGGGGAAGATTCAGGGTTCAACGCTTCAACAATGCACCAACAAAACCCTAGCTACCGAACCTTTTGACAACACCTGCGAATTAGATAAAGTCGCACCCGAGGTAGATGCAAGGGGGTTGTAGGAATCAAGTGTGTACAACCTAGCTGGGACACTGATCTGTGATTACAACACTTTAACAAAGAACTTAGCCAATAATATACATTAGTCTTTATCCTTTATTCACATCACAGGTTACACCCTAGATCTAGATCAATGCAGTAATAATCAAGATCTAATACTTTCATTCACTTAGCACATAAAATTAACTCATACCTAACATTCATTCACATTGTTAAGCACTAAGCTACTACATCAGATGCATTCATCAATCAACACTAAGCAAAGAGAAACATAAACACCATTAACACATTGCACAAAGCACAATAACACAAGATATACATGGTTCACCCCAGTGTGGGGCTACGTCCACTAACTCTTCTTCTCTTCTTTATTAGTCTCCTTCAATATTCTTACATGAACAATTCCACAAATCCAACTCCACATAGGAAAGGATATCTGTGCGCACCTCACCAGATCCTCCTTCCCCAAGTTGGATCAAAGCACAAAGCCTTACACAGTTTGTCTACACCAAGCACTTACAAAACACTTGCACTTAACTTTGCAAGTCTTAACACATCCATGCAGTAAGCCAAATATCAATATGATCACATAGGTCGAACTACTCTTACATCACCTGGCTACTTATTTATACATTACAAAAGAGGATAAGCATGGGTAAGACCCATGGGCTGACATCCCATACCCGTTACATAAACCGTAAAAGACCAAAAATCCCACAAAAAGGGAGAGATCCCTCGATCTTCGCTTTGCCTAGGTGCTCCATCTTCGACCAACTTATCAAAGTCCCAAAAATGGTAAAACACAACCAAGGTTCTCTCCAAAAAAAGTCTAAAAAATTGATCGAGTTCCAACAGGCTTCATAGGAGATACACAAGATAACTCAAGTATGACTGCAGGTTCCTAAGGTGCATTCTTTTTCAGAGGTCAACGATGGAGAAATGGTCCAATGCGTGAATCAATGGTGAATTAGAAGGATGGTTGACTTGTAAGAAGCATGAGGTTTGTGAGGGAGAACGAGACTAGTCAAGGACGTGAGAATGGGGAGCAACGTGAGGGTGGCAAAGGAACCCCCAATGAACTTGCTCTCCCAACTATAACTATATGTGCCCAGGTCGACACCTTTCTTCCTAAATATGCTTGAGCTCCACTTAGCACTCATTCCCTCTCTGGAGAACTTAGGACAACACCGATTATATCAACCTGAGCCTTTAGGAAACAATAATAAAATATTATTCCTTTAGAGGTAATCCCTCTATCTTAGCCCCTATTCCTAGACACTTATCCTCCTCCCTTACCCTACCTAGTGGAGCTTATTCCCCCGTAAATCTTTCTTCATGGTTGATCTACACGCAACGCTGTAATTTTATTAATGATATGAGTGTTTACATATTCACAAATAGTCTCAATGTCCTTAAGCATCTATGCTCTCTGGCCTAATAAACATATAATTCTACCAGCTTATAAACACTTGGCTCTCCAACCTATAAACATAATTACAATTCAGCATGGGCTCGGCCTTGGAGTGTTACAATCCCCTCCCCTTATTTTTGCACTGTCCTTAGTGAAACTTAATTACACAACAACAACAAGATTTCCAAAATCTTCAAAAATATGCGGGTACTCTACCCGCATAGCATCTTCATGCTCCCATGTTACGTCCTCAGGACCGTACCAGGTCCACTGGAATTTTACAATCCCTATGGATCAGTTACGGAGCTGCTTGCTTTTCCAGTCCAGTATGTGCACCAGATGCACCTGAAAAGCGCTTTCTTGCACCACCTGAATCACATTCCAATCAATAACATGATTACCATCATGTATATATTTATTAAGAAATGATACATGAAATACTTTATGTATAGACATGGATGCATGAAATGCAAGAATATATGATACTGGACCAATCCTCTCTAGGATTTCAAATGACCCACAATAGTGAGCTTCCAACTTTGAACAGTTTCCCAACTTCAGGGAGCTTATGTTGGCTTTCACTTTCAAGAATACATGATCCCCTACTTTAAATTCCCTATGAGTTCTGTTCTTATCAACATAGCTTTTCTACCTATCCTGAGCAGCCTTCAGATTATGTTTAATCTTTAGCCTTTTCTCTTCCATTTCCTTGAGAAAGTCTAGCCCAACAACTATCCTATCAGTTGGGTTGTCCCAACTTACTGGGGTGTTTCACTTTATTCCATAAAGTGCTTCAAATGAGCTCATCTTCAGTGATGCATGATACCCATTATTGTAGGCAAATTCTACCAAGTGTAGATAATCTTCCCATTTAGATGGTTTTTCCATCACATAAATCCTTATCATATATTCTATCACTTGGTTGACCCTTTCTATTTTCCCATCAGACTCAGGATGATAGGCTATGATGAAGTTCAGATTTGTTCTGAACCCCTTGAATAACCCTTTCCAAAAATTTGAGGTAAAATTTAGGTCTCTATCAGTCACAATTGTCTTGGGAATGCCATGAAAGCATGCTACTTCCCTCATATAAATATCAACAACATTGGTTTCCTTGTGATTAACCTTCATAGGAATAAAATGGGCATCTTTAGTAAGCTTGTTCACTACCACCATGATTGTTTCCTACTGCTTGCTTATTCTTGGAAATCTTGTGATGAAATCCATTGTCACCACTTACCACTTCCACTTAGGAATGGGTAATGGCTATAGCAAACCTGTTAGGTGTCTATGCTCATCCTTTACCTTTTGAAACTCCAAGAATTTGGAAATAAAATCATCAAGTTCCTTCTTCATGCATGGCCAATAATATTGGCTCTTGACTACTAAAATTGTTTTTTGATATCCTGGGTGTCCCACATAAGGTACATTGTACATTTCTTTTAAAACTGCACTCCTCAATTCAGGAGAATTGGGTACATAAACTTTGTTTCTGTACAAGAGAATTTCATCAATTCCCAATTCATAATCCTCCATTTTCTGTTGCATTTTGCCTTGCT